>NW_018921332.1:773105-941884 GCF_002207925.1 Prunus avium
AGTTCGTTTCTAATTGGAGTGGTTGGTGTATTCCATACTTCTAGCGATTGGATTTCACTCAAACCTCACCAAATGACTCCTCCCACCATATTATGATGTTGCCCAAGTTTGGGGCTCGATCCGAAATCAATAGGTGTGAGAAATTGGACAATTCAAGTTCAACGGCAGTTCGTTCCTAATTGGATTGGTTGGTCTATTCCATACTTCTAGCGATTGGATTTCACTCAAAACTCTCAAAACTCTGAATTCAATATGGCTAATGCATACAACACTTGTATTATAAAATCTTGAATTGGTTGATGCACTTGTATTAGAAAATTTGAATTGGTTGATGCACTTCACCAATAGATCCCACCAGCAGCCCTAGCTCATCTTCATGTCACCATGACCAAGCTTCCAACCAGAAATGATAGCTCATACCTAGCTCACCATGACCAAGCATCCAACCAGCACATGCTGAGGTCAGCATGACCAGCAACTTCAAGGGCTTACGCATTGGGCTTCCCTTAAGCAAATTAAGACTTTAAGCATTCAAACTTGAAGTTCAGAATGTCTTCTTTCCATCTATATATCATTTGGGCCAATCCAAGGTCGGAGGAGGAAGTTAAGGCCAAAACAAATTGCTAACTCATTTTGCGCGCTGATAAAATCCATCCTGAGCATGGCTCTGTGTTTGCTAGGTAACGGACTCCAGATTTATCCAATGGGGCTGAATTTTGGATATGTTATAGGATACACCCATTGGAACAACTTTCATGAAGAATGTGGCCTCATCCGAGCTATGTAGGTTGCTGAAACAAAGCTTGCAATATGACCTACGAAACTGGGCTGGCAGGGGACTGTAGCCAAAATTGAGTTTGTCTTTAAGCTCTTCATCCATTCATCCAAATTAGGCCCTAACATGCATGGATTGCATCATTTACTATCCAAAGCCCTCATTATTACCTAAAGCTCAATGAACTGAAAGATAAACACAAAAAGGATTAAAAGCACAAGTTTAACTAAAAAACATAACCAAATCATAAGCTAGAAGGGTACAAAATGATATACAATTATGAACCGATCACAAACCCATCTTAGTTACCAAGAATTTGCGGGTTTGTGGTGATTGCCATGCTGCCATAAAGGTGATCACTCTTATTACAAAGAGAGAAATAATTGTAAGAGATTTGAGTCGGTTTCATCATTTCAAAGATGGAATTTGCAACTGTGCTGACTTTTGGTGAAGAAGAAGATTCATGGGTGCATTCAACCTTCCCCTTGTCCCTTTGGCTTTATGATTATTGGCTTAGCAGGTTAGTTTCATTTGCGGTTGATTGAGCAATTTCATTACTTGCTGCAGATATTATTGAATAATTGGTTTTCTTTTTACTTTGAACATAGGATAAGAAATTTACTTGCCATTGAGAGCAGTGCATTGGGATGTGGCAGGCACTTCAATTCATTCCCTTTTAAAAATGGTGGCCAAACATTTTGGAAGATTCAATAAAAGAGGAACTGAGTGATAGCTCAGAGCTTCTGGAATGTGAGTCTGGATTTATACTATGGAATGGATGAAATATTTTTTTTTTTCTACTTCTGATGAACTCCTTTGAAAACAGTGCAAACGCCCTCTGAGTCCAGTGGATTGATAGAGGATTTTGGTGTAGGTCAGATATTCTATCTTTATCAGTTGTTTACCCAAATCAGAGAAGAAGAAAAGAAAGGACAGAGTATAAGCATATAATATGATGTGTATAGTGTATAGAGACTTGACAGGAAAACAAATGAGTTGAGTTGGCAACTTGGCATAATAATTTGTTTAATGACCATGAATTTGAAGAAAGAATGAAACTCCAATGAGGTTCCAATTAGGTGAGTGATGTTGGGCTCTCTGTCTGTAGGTGTAGGAAGATTATAAAAGTCTCTTATCTTCTTCTCCATTTGGTGCGCATTGCTGATCTGCACTTCAAATGAGAGAGGCTTCTATTTGCTGGGACATTAGTAGAAAAATCCATCATGCGAATAAAACATTAGGTTTTTACCTTGATGTGGAGAGCTTGACATTATTCTTATGAATGATTGGTTGCTTGCTTCATGTCTGTGCTACTCCTACTTTGTTTGGTGTCATCATCCTACAATATTATTCACAAAACTAATAAACTAAACGTGGAATTTCATGGGGGTAAGAGTGGCATTAATCACTTGTTCTAGTTTTTCTTTCTCTTTACACACGTTTATTGGGATTACTCACCTTCTCTCATGATTGTCATAATAAATTTGTATTTTTATCAATTGCATTGTCTTACATTATATGCAGTGCACTATGACTCTACAACGAGTAATAGGTAGGATAGGATTAGCATTATAATAAAGGAATTATTCCCCACTACCCCACCAAACCCACTAGTTTATTCAAATGACCTCACCAGTCACGAAACCATGCACCTCTCTCCTCTCATCCCTCCATTTATTTATTGTTTTTTTTTTCTTTATTTTATTTGAATTGCATTGGAAAATAATGAGCATGGAAGTAAGTACGTATTAGCTCACAAGAAGGGACTCAGCAATTTACAAACTTACAAGATATTGACAAGGCGACATGTCGATAATTGCTAATCAATTTGGTGTAAATTCAATCCAAATGACAAAGTCACATGTCGATGATTACTAGTCAAATTGGAGGGCTGCCTGCTATTACTAATCAAAACCATGCAAAATGCAAATATAGATATAGTGGTCACCTACAGGCCAAGTACATACATGATACAAACGACACACACACACATATATATATATATATATATATATATATATGATATATTTGCATTTATAGAAAAAGTTAATCATCTAACCTAAACATTTTTATTATTTTATAAACAACTCAAGACATGACATGTTCTTTACAAAAATAAAAACAAAAGTATGACATTAGCTAGCTTTAATTGGAATATCGATTGCTGGTATAATTGTTTTCTTAGAGTAAAAGGTGAGTATTCAACTTGCCACGTCACCAATTAAATAGAAAATCGAATTGTGAAGTTGATAGAGGGCGTAATTTGGTCAGATTTAAAGAAACATTGAGTTTTGTATTGATGAAATTGAAAACTCGAGGCCCATTTCAATAATGACCTTAAACTTGAAGATACGCTTTTTCCATTCTCTATGTACTCGAGTTATACTTGTTGTGTTGCATATCCAAGCTCCCGCAACCCTAACCCACAACCACAAGCATGCATTATTTATAACCAAAAAAAGAAGAAAAAAAAAAAGAAGAGTAATATCCACCACGCCCCAATGATGGTGGAATTATATGAAAGTATAGGTGGAAATAACAGTGCATTCCATTTATTCGTGGATGGTGGTAGTACATCTTTTTGTTACATGATGTATGATCTATGGCACTGGTAGAATATTCTATGTATGACGACGCGTGGCAATTATATATCTTAACTTTATAAGAAAAGAATAATTCTATTTATGAACAAGTTTTAATTTAAGTTGAGGTGAATTTGACACCCACCAAATGAGCTGTTAGCATAATTGAATCACATTATTAAATAAGAAATCAAGTGGAGTCAACTTCACGAGTTAACAAATAAATAGTGTTTTTTGTTTTAATTTATATTTGTCTAAGAATATAATTTAAAATTAGTTTATTCACTCACCCCCAATTAATGCCACCCAAACCAAGACATAAACGCTTTGTTGGTTTCCAATTATTTTATTTGTTTATTATTTGCTTGGTTTGGTGGTGGCGGTGGTAGTGGTGGTGTCCAGAAGAGAAGCACCAAAGGAGAGGACGACACTCCAGAGGTGGTTTCTTGCCGCCTTTCTCTTACGGAGGAGGAGTTGTCATTTTCAAAGACCTACCAGAGGTCATTGTTAATTGCGGGTTTCACTAAGTTTTAAAATTCAAGATACCGTTACATAATATATATTTATTTATTTTATTAAAGTAATACTAATTCTACGTCTACCTCTACTCTCAGAAAACAAAAAATAAAAAAAATTCATCTTGTACTACAATAATATATTTTGTATCGTACCACATCACATTCATTGGAAAATTTCATTTCTCTCTCCTCACTCTCTCACAGAGAAAGAATAGCAGAGAAGAGAAAGAAGAGAGAGAACCCAGAACCAGAAGAAGCAAAGCAATTGCTCCTCTGACGAACTGCCGTTTCATTTCAATTTTCTAAGGTCAGTTATACAACCTCTCCCTCTCTCTCTCTCTCTCTCTCTCTCTCTGCATAGGGGTTTCTGTTTTTGCTTTTCTTAATTATTTTATTTTATTCTTATTTTGAAGGCTTATATAAAGTATTTGCTTTGCTTATTCAACGATATGCATGGGTCTGCTCGATTTGGCCATGAATTTCAGTCTCAAGTGTCTTTGAATGTTGATTTTCTTGCTTATTTAGTCTCAAATAGTTTTTGAGCTTCTACTTAGAGTGGGTAAGCTCCAAATCAACAATGGTTTGATCTGTGTGCTGTGCACTCGCTCTGCAGTCAGCCATCAATAATTGGAAACCATCATGGGGAGGAAGAAGCGAACTCAAAATCCTAGTGGAGGTGAAAGCTCCGAGCCTCAGGAAGGTAGTGGGGGCAGTGATCAAGCCTTCCAAAGGACTTCCCCTTCACCTTCACCTTCACCTTCACCTTCACCCCAACAACACAATGAAGGACCAAGAGGAGGAAGTTACCAAGGTGGAAGAGCCTGGGCCCCACAAGGACCACAAGGAGGCCAGAGAGGCTATGGTGGTGGTGGTGGCCGTGGCCGTGGGATGCCACAACAGCAGCAATATAGTTATGCTGGGACCTCGGCTCAGGCGCATGAATATCGAGGTAGGGGTAGGGGTGGTCAGGGAGGAGGAGGCCCAAATCAGGCAGGAGGAGGTCGTGGCGGTCATGGCGGCGGAGGCGGCGGTGGTCGTGGCCGTGGGGGAGGAGGACCTTCTTATGTTGGTGGTCCAGCCAGACCATCAGTTCCCGACCTGCACCAAGCGACCCCTGCTCCATATGTTGCCGGGGTCACCCCTCAGCCCACAGGCCCTACATCCTATGCACCCTATACGCCCTATGAGCCTCAGTCTTCAGAATTGGTACAGCCTTTTCACCAGATTTCTATCCAGCAAGAAGGTGCTCCTGCTCCTGCTCCTGCTCCTGCTCCTGTCCATGCAATTCAACCCATTCCAGCCTCAAGTAAGTCTGTGAGGTTCCCTCTTCGCCCTGGCAGAGGCACCACTGGCATAAAATGTATAGTCAAGGCAAACCACTTCTTCGCTGAATTGCCAGACAAAGATTTGCACCAGTATGATGTGAGTTCTTTTACATTCCATCTATGTCTCTATCCTTCTGATATTGTTCTAAAACCTATGTTGATCATGGTTGCTTTCAAATGCATATTACTTATTGCAGGTCACAATTACACCTGACATTGCATCACGGAGGTTGAATCGGGCTGTGATGAAGCGGCTGGTGGATTTATACAGGGAATCCCATCTTGGAAATCGGCTCCCTGCCTATGACGGGCGCAAGAGTCTGTATACTGCTGGGCCACTTCCTTTCTCATCAAAAGAGTTTAAGATTGCACTTATGGATGACGATGATGGATCAGGCGGGCAAAGGTTGGATACTCAGTGCTCAGTTTGTATTTGTACATAGGTTTTGTATACAGTCTTCTTACTCATCTTCTTGATGCAGGAGGGAGAGAGAATTTAAAGTGGTGATCAAATTTGCTGCACGTGCTGACCTGCACCATCTAGAACTCTTTCTGCAGGGGAGGCAAGCTGAGGCTCCTCAGGAAGCCCTTCAGGTTCTTGACATTGTTCTGCGTGAATTGCCTACTGCTAGGTATACAATATATATCTTCTAATTGTGCCCAATACATGCCAATAATTGCACATTACTTTGATATTGTTCTAGAGCTAACTCTGTGTTGTCTTGATTGATTGTAGTTACTATCCTGTGGGGCGTTCATTTTATTCCCCTGATCTGGGGAGAAGGCAGTCACTCGGTGAGGGTTTGGAAAGTTGGCGTGGATTCTATCAAAGTATTCGTCCAACGCAGATGGGGCTGTCTCTGAATATTGGTACCTGATCTTTGAAGTTTTTTAATTGAAATTTTACGCAATTATCATGATTTTTTTTCTTCTCCAGTTCACCACCTATTATCAATTTGACTGTCCCACAATTGATGCATACTGTGTACATTTTCTTCCAGTGCCATGTTTTATGTTACATTGACAAAATTATCAATGGTCCAGATATGTCCTCTACGGCTTTCATTGAGCCACTGCCGGTCATTGAATTTGTCAATGAGCTGCTCAATCGAGATATTTCATCCAGACCATTGTCTGATGCTGATCGGGTGAAGGTTAGATTTTTCTCATTGTCTTGGTCTTGATACTTCTGTCTGCAGTGCTTGTGATGAATTGTGTCGATAATTTTGGTATATATTTTTTTATTTCTCCTAGAGCTTCCACTGCAGCATTGTGCTTGTGTTGGATCATGTTTTATGCCGCACCTTTTGAATGGTGAATGTCCATTTATTTTCCCGCAGGTGTAGGATCCCACAGCAGAAGCTCCCTCTTATTTTTCCTTTCTACTTATGTTGTGTCAAAATCAACTTTCATGTTATCCTTCTAAAAAAATAAAAATAAATAAAGGCTAATATATTCATTGTGACAAAGTGATCTTGTTTGTTTTGTGCAACTTTCTGGATGGGATGTCTACACAGTCTATGGAGAATTTGAATTTTGCCTTAATTTATAGCAGATATCAGAATCACAGCTTTCTATTTGTGCATGAACAGATAAAGAAGGCTCTACGAGGAATCAAGGTTGAGGTCACTCACCGTGGAAATATGCGCAGAAAATACCGCATATCTGGTTTGACATCGCAGGCAACAAGAGAACTGACGTGAGTATTGACATCTATTGTCTTCATTGGTTATGTGTGTCCATGTAGAAACATGAGGATTAATGTTTGCTTAAGATTATATATTTTAAGAAAATATCATAAACCCCCATACTTTGGGGCCGATTCTAGTGCCCCCACCCTAAATGTCTAATTTCATCAATGTTCATCCTAAACTATGGATGTGCTTTTTATAGGCTCGGCCTTGCCTGTCAAAAGTGGAAGGATAGAGAAGAAAAAATAACAGGAAAGTGAAAGAACAAAAATAATACACTTGAAAGTGAGTGAGAAGAGAGATGATAGAGTTGCGCGTGAGAGGAGAGAAAATACATATAATGGTGTATAAGTTAAAAACTAAAATCAATTTAAGTAGTTTTTAGTTTTACATTTCTCATGCCTCTCTTCACCTTTATGATCTTTTATCTCCCTCTCTCTTTTCTATCATATCTCTCATTTGTCTCTCAAATAAGAAAAAGAAAACTGAAAATTAGAATCTTTATCAAACAGGCCCTTAATTTTTCACCTGAGGGATGTACTATGAAATCTGTAGCTGATTCTTAAAATTAAACCAATTCATATCAGATGCATCCAAAACTTTTTTTAAAATATATTCTGATATTGTTCTTTGATTGTTTAGTTTTCCACTTGATGAAAGAGGTACTATGAAATCAGTTGTTGAGTACTTTCATGAAACCTATGGTTTCATTATTAAGCACACCCAACTGCCTTGTCTACAAGTGGGAAATCAACAAAGATCAAATTATTTGCCCATGGAGGTAAATAACTGTAACTATTTTTGGTCATTATAAACTGGGAAAGCATGCTAATAGGCCGTTATTGTGTTCAGGTCTGTAAAATTGTTGAGGGTCAAAGGTACTCAAGGAGGTTGAATGAGAGGCAGATTACTGCTTTGCTGAAGGTGACCTGTCAGCGTCCTCACGAAAGGGAACTTGATATCATGCAGGTTTGATATTGTGGAAATTTTCTTTCTTTTAGTGAAATTAAATGTGGTTGGCACCTGATGTTTGACACTCCATAGGACTGATATGTAAAATATACTCACTTGGTATGTGTTGGTTGAAATTTTCACTCCTCAGACAGTTCGTCAAAATGCTTACCACGAAGATCCTTATGCTCAAGAGTTTGGAATTAAAATAAGTGAGAATCTCACTTTAGTTGAAGCTCGCATCCTTCCTGCACCAAGGGTAAGAGATATTTAATTTTCTGCTGTCTAATAGTTTTTTTCTAATTGGTGCCACCCTTTGTTCCTTCACTATTTGGATGGTAATTAAGTATTGAATCTTGTGTCACAGCTTAAATATCATGATACGGGTAGAGAAAAAGATTGCCTGCCTCGCGTTGGACAGTGGAACATGATGAATAAGGTATCTTTTGCATAGATTTATGGTTTCCTTATTTAGAATACCTCTTTAATGTAAGCACAGATGAAGCTGGATATCTATATGTATCTGTTTGCATGCGTACCCAATTAATTTGGCTGCATCCAATGAAATCTGTTATCGACTTTGTGCTACATTAGCATGTTTGTTTCCCTGTGATGGAGATGTTAGGGGTTCCTATTAATGCTGTAGCACTGACTTAGAAATTAATTGGCAAAACTAAAATAAGTAGGTGGTAGTGGGTTCAAGAAACATTGTGTTTGCATTGTGAAGGAAAGCAAGTATTTCAATTTTTTCCCAGTTCTTTTTCTTCTTTTGGCGGTTGGGTGGAGGGAAAGGGAAAGTTCAAGACAGCCACAGATATTATGAGTCAGGTGATCATTAGAAATTTAGCAAAGTTATGGCTTGGGCACTGGTAGGAGGATGCTGGGTTTCGACTATCATTAGTCAAGATTCTGTTTAAGAGTTATCACCTCTGCAATATGAAGTGGATTGCATATCTGGAGTGGCATGTGGTCTGAAATTTTGGTTCTTCTGGACTAAGTTGCTAACTACATCAGTTGCTGATTTGGTTGGCCTTGCGCATGCTATCCTGCCCTATCATCTGCTGGCAATTAAAACGCATATATTTTTTGTGTTGAGTTCCAGTGGGTTTTCAAATAACAAGTGTTACAACCCATGGTTGTAATTTGTCGGGGGTTGTTGATTCAGCCATGCACTAAATATAGCTTTTCCGATGGGTGACATTTGCCTGTTGAGCAATGTAGCTATTTTAGCCACTAATTGGTCACTTTCATGTTGAGTAGGTTTAATTGATACTGCTCGTGCATGATTTTGCTTTTCTATAACCTAATACATTTCTTGTGTGTTAGTGTGTGCGTGTGTTTTTTTTCATTCTCCAGGAGGGAGGAAGATGATTGTGCCTTTTGTTGAAGTCATTAGTAAACTTCCGTAAGAGTTTCAAAATAGAGAGATTATGTTATTCTCTTTAGACTTTTTTTATTTACTATATATTGTTACAGAAAATGGTTAATGGGGGCACAGTCAACAATTGGATGTGCATAAATTTCTCATGGAACGTGCAAGATGCTGCTGCCCGTCGGTTTTGTCATGAACTTGCTCAAATGTGTAACATTTCTGGCATGGTATGAGGCTTGTGATGCTGTTATATTTTTCCCTTCTCCTCTATATCTGAGATGCCTTATGTTAGTGTTTGATTTCCCTCTAGGCATTTAATCCAGAACCAGTTCTTCCACCTATTAGTGCTCGTCCAGATCAGGTAGAGAGGGCCCTAAAAACTCGCTACCACGAAGCGATGACCAAACTCCAGCCACAGGGCCAGGAGCTTGAGCTGCTTATTGCTATTTTGCCTGATAATAATGGCTCTCTTTACGGTTTGGAACTTGAACTAAATTCACCACATTATGCCTTTTCAAAAGTTGTCATTATTTAATTTTAGCATTAAAACTTGGACTTAAATATGTCATGATTTGTTATCCAGGTGATTTGAAACGAATTTGTGAGACAGATCTTGGCCTTGTTTCCCAGTGCTGTTTAACGAAGCACGTATTTAAGACAAATAAGCAACAGTATTTGGCAAATGTAACATTGAAGATTAATGTGAAGGTTGGGGGAAGGAATACAGTGCTAGTTGATGCTCTGTCAAGGCGTATTCCTTTAGTCAGCGACCGACCTACCATCATTTTCGGTGCTGATGTCACCCATCCTCATCCTGGAGAGGATTCAAGTCCATCAATTGCGGCTGTGAGTTACTGACCATACATATGTGCTTTAGCTTGCATATGATTTTATTCTCTGTTCCACCTTGAGTAGCTTTTGACTGTTTCAAGATTTTAATTTAAAATCAGGTTGTGGCTTCTCAAGATTGGCCTGAAGTTACAAAGTATGCTGGTTTGGTTTCTGCTCAAGCCCATCGACAGGAACTCATCCAAGATTTGTTCAAAACATGGCAGGATCCAGCAAGAGGGACAATGTCTGGTGGCATGATCAAGTATGACTCTCTCATTCGTTTAGGTTCTTGTAGTATGTAGCTGTCTTAATTATGATTATTTAATTTATTTATTTTTAATAAACATTTGTTTTGGGTAGTAGGATTGAGTTATATTTATTCTTTTGAATACAGGGAACTGCTCATATCTTTCCGTAGATCAACTGGGCAGAAACCTCAACGCATCATATTTTACAGGCATGTCTTATATTATGCTGCCACTGCATTTCATCCATTCTTTTTCTTATCTAATGGTCTATTTATTGCTTTACAGGGATGGTGTCAGTGAAGGACAGTTTTATCAAGTTTTGCTGTATGAACTTGACGCCATTCGTAAAGTAAACCTACTTTGCTGAGTTATCAATTTCTCCAGTTTTCATTTATATATTGTAAATTTCTTTTAAGTTTTGCAGCTGTCTGGAAATTGATAAAAGTCGGTCAATCACTTCCTCATCTTAATGTATATATTTCTGTTCTCTGTAAACTCAGGCATGTGCCTCTTTGGAGCCTGACTATCAGCCTCCCGTGACTTTTGTTGTGGTTCAGAAGCGACATCATACCAGGTTGTTTGCCAACAACCATTCTGACCCCAAAGCTGTTGACAGAAGTGGGAATATATTACCTGGTATTCATTCTGCTTGATTTGAAATTTTTTTGCCATGATTTTCAGAACATACATATGTGATATAAAACAGTTTGACATTAATTTACAGGTACCGTTGTCGACTCCAAAATCTGTCATCCAACTGAATTTGACTTTTACTTGTGCAGCCATGCTGGAATCCAGGTAGTGATTGGTTAATTCTATGTTTATATATACTCTAAAATGTTTTGGGAGTGTAGTTAAATTGGTAGTCATCATGTCAAACAGGGCACTAGCCGTCCAGCTCATTACCATGTGCTATGGGATGAAAACAAGTTTTCAGCTGATGGATTGCAGACCCTTACAAATAACCTTTGCTATACGTAAGTTTTTGATATATCTCTTAATTTCATGTTCAATGTATTGGTTATGTTCTTTTTTGGGGGGTTAATGATTGGGTTCAACTCATGCAGATATGCAAGGTGCACACGTTCTGTTTCCGTGGGTGAGCTTTCTCTCTCTGTCTCTCTCTCAAATAAACACACAAAAGTGACAAAACACACATCCTCTGTCTTATGCATTTGTATTTGATGCTTGTTATTTTGTGACAATTATTAGTCAATAGTAAAATTGATGAGTTATGTAATTTGGCAGTGCCCCCTGCATACTATGCACATCTTGCTGCATTCCGAGCGCGTTTCTATCTGGAACCACAGACGTCAGAAGGGGGGTCAGTGACAAGTGGTGCGAATGCTGGACGTGGGTACACGGGTGGACGGGGCACGCGAGCACCGAATGCAAATGCTGCTGTGAGGCCTTTACCTGCTCTGAAGGAGAATGTGAAAAGGGTTATGTTCTACTGTTAGGGATAGATAGTCTGTCTGGCCTGGGCCCTAAACCCTGGTGCGGTAATCATAATAATAATGGGCACTCACTTCACTTGATGGTTGTAATTAAGTTAAGATAATATGGTTGCAGTAAGTAATGATGATGTATGTGTTTGCTTGCTAGTTGCTGCGCATCATCATGGCTGGTGATGTGTTAAGTATGTGTTAAGGACAGGGGGACCTTTCCTTTGCTTGTCTATGACTATGACTATGTATGTATGTTTTGAGTGACTTATCCTGGGCTGGGCCTGGTGAATTGTGAATTGTGAATTGTGAATTGTGAACTGATAATGTGTTTTGTTGAACCACCGGGTGCTGGTGACTCATCTGATGGAACTGGAAAAGCTTGAAGCTGTCTGAGATGGTATTTGGACTCTGCCTGCCTGCCTGCCTGCCTGCCTGCACTGATTAAATTAGATTATTATTATTATTATTATTAGTATTATTATTGGGTTTAAGTGTACAAATACTGATGAGTAGTTATGTTTGGTTTGGACACTGTTTGTTTAGCAATATATATAATTAATAGTTGTGTTCGATTGAGGCTCAATTGGAGGGGCCCAATGGGCAAATGGGTATATTGGTAATTTTGAGAAAGCATCAGTCCGTTAGTACCGTACAAATGTCAGGGAAAAGAAGAGGGAAGGAGGTGCGAAGTGGGCGAATTGGCGGTGTGTGTCGCAAATCGAGTAGATATGAAAACAAAGCCGTCTGTGGTGTGGCTCTTTTCTTTGGACATTGGGCGGGCGTTGGGTTGTGCAGTGCAGTGCCCTGTCTGTCTGTGTCTGTGTCTGTGGTGTATTATCGAGACGGGTCGCGGGTCGTGGCCAATCTTGTGATATGGAATTGGAGTTGTTGAGTGGACTGAACGACTCCCCGTTGACCATCCCCTTCTCATAAATTAATTAATAATCTCATTTATCTCTCTCCCTCCCTCTCTCTCCTCCCTCGTTGCTTGCTTATGCCACGTCACTATCCATGTAGATATTTTATCCTCAAATCATTACAGCGACCAGGTCCAGCAGCACCTCTTCTTTCTCTTCACCGTTTTAAAATTTAATTTATATCCTCCGACTACCAGCCATCTTAATTAATCCCACTCTCACTCTGCGCTTAGATATAAATTATAATCATAAAAATAGAGAGACATTGATGGATGATATTAATGTAGCGTAGGAGGACGATCCATGAATAATAACTATATCATCCAATAAATAATTAAGCCTAAATAAAATCCACCCAACCAATGAACTTAAATTATGCATGCGCCGCCACCCTCGTACCATGTTTATATTTGCAGCATGCGGTGGGGGGTCGAAGCAAGCAAGCTAGAGATTGAAGTTTCAGTCTTAACATTTTTCTTTTCCGTGCATAATATTAATATACGTCATTTGGGTCTTCTTAACTTCCATAACAATCATTTTGATCCTTTTTTACTTTTGACTGTGTGGTTACCAAGGCCAAATAATATTATAACTTGTGTTGTGATGATCCTTGTGACAAAGTTGGTCACTAATCTAAACTATGTGGACATTTTCATCTTTCCATGTCACTATCAATGCTACACATGCCGGTAACCGCCTCACCTCCCAACTCTCCCTCTAATTTTCCCCTCTGGATCAGTTACCAATTCAGCCCGAAATTCATTTTGGGTTGGCAAGTTATGGATATGATTTCATTTTTGTACTAACTATATAGACTTAGTTCAGTTGGTTGACTTCTTTCAACTCTACTCACGTGAGTAGAGGTTCAAAATCTCCAAGCACCTCACCCCCCCCAAACTCGCACCCAATCGCTTGTACTAAAAAAAATCATATGTAAAATAGGGCGGTCAATTGGAATACATTTTACTGTGGGTTTTTTTTTTTTTAACCATTCATGATTTCATCTCATTGCTAAAAGCTACGTAGAGGAGGTAAATGTACCATTAAACTTCTACTAAATGCGGAGTTTCATGCCCTTTTTAAATCTATTTATTGGAGAAGGTCTCATATACACTTACAAAATTTTACCCAACTCATTAACATGATTTATGTATGAAAAATTGTGGGTTCATGTGCAACTTATTAGATAATATTGATAAAAGGATGGACCCGTTAGTTACCCACTAAAATAACAGATTGTTTCATGCGAACACGTTATGTATAATACCTAATATTTTTGAGTTTTTAATTATAAATTAGATTAAAGGTTTTATTTAGTAGTTTAGTGAATTTCATTTTTTTAAATTACGGATGAAATGGGTGTTAACATTTGTTTGATGGGTCGAGTCAAACTAATATTTGCTTTGTTGTCTTAGTGGATGAAACGACTCATTTTAGATAACGCATTAATTTTGCAAGTAGTGTTCACGTTTGGACTTTCTCACCCGTTAACTTAATGGGCCGTTTTGTGTCAACCCGTTAAAAAAACAAATCGGATCATATATACGACCGGTTTGTTTAGTTTGAAATTATGTAAAAGACCCTATTGAAAAAGGAAAATAAAAGAATCCAAGATTGACTATAGCACAAATTTTTAAATATTTTTTTAATTATAAAAGCATCGCAATTGAATAATTAAATAGATAGACGAGAGTATAGAAAAAGAAAAAGATAGAAAAGAAGAGTATTTGGTTAATAGAAAGGACGCAGTGGTCATTTCAAAAGACCTACCCCTCGGTGGGGTTATATAAAAGCACATTGTGCAACGCGTTGTTGGTTTGGGTTTTTTAACACACAGGCACGGCATAAATATATAGAATATTCAAGTGAGTGAGAGAGAGAGAGAGAGAGAGAGAGAAAGAGAGTGAGCATCGAGTAGGCAGGGAGCCCCTCTTCTTTTTCCATTTTCATCCTTCTCTCTCGCTTCTGAAGCACCAAAAGCAACCACCGCTGTGGTCTTGTACGACGTTCATCGGTATTCCGCTTTTACGGTAAACACCCCAACCGAGTCGTTTTAGGGTTTCCTACTGCCCTTTTTTTCGTTGATATTTTCTTTTTCGTTCTCACTTTTCTATTTCTTTGCAAATTTGTGGTATGGATCTGCACTTCTTTCGCCATAAATTGGTGTTGGCTCCAGTCTCTGGCGCAAAGATCTGTTTTCATTTTTCGTTTTTGTTTTGTTTTTTGTTTTTCCGAAAGGCCTTGTCGTCGCTCTATTTTTATTTGGGTTTTGTTTTGTTAGATCGTTAGATCTCGTGCATTTTGGCAATGCTGGGAAGCATAGGTGTCTGTTTGGCCTCATAAGAAGTTGATATTTTAGGGTTTATAGTGAGTATTTCGATTTCTTCTTTCTATTCTTTTTTTTCTTTCTGGGTTTGCTATTGAACTTTGAGTTTTGGTGTTAGAGTTCGTGGGTTTGTATCAAAGTAGCCATTTTCTGTTCTGTTTTTATTTTCATATTTTGTTGTATTAATTTCAGAAACATAATTTTACATGAAATTACTACTACATTATGGATTTTCGAAATGATCACTCCACTTGTTGTGAAGTAAATAGCAAACACCCACCCATTTGTTTGTAGTGGTGTAGAAGAGAACCAAGTGGATATACACACTGTGGTCATTTCGGAATTCCAAGACCCTTTCAAAAACGGTCCGTCAGGAAAAATATATTCCTTACTTTTCAGTCTGATTGAAGATTTTTATTTCAATTTTTTGAAGAAAAACTCAAATAAAAGAGCATATATGGATATCGTTTTTGTTTGTTTGCTATTATTTCTGGTTAATAAGTGTATTTTGGTTTTGATATGTAACTTCCAGCCTTTTGAAAGCCCTTGTATATATGTTTGTAAATGAATTTTATGGAAAACCCTAACCTGCTTTGCGGCTCTACTTTATGCATTAATTTCTTTTTAGAGTATCCATTCTTTTGCTCTCTGTCATTATATTGTTTTGGGTTTGTAGCTTATTCTTTGCTAGTGTTGCTTTTGATGCATTCTTGCTTTCTCTTTGTGTAGAAATCATCATGGTGAGGAAGAGGAGAACTGAACTTCCTAGTGGAGGTGAAAGCTCTGAGTCGCATGAACCTTCTGGGGGTAGTGGTCGTGGTTCTCAGCGGGCTGCTGAAAGGACTCCACCACAACAACAGGGTGGAGGAAGCTACCAAGGTGGAAGGGGATTGGGCCCCCAGGGAGGACGTGGAGGCTATGAGGGAGGACGTGGAGGCAGCTATGGTGGGGGTCGTGGAGGCCGTGGAGTGCCACAACAGCAGCAGCAGTATGGTGGGCCCCAAGAATATCAAGGCAGGGGAAGGGGAGGGCCGACCCAGCAAGGAGGTCGTGGAGGATATGGAGGTGGTCGTGGCAGTGGTGGTCGTGGAGGACCACCTTCTCCGGGTGGCCCAGCCAGACCACAATTCCCCGAGCTGCACCAAGCAACCCCAGTTCCTTATCAAGCTGGGGTCACCCCTCAGCCTGCGTATGAGGCGAGTTCGTCGTCATCGTCCCAGCCACCCGAACCTTCAGAAGTGGTGGTGCAGTTTAAGGACCTTTCCATCGAGCAAGAGACTGCACCTTCACAGGCTATTCAACCTGCGGCGCCAGCGCCCTCAAGTAAGTCAGTCAGGTTCCCTCTCCGCCCTGGTAAGGGTAGCACCGGCATAAGGTGTACAGTCAAGGCAAACCATTTCTTTGCTGAACTACCAGACAAAGATCTCCACCAATATGATGTGAGCTCTTTCATCCTATGTGTCTGTCTTCTTATGTTGTACTTGTTTGACAGTTGATAATATATTCTTTTTCTTACACATATTAGGTTACTATTACTCCAGAGGTCACATCAAGGGGTGTAAACCGTGCTGTGATGGAGCAGCTAGTGAAACTGTATAGGGAATCCCATCTTGGAAAGCGTCTTCCAGCTTATGATGGACGAAAGAGCCTGTATACTGCTGGACCACTTCCTTTTCTTTCAAAGGAGTTCAAAATCATTCTCATTGATGACGACGATGTACCAGGTGGACAGAGGTACATGCTGCTCATAATTTTAGTTGCATATTTATCATGCGTGCACTCTTCTTTACCATTTATTTTATCTTGGTTTTCTTCTTGATGCAGGAGAGAGAGGGAGTTCAGAGTGGTCATCAAGTTTGCTGCACGCGCTGACCTGCACCATTTAGGTCTCTTTTTGCAAGGGAGGCAAGCTGATGCACCTCAGGAGGCGCTTCAGGTTCTGGACATTGTTCTACGTGAATTACCTACTTCTAGGTAAGAGATGTTTCTTCTATTTGTGTTCATGACACGATGACGCATTCTTGTTTGATTTGTTTGAGGGCTAATTTGTCCTGTTTGGTTTTAGGTACTGTCCTGTGGGCCGTTCATTTTATGCCCCTGATTTGGGCAGAAGACAGTCACTTGGAGAGGGTTTGGAAAGTTGGCGTGGTTTCTATCAGAGTATTCGTCCAACTCAGATGGGGCTGTCTCTGAATATTGGTACCTAGTTTTATGCTATCTTTACATGTATTATTATTTATGCACTACTTTCATGAATTTGATTGTTGTAATAGTGATGTGTTTCTCTGCATAATTATTCCACACTCCTTGCTCTGACGTGTATTCTATTTTGCTCACAAATTATCTGTTCTCCAGATATGTCATCTACTGCCTTTATTGAGCCATTGCCAGTTATTGAATTTGTAACTCAGCTACTGAATCGGGATGTTACACATAGGCCACTTTCCGATTCTGATCGTGTAAAGGTTAGGTTTTGCTCATTGTCTTCGTCTTGGTAATTTGATTGTTTCTCTTCTGAGTGTTTGCTCCAAAGTATGATAATGATTGTGTTGGTATTTCTAATTGGTTCCATTTTTTGTTGTCTTTTTGTTTGTTAAATTAACTTTCATGTGTGTCGAACTTTTTGGCTGGGGTTTCTCATGTAGTTTTGTAAGAGGTTTATGTTCTTAAAACTATATTGTTTTTAAAATCTTATTCTATTGAAGGTGCATGTATCATGATGAATGTACAATTTAATTTCCCATTAATTTTATATATTATATGTCATTACCATTACATTTTACTTGTGTAAACAGATAAAAAAGGCTCTTCGTGGAGTCAAGGTTGAAGTAACACACCGAGGAAATATGCGCAGAAAATACCGTATATCTGGTTTAACGTCGCAGGCAACGAGAGAATTGACGTGAGTATTAGTATCTTAGGCTATCATATGCTTGTATATTTCTTAATGTCATATTGTTTTTGAGGTCACATTGAGATGCATGTGTCTTAGGCTATACCACATAGGTGTATGCATCCTATGCGCAGAAAATGCGTATTATATTTCTTAATGACGAGAGTGTATCTTAGGCTATCATACGCTTGTATTGTTCTCAATGTTATTGTTTTTAAGATCACATTGAGCTGCATGAAACTTGTTTCCCTGACATTGTGTTTTTGTCTTGTCAGTTTTCCTGTTGATGAAAGAGGAACTATGAAATCTGTTGTTGAGTACTTTTATGAAACCTATGGTTTTGTCATTCAACATACACAATGGCCTTGCCTTCAAGTTGGAAATCAGCAGCGGCCGAACTATTTACCCATGGAGGTGAGTCGTTGCTATAATTACTAGCCTGTCATACTGTGGGGATATGCATGCTAATAGATAGTCATTGCTTTCAGGTTTGTAAAATTGTTGAAGGGCAGAGGTACTCTAAGAGATTGAATGAGAGGCAGATTACTGCTTTGCTTAAGGTGACCTGTCAGCGCCCTCACGACAGAGAACAAGATATCATGCGGGTGCGTTATCTTTTGCTTCTTCTATTTTCTTTCCTCCTCCCCCCTTTCCCTGTCTCCTTCTTTCCCTCTATATCTCGACATACAAGAATTAATTTCATTGCTATAGAGTTTCTTTTGAGCTTGGCTTATTCTGGTGTTGCATATGTCACTAGTAATACTTTAGGCTTACTCTTTCAAGAAGTGGTGATTTATGAGCCCTATACTTGTTGCATTGGTATTTGATAATTTCCCGGAAGTTCACCAACAAAATGTTGATTCTGATGCTCTCACCTTGTGATCCTTAACTTTGTATCTTGTGTCATAATTTAAGTGCTGGTGTTACTTGATATTTTATTGGCATGTTATGCTCTATCTTGAAATTCTGTAGATGGTGATATTTTAAGTTCTCATGTTTATGTCTATGCAAATATCACAGACTGTCCGTCATAATGCTTACCATGAAGATCCTTATGCAAAGGAATTTGGAATCAAAATTAGTGAGAATCTGGCTCAGGTTGAAGCTCGCATTCTTCCTCCGCCCTGGGTAAGATCTGTTATTGTTTTTTGTCCAAAAATGTATTGCGGATGGTGCATCTGTATTGACTTTTGTCTTGCAGCTTAAATATCATGATACTGGAAGGGAAAAGGATTGCTTGCCCCAAGTTGGACAATGGAACATGATGAATAAGGTAATATTCTGCATCAATGTTATATTATTGTATGCAGTATACATTTCACCTGTACAGTGCTTATGGCACCCCTCTAGTCCATTGATTACATTGGCTTAATTTTGTGGTCAATGCCTTGTGGTTGTGCCTTATTTTTCGACGAAAGAACAAAGAGGCCTGTTTACTTATCTATACATCGAATTTGTTAATTCCTTTAATTCCCATGTCTTGTTGAATTATTACAGACCATTTCTTATTGTTGCAGAAAATGGTTAATGGGGGAAAAGTAAACAATTGGATTTGCATTAATTTCTCAAGGAATGTCCAAGACAGTGTGGCCCGTGGATTCTGTTCTGAACTTGCTCAAATGTGTTACATTTCTGGCATGGTACGATGCTTTTCTGCTGGCTTTAATTATACTTTACAGTTTCTATATTTGTAAATTCCTGATTGCTGAAATGTTGCTTGTATTTAGGCTTTTAATCCAGAACCAGTTCTTCCACCGTTCAGTGCTCGACCTGATCAGGTGGAGAAGGTCTTGAAAACTCGGTACCATGATGCGATGACTAAGCTTCGGGTCCAGGGCAAGGAGCTTGACTTGCTTGTTGTTATTTTGCCAGATAATAATGGTTCTCTTTATGGTATGTGTTTGAAATCAATTGACTCCATTCTCTCATTATTTTTCCTCAGAATAATGTGTAGACTTTTATTGGCCTAAAGTTTTTGACTCATGTATGTTATGATATCTGATCCAGGTGACTTGAAACGAATCTGTGAGACGGATCTTGGCCTGGTATCCCAGTGCTGTTTGACGAAACATGTATTTAGAATGAGTAAACAATATTTGGCAAATGTAGCATTGAAGATAAATGTAAAGGTTGGGGGAAGGAACACAGTGCTTGTTGATGCACTGTCAAGACGTATTCCTTTAGTCAGCGACCGGCCTACTATAATTTTTGGTGCTGATGTTACCCATCCTCATCCAGGGGAGGATTCAAGCCCATCAATTGCAGCTGTATGTTATCGAACATATCTACGAGCTTGTAGATATTGTTTTGAATTCATTTAAAGTTAGGCCTTAATTGTTCAAATGTATTTCTTTATAACACAGGTTGTGGCTTCTCAAGACTGGCCTGAGATTACTAAGTATGCTGGTTTGGTTTGTGCTCAAGCCCATCGCCAGGAGCTCATCCAAGATCTTTTTAAAACCTGGCAGGATCCTGCGAGGGGGACAGTTTCTGGTGGAATGATAAAGTCAATCTCTCTCTTTCTCTCTCTCTCTCTAAACTTTTGTTATTTTTTTTTTTACTATGGATTCTTAGGAATTGAAGAACTTAATTAATTTTTTTAATTAATGCAGGGAACTGCTTATTTCGTTTCGTAGAGCAACAGGGCAGAAGCCACAGCGCATCATATTTTACAGGCATTTTTAAAAGTCCTTTTGCCATTGTTTGCGTCTTATGTGCTTCTCCTGTGTCTAATGATGGTATGTGTACACCTTTGTTTTTTCAGGGATGGTGTCAGTGAGGGGCAGTTCTACCAAGTTCTACTATATGAACTTGATGCAATTCGTAAGGTAAAGCTAATATTGTTGAGATTAATCTTCAGTTATCTATTGTCGTGTATTAATCTGTCTTTCCTCTTGTTAATTTTTTTTTTCTTCAGGCTTGTGCTTCATTGGAGCCAAACTATCAGCCTCCTGTGACTTTTGTTGTGGTTCAGAAACGTCATCATACAAGATTGTTTGCCAACAACCATCATGATCGCAATACAGTTGACAGGAGTGGGAATATCTTACCTGGTAATTAATCGTTTTAAATATGAAATGTTCTAACCATGTAGCTCAGTTTTCATACTTGTGTTATGGAACTCTCACTTTATTGTTTCTTCAGGTACGGTCGTGGACTCCAAAATCTGTCATCCAACGGAGTTTGACTTCTACCTTTGCAGTCATGCAGGAATTCAGGCAACAAGTCTTCCTTGTGTTTCTCTTGAGTGTGTGTGTGTGTTTTTTTTTTCAAGCAGAATGTTTATAAATGTGTAGCCACTGTGTTATGACAGGGTACAAGCCGTCCGGCTCATTACCATGTGTTGTGGGATGAAAACAAGTTTACAGCTGATGCACTGCAGTCACTCACAAATAATCTTTGCTATACGTAAGCTGGCTGATTTTTCCCCATGCCATATGCCCTAAACAACCATTTTAATTATTGGCAAGTA
Organism: Prunus avium; assembly: GCF_002207925.1. The sequence continues at coordinate 794,455 of NW_018921332.1, forward strand.
GTTTTGTATTTTTATGCCTTAAATCTAGTACTGAATAGTTGAACTCCTGCAGATATGCAAGATGTACTCGTTCGGTTTCCATTGGTAAGTTCTCACTGCTGATTCACACAATTGTATATACGTTTGAGCCAATATGCATCCACTGCTTTTATTTATTTTGTTGCTCATGTTTATGTGAATACTGTGCTGATTAATCTTTAATGGCAGTTCCTCCTGCGTACTATGCCCATCTTGCTGCATTTCGAGCTCGGTTCTACATGGAACCAGAGACATCAGACAGTGGATCGATGACAAGTGGTGCTCCTGGACGTGGGGGCATGGGTGCACGTAGCACACGAGCACCAGGTGCAAATGCTGCTGTGAGGCCTTTGCCGGCCCTCAAGGAAAATGTCAAAAGGGTTATGTTCTACTGTTAGAGGGGCCTTCCTTGGTAGAAGTTAAGTTGACAATGTCCCATAAGAATGTAGTAGATGCACACATTGTAATGTCGTTTTGGAATTTGCAGAGGGTGTTATAGCCGTGGTGCTCCCTTTAGGTGTCGTGGTCAAGAATCTGAAATTTCCCATTGCAACTGGTTTTTAGGATGCTTAGTTTAGTTACATGTTCCATGAGATGGAATTGGACAACTAGTGGCTTTCAGTTGTATTGAAAGGGAGGAAAAACAATTGGTAGACTTGAACTTGAATCTGGTGTAGGAAGGAAGGAACCTTTGGAAATGAATTCACTGCTCTGCTCTTGATTTTTCAGATGATTAAACATTTGATTGAAGTGGATTCTTGTTCTTGGTGTCATGATTCGAGCATTTAAAATTAGTGATTAGCATATAACTCTAAAAACATCATCCTGCACTTCTACATGAAATATAAGAACGTCGGTGAACATAGAGGAAAGAACTAGGATTATGAGTACTTTTATTTTCTTCCTAAGAAAAGAATGGCTCAATCAAATGATTTGAGGTTGGTGTGGTGTTGCTCGCTCGTTCGCTCGTACAAGTAGAATGCAGGAATATTCATAGATAGAGACAACGTGTATGTAACCTTGGAGATTGAAACAACAAACAAGTAAAGAATCAAAATACACACGTTACGGAAAAGCCCAACAACGAATTACTTGAGATTCTTTCCCTCCACTTTAAAGATTAGATACAGGCAGAGAGACACAAAAAGGCAAAATCCGATTTGCTAGCTTCTAACCAATCTTAAAAATTCCTTTCTTTCCTACAAATGGCATTAAAGAATAAAGTCTGGGTGTTCTTTCTTTCTCCTCCCATGGCAACTTTGAGCCAGCCACGCATATAATATATATACATTAAGTTCCCTATAACTTCATAACATCAAACCAACTTGAATATTGGTTGTATATCTATCTTTGTTTTAGTTTACTGAATATTCGTCTCTCTTTACTTTTTTCGTAATACTGGTACTGCCTTGCCTTAAGCCTTGTTGATTTCATAAATGGCTTCTACCCCGGCCTTGAAGCGATCGGATACGATTGCAGAAACCATGCCTGATGCACTGAGACAGAGCCGCTACCACATGAAGAAATGTTTTGCCAGGTTCTTTATTTTAATTTGATCGAGAATGTATAATATATATATTATACATATGTGTGTGTTAGCGAAAATTGATGCTGATCTTCTTCTTCTATTTATGTATATGGGAACAAAAAGGTTTGTTGCAATGGGGAAAAGGTTAATGAAGATGCAGCATGTAATGGAGGAGTTGGAAAAATCAATAGAAGACAAGCATGAAAGAAGCAAGGTCTTGGAGGGATTACTTGGTTACATCATCAGCTCCACTCAGGTATATATAATATATATATATCATACAATGATACACACACACGCAACTATATATATAGCAATCAGGGCATGCAATTCTGAATTTGAATTAATGACAATAAACATGAACTGGCGCAGGAGGCGGCTGTTGTTCCACCGTATGTTGCTTTTGCGGTAAGACCGAATCCTGGTTTCTGGGAATTTGTTAAGGTGAATGCTGATGATCTAGCAGTGGATGGCATCACTGCTTCCGAATACTTGAAGTTCAAAGAAATGATATTCGACGAGAACTGGTACGTATAGTATTTGTATTTGTATTTGTATTTGTATTTGTATGTGCAATATATTTTGCAAGCTGCAGCTATATTGAGTTGAGCTTACTTCCATGCATTGCTTTGCACTGCACTCCACAGGGCCAATGATGAAAATGCTCTGGAAATAGATTTTGGAGGCATTGACTTCGCCACTCCTCGCATGAAGCTTCCTTCTTCAATCGGGAATGGTCTCAACTTTATCTTAAAGTTAATCTCCTCAAGGCTGGCTACTGCCAACTCATCCGATTATGCCAAACCCTTGCTTGACTACTTATTACAACTTCATTATCATGGAGAGGTACTTGATCTTGATCTCATTTCATTGTTTCATGTTAATTATTATTAATATTAATTACTCCATCTTCAATTTGTGGCCTGTATTTTCTTCTCATATTATAATTATCTATGTATACATGCCAGAATCTTATGATCAACGAAACTCTGGATACGTTTGCAAAACTTCAAACAGCCTTGATCCGAGCAGAAGTAGTTGTGTCTACACTCCCAAAGGCCACACCATTTCCGAATTTTGAGCAAAGGTCTCTCTCGCTCTTACCTTAATTGTTTAATAAATTTTAGGATTTAGGACTCACTTGTACATATATTAATAGTTTTTATGATGATCAGGTTAAAGGAGTTGGGTTTTGAGAAAGGATGGGGGGATACAGCAGAAAGAGTTGGAGAGACAATGAAGATGCTATCAGAAGTACTCCAAGCACCAGACTCAGCCAAGTTGGAGTGTTTCTTTAGCAGACTTCCTAACACATTCAACATCGTCATCTTCTCTCCTCACGGCTACTTTGGCCAGTCTGACGTTCTTGGATTGCCCGACACTGGCGGCCAGGTGGTTTATATTCTTGATCAAGTCAGAGCCTTAGAGGAAGAGTTGCTCCTCAGAATAAAGCAGCAAGGCCTTGCTGTCAAGCCACAGATTCTTGTGGTGAGCTAGACTACTGTCATAAACAAACAACTGATGATCCTTGTTGTCTTGCAACTTGAAATTCTAATTCATTTTTACTTGTACCTACATGATCATATACTTACGTACGCTGTACACAGGTGACACGACTCATACCAGATGCTCGAGGAACAAAATGCAACCAGGAGTTGGAAGCTATCATCAACACTAAGCACTCCCACATCCTCAGGGTCCCATTCAGGACACACAGAGGGATTCTCCGCCAATGGCTTTCTCGTTTTGATATCTACCCTTATCTTGAGACATTTGCACAGGTATCATTTCTTCCTATAAATACATACATGTATAATTTATTTTTGGACCAACATGTACAACTTTGTTGATTTTTTTTTTCCTTTTGTTCTCATTGTTAATTAGGATGCAACTGCAAAGATCTTAGAACGCATGGAATGCAAACCAGACCTCATAATTGGGAACTACAGTGATGGAAACTTGGTGGCCTCTTTGATGGCTGGCAAACTTGGAATAACTCAGGTGTCTAAGTTCAACCACCTCTCCCTCCTTCAATAATTGTTTCAAAAACAGATTAATTTTACTTTGAATCTGAAATTAACATGTTCTGAACATCTGTCCTGCAGGGAACAATCGCTCATGCTCTAGAAAAGACCAAGTACGAAGATTCAGATGCCAAATGGAAGGAGTTTGATCCAAAGTACCACTTCTCTTGTCAGTTCACAGCTGACATAATCTCTATGAATTCAGCTGATTTTGTCATAACGAGCACCTTTCAAGAAATAGCCGGAGGGTTAGTAGCACTAGTCTTTCTTGCCAAAAGTTCTACTTCCATGATGCCATTCATAATCATAATCAGTGTGTTTATTTCTTCATGTATGCAGCAAGGACCGGCCTGGACAGTATGAAAGCCATACAGCATTTACAATGCCAGGACTTTATCGAGTAGTTTCAGGCATTGATGTATTTGATCCAAAGTTCAACATTGCGGCCCCTGGGGCTGACCAATCTGTCTACTTTCCCTGCTCCGAGAAACAGAGACGCTTTACCAAATTTCATCCTGCCATTGAAGAACTGCTCTACTATAAGGCGGAAAACGATGAGCACATGTAATTAAACTCTCTCTCTCTCTCTCTGCCTACAATTGAGAAAATTTACTGAAGAGTCTGTCAACACACACACACAGTTGTTGTACTACACCACCACATTACTCTTTTCAATTGCCTAACAACAAACTCTTACAAAATTATAAATTCAAAAAAATGCTTGGAACAGAGGATATTTGGCAGACAAGAAGAAACCCATCATCTTCTCAATGGCAAGACTGGATACAGTGAAGAACCTCTCAGGACTAGTTGAATGGTTCGGGAAGAACAAGAGGCTGAGGAGTTTGGTCAATCTTGTTATAGTAGGAGGATTCTTTGACCCATCCAAATCCAAAGACAGAGAAGAAATTGCAGAAATTAAGAAGATACATGCCTTGGTACAAGAATACAAACTGACGGGTCAGTTCAGATGGATAGCAGCTCAGACTGATCGATATCGCAACGGAGAGCTGTACCGCTGCATTGCAGATACAAGGGGAGCATTTGTGCAGCCAGCACTGTACGAAGCTTTTGGTCTAACAGTGATCGAGGCCATGAACTGTGGCTTACCCACATTTGCAACCAACCAAGGAGGCCCTGCAGAAATTATTGTTGATGGAGTATCAGGCTTCCACATCGATCCAAACAATGGTGATGAATCCAGCAACAAAATTGCTGACTTTTTTGAGAAATGCAAGACAGATGGGGACTATTGGAACAAGATGTCAGCGGCCGGTTTGCAGCGTATATACGAATGGTAATTAGTTACTTAGTTATACTATACTTAGAATAATGCATAAAGTTTTATGAATGAATGTTATATATTTTTGTTTTTGGTTGCAGCTATACATGGAAGATATATGCAAACAAAGTGTTGAACATGGGATCCACTTATGGATTCTGGAGGCAGTTGAGAAAGGAGCAAAAGCTTGCCAAGCAAACATACATTCATATGTTTTACAGTCTCCTCTTTAGGAATTTGGTAAGTCCACTACTCTAACTCTGTTTGGATTTGGACTTTGCAGTATACTATATTTATGCATACATACATAATACATTATACATATACTTATACTTACTATGAGTAATAGTATGAGGCAGTAAAAAGTTGTGTGTTTCGTACTGCAGGCAAGGAATGTAGGTATCCCAAGTGATGGTTTCGAGCAACCAACGGCCAAGGCAATAACTGCAGCTGGCCAACCAACCCCAGTTGCACCACCAACCTCACCAATCCCTCAGCTGATCACTCCAACACCAAGGTTTCATCATTATTTAGATTAGTAGCTTAATTACACTGCATGCATGCATAATATTGTGTTATGCTACTTTGATTTCCTGTTTAATAATATGACATTGAGAATTTTGGTTAGTTTTGCTTTACTTCAAATCTTGAAGTGAGAATAGATATTTTAATGGCAGGGAGAGGTCTGAAGGTTTCGAGGAGAAGCAGAAACAGCAGCAGCTGGGCGAACCTCGAAGCATCACGGCACGCTGCATCTTGAATTGCTGTTGCGTGATCATTGGTTTTCTCATCCTTGTTTACTACAAGATAAGGAATATGTACAACTACAACTAATGGAGCTTGTTTTGTTGTGTGTTGTTGATGTAAGATGATCAACTCACAAACAAAACAATGAATGAATAGTCATGTAAATTCTCCAATTTCCAATAAATTCAATAAACATATCATTAATTGTTATACTCTCACACGGTATCAATCAATCAATCAATCATTCATTCAATCAAATAACTGGACAAGAAGGGAACAAAAGAGAGATAGAGAGGTTGCGCACTGGGCAGTGGCGTGGGGGTTGGGCTGGGCAATGTCTTACGAGTTGCAGACGCTAGCGATAGCACGGGACAATTAGTCCCTCCATCCCATGTGGGTTTCACTAAGAACACCAAAGGAGTTGTTTTTAGTGGGTCCAGGATCACCAATCCCAATTAAGCTTTGAACCGCATGACAGCAAACATGAGATAAATTATTATCCAAGGTAGTCCAAGTCAAGGAGGTGTAACAAACGAGCCTTAGTGGATCCATCCAGTACCAAAAAGACTTTAAGCCGTAATATAAGGATCATATAAATCCAACATCTTATGAAGATAAAAAAAAAACCGAATCCTAAACTAGAAACTAAACGGAACCCTCTGCCCCACCTCGTTTGTTTGTTTATGTAGTTATAAATATATTAATGAATTGAATTTGATAAATATGTGAAGACGAAGAAATATGAAGAAAGATGAAGAAAATGAGTGGGTGGTGTTTGCTTTGCTTGCTGGCTGATGTAGATGCAGATGCAAACCCTCGGTGGACCACTTTGGTTTTGAATTACTTTTCGGACGTAAAAATGAAGTAAACGACGACCATGCCGTTGCCAATGCTGCACATGCATTTGCCCACTTGCTCTTTAAATACACGTCATTTAATTTGCACAATATACTTGGAATAAAGAAACATAACATTTTAACATGAAAGGTATCCCAAAGTTTATCAATCAATCAACTAGGAATTTGGCTAGCCCTAATTTTCTCAAGAAAGTAATTGGTTGAAAGTTTTGTTGTATTACAAACGTCAAAATATACATGTATAGCCTTCTATCAATCCTACTATTAATGCTTTGAAGCCGTGATCCAATATTAATGGGATTTGACCTACACTAATTTGGGCAAGTAAGGATATTTCTTAATAAATTTGGACAAATTATCTTTCTAGTTCTAGTTCTAGTTCTAGATATGGGATGATTTGTTAGAGGGAAAAAAAAAAAAGGAAATTGATTTGTTATGGGATTATTAATTTTGATATGGCGACTCTTATAAAAGTTGAATTGATGTATGTGATCATTAATTAGTTAATAGTCCCTTTGGTATCGTAATAATGTAGGAAATGAATGAGAGCCACCCACGAGTTCACGAGATAAGACAATAAGCTTGTGGATGGATGGATGGAATATATTTGGGAATCTTTGAATTATAATAATAATAATTCACTTGAGTCTCGACTGAAAATCAAAATCAAATACGCAAATTCCTCATCCTCATCGTCATCATAGATTCATAGATTCATAGATTCATAGATTCATAGTTCTTGTAGCTGAATTTCATTGACACAAAAGAAAACAGTTTGAAAAGTCCTCTCCCTCCCTCGAAATATCTCTCTTTGTAAATTTGTCAACAACGTCTTCCGAATCATCGTGTCTAATAACAAGTCTTTTGGAAAAACAAACAAGAGTAATAATATAATAAAAGGCCCCATAAAATGTTAAACACGAATGGGTGGTCTTTGGTTTATCTATTAGACTATTAGGCAGCCATCTGTTGACTTTGCCCAAACCCTCTCTAACTCAATTCAGGAAAATTCTTTCCTCTAGAAACTTTTACAACTCCAAATTCATTATTATTTTTTAAATTTTGAATAAAGCTTTTTGTTTGGTGTGTGAAAGATTTTACATTTAGTGGACATGACATGTATTAATTCCTAAACACTACTTAGAAAGGGCCTTGTTTTGTCTGTCCGCTTCAATTCAAGTTAAAATATTATAATTATTATATAGGATGCCGGGTCTCTCCATTTAAAGACTACGCATTTACCCGCATTTCGTTAAATCTTGGCCGTTATAACAATCTAACCCCTTAGAACATGACACATCATCAATTTTTTTTCCTTCTCTAAACAGATGTTAACTATTTCTGTTAGTTCGGAATTTTTTTGGCTTTCGCATTGTTGTCTGGTCAACTTAGAGCGTTTTGCTTTTTCTTTTCCGTGTGTTCTGTCATCTTCTTCTTTCTTCCTGCCTGATTGATGGCCTCTCCCTAAAACCGTGGTTGTATTAATCTTCAAACTCAATCAAGTTAAAAATAGATTTTTTCTTTTTTTCATCATGCATAAACTCACAAATAAAACTTAACATCTGTTTAGGAAAGTAAAAAAAATACTTGATGATGTGTCATTAGATTATTATAACGGTCTAAATTTCACTAAATACAGGTATGTTTGTTTGGACTGCCCCAGTTAGTAGTTACCTTACCTAGTACCCTCCCTCTTCGATTGCTCGCTTCGATTTTCCATTTATATATAATAAAAAATAGTGGGGTCGACTCGGGGGTATTTTATATGTAGATTGTTTTTTATTTTACTTTATGAGAGAGGTTTTTATGTTTAAAAAAATGAAGTAATATTATAGCGCAAGGCAGGCAGGCAGGCAGGCAGAGAAGGCAAGCGATTCTAGCCAGGCAACCCAGTAGTTGACTTGAACATATAAAGGATGCATAATTAGCAAAAACAAGGAGGGAGGAAGGCTAGCCAATCCAGATTCCAGATTCCAGATTCCAGTTCATAAATCATAATTCTAGGTGAGACATCGACCACAAGTAAGTAAGAATGAGTAAATCACCGGTAGGCGGCGGAGGAGGAGGAGGAGTCTTCCATGACCCTGAAGTTGGCGGCAACGACAAGGCCAATATTATTATCAATAATACAACTAGTAGTATTGATCAGAATATGAATCCAATGATATCCAGCTGCGGGATTGGGAGTGGCAGTGGATTGGTGACGAAGAAGAAGATGAATATTGTGAGGATGACACTGCTGTTTGTGGGGATGACTGTGGCTTGCTTTATTTTCTACAATTCTGTCTTTCCTTCCAGATTTCTCCCCATGTCCTTATATGACTACACCGGAACCACATCTTCTCAGGCAAGTCAACTTCTTTTCTGCCATCAATCAAATTCCAATATTCAAACTCCTCTGGATCATGTCTTGATCCCAATTCTTTTTTTTTATTTTTCTTTTGGGGGAGTCAAAATCCCAATCCCAACACCGGCATGCTCTGCTCTACTTTTACTTCTTGTGTTGTGTGATGAAGATTCATATTATTATTATTATTATTATTATTTTACACACATGAGCATGACAAATTGACAATCAAATACTAGTTGCACACTGGTGGATTCTTTTTCCGGTCAAAGCTGCTGTAATTTCATTACAAACTAAACCAGCCTTTATAAATTTTAATATCTTCATTGGATCCATCCATGGATTCCATGCCATCCCAACTTTATTATTCAATCAATGCTTGCTTCATTTGGATTATTCTTTACTTTTCAGTTTTCTCTTCTTAGTATATATGATTATATCGTTGTTTGTTTCCTCTGTCTTTTTTTTGTTTGTGGATGCTACTTGTTTCAATTCAACTTCAACCAATGAATTTGACTCAAAAAGGCATAATGCTTTTACACATGTATGCCCGGCTGTCCACTGTGGCGGGCTTTACTCCCCTGGGGCCTGCCCAGCCTGGGCCCATCTTATCTTATGCAATTCCTTCCCACTACCAACACTTAGAAGGGTGGTTGGTTGGTTGTTTAAATGATTAAATCCAATCCTTTATTGCAATTGCAATTGCAGGGCAACGACCATGTATTGGATGCGGTTCTGCAAAATGCATCCATGAAGGACAGAACCATTCTGGTAACTACATTAAACGATGCTTGGGCCGAACCCAATTCCATATTTGATCTGTTTCTGGAGAGCTTTCACATCGGAAGCAACACGACATGGCTGCTCAACCATCTGGTAGTGATCTGCTTGGACCAGAAAGCATATGCTCTTTGCTTAGCCTTGCACCCTCACTGTTACGAGCTCTACACTGAAGGTGCCAACTTCACCAGCGAGGCATATTTTATGTCTTCCGACTACTTGCAAATGATGTGGAGACGGATCCAATTTATGTCCAAAATTCTCGACAAAGGCTACAACTTTGTCTTTACGGTGAGAACAATCTAATCTCCTTTGATTTTGTGTTTTTCTGATTCAAATTGAATTTTTTTCCTTACTTTTGCAATCATCCAATGCACAGGACACTGATATAATGTGGCTCCGGAATCCCTTCCCACAATTCTATACGGATGCGGATTTTCAAATCGCATGTGATTTCTTCAAGGGTGATTCTTACAGCATAAAGAATTTTCCCAACGGTGGATTTACCTATGTCAAGTCCAATGAGCGCACAATTTGGTTCTATAAGTTTTGGTACTTCTCCAGAAAGGCGTATCCAAAGATGCATGACCAGGACGTACTAAACAAGATCAAATCGGATCCCTTGATTTCCCGTATTGGATTGAAAATGAGGTTCTTGGATACCCAATACTTCGGTGGCTTCTGTCAGCCCAGTGACGATTTTAACAAAGTTTGTACCATGCATGCGAATTGCTGTGTTGGTCTCGATAACAAAGTCAATGATCTTAGAATTTTGCTTCAAGTTTGGAGAAAGTTCATGGCTTTGCCTCCCAACGCCACCACCACGGCACATACTTCATGGACCGTTCCACAAAATTGCAGGTATTTTATTATGGATCCTAATTAATTATTTTGTTTACATTTTCCTTTTTTTCATATCTTTTTTAGACTTTTACATTGGAGTCAATCGTGGGTGGGCCCCCCACGCCATGTGATGAAATTGAAAGCAAAATAATTCATTTTTTATGCATTTTCTTCTAGAACCATACGGTTTGTCTTTTCTCTCTTTTTATTTACTTTTTGGCAGTTTGTTCTAGAATGTAGAACTAGAAGGTTTGATGTTTTTCTGTCTGACTTTTTATTCGATTCCAAGTACTTCCTTCCAACGCCTTGGAAAGCACTCGTGACAAGAGAAGGGAATATTGACCTTACGATGTGTAGAGCTTTGTAACATATAATTTACAGGTAATTAAGACTTGTGTATAAATATATGTATTTTTTATTATTATTTATAATTGAATTGCCTCGAATACATCTAACTCGTATACAAGAATCATGTGATGTGTCCGAAAACACTTTTATAATGTTTGCATTATTTATATCAAACAATAATTTGATATATTGTCATATTTCAGGTAGAAGAAAAGGATTGTTTTGTCAAGTCCCAATCCCATCCATGCCACCTATGGAAATGCCACCTTGCTCATCAATCAATCAATTACGCGATTACAAAATCAGTCATTTTACAACTTTTTTGGTTTGTATGTTTGTTTTATTTTGTTTGGCGGAAAACAATGAAAACAAACTAATATATAAGGATTTATTCCAGTTGTTTTAGACAATATTAGTTTATTTTTTGTTTTTTTTTTAAAGGAAGACAATATTAGTATTTTAAATCACAATATGAGCTGCATGAAGACGGATATCCACACCACACGACATGAACAAAGGAAATATAATCCTACCTATAATAGAGGTTGATTATATTGTATTAGTGGGCTCTGTCTCTATTAGAGAAGTAGTACATAATGACAATGCGGTATATAAATATAATAAGTCTATCATTACCCATTGATATATATACGGAGGAATATAGTTTTGAAAGCCACATGACTCAGGAGAATAAATATTTGGGCAACCACTAAGCAGTATCATATTAATGTACATATATATCTAAAATGAATTGAAAAGAAATTAGGTCCAGGTCCATCCATCCATGATCCATCCATCCCCACATTTTTCCCTAAATTAAACGAAAAGAATTAGTCCATCCAGTGGTTGATTTGACTGATTGACTAACCAACGAGCGTGCTTTGAAAAAAAAAAGATTTCCATGATGTTCATGTTGGGCTGGCCTATTCCACTGAGTTGTATTTATTTGGGCCTTAAATAATCAGCATGTGACATGCACGTGGTAGAACTCTTGACTTGAAGGGATTTGGGATTTAGGGATTTGGGCATCTAGCCAGCTTAGAAACTTGAGAGAGAAATAGGAAAAGGAAAATTGAAAACAGGGAGTGAGGGAGGATAGTGGTTCATAAATAACTCAGAAGAAGAAGAGGGCAAATCAAAGATTACAAAGGAAGGGATGTCAGATCCGTTCGAGAGAGTGAAAGCAGGCAGGCTGACCTTCAAAGATGGAAGTGTGGCCACTCGCAGCAAAGCCATCGACAAGAAGAAGAACAAGAAGAAAAAGAAGAAGCAGCAGCTTAATCCTAACGACGATGGCCCTAACTCTACTGGGCCCACCGACCTTGATGTGGTGCCTGAGGACGCAGGCGCAGAAGCAGCAGCCGGAGGACCGGAGACTTACACCATTGACGCGGCGAAGCGCATGAAGTACGATCAACTCTTTCCCGTCGAGGCCAAGAAGTTCGGTTACGATCCCAAATCTGTCGCACACAAGTCCATCGAGGACGCTCTTGACGACCGTGTCAAGAAGAAAGCCGACCGCTACTGTAAATAGATATCAATTTCACACATATCAGTTTCCTATTCTTCTTCTTCTTCCCAATTCCCAGGTCCGTCCCCTTCTTCTTCTTTTACTCGTTCAATTCTTTATTTTTATAATTATTTATTATTAGGGTAGGGATGTGCTTTCAGTATTTCTTAATGTTTTATTGAAATTATGCTTCATTGTGTGTTATACTTGTGTGAAATTTGTTTCTTTTTGTTGTCATTTATTTTAAGCTGCTACTGGTTTCTTTGAATTTGAATTGAATGATCAATGTTTCTTTTGTTTGGAACAAATGATCCACATTTCCTTATGAAGATTCTATAGCCTTCCTTCTCACCTATGTAAGTTGGTCACTTCAAATAACCATTTTTCTCTTTAATGTTCCTGAATTGTTACATGTTTCTTATCTTTTTTGTACCAATAGAATAATCATAATATGCATGGCGTATAATATTTGCTCATGTGCTCTGCCGCCGATCTTCTGCTTAGAGGTCTCAACAACTGACTCTTAATTTGTTATGAGGGCTATTATCACTATCAATCATGCATCTCATCCTGATTCCCACTACAACTTTTTTCTAATTTGTACAAGATTCGTAGAAATTTGCAGCATCTAGTATCAGCTGAACCTAGTTAAAAGTTAAAACTTGTTTTGGTGGGGTAGTTGAAAAGATGTTAATGTTACGTTCCTACATCAATATCATGTTGCATCTTGTTCCTTATTGTTTTTGTTGCAAGTTACTAAATTGTCTCATACCCTCTTTGTTGCCTTCCAGAAGTATGTGCTCATGCACAAGTACAGTAAGCTGCTCATTTGTCTCCTAACATGATTTTGATTTAATTGATGGCAGGAACGGCATGGTGGAGTTGCTGAGTTTGCAGGAATTCTTATTTAGAGACTGCCATTGCATAATTGACCAAACGTACTCAGTTCTGTACTTTTAATTCAAAGATTGCTCCATGCTTACTGTACCCTTGAATATGTTCTATTAGCGGGCGTCGCTGCATCTTGTGGTTGCCTATTTTGTTGTTGCTCTGAATCTTATTGTTTGTTTTTACCTTACCTTGTCATGTTAGTTAGGCATGAATGGATCCATTTATAATTGTACTCGCACTGCCACTTAGTCACAAGCTCTTAAATTTTGGCTCTTGATCTAGTCTACGCATGAATGCAAAGTCTGCAGCCATTAGTTTAGTTGGTTGATGATCGAAAGCATATGAATTCAGAATCGATCGTTCAGGAAAATTCTTTTCTCATTGTTTTTAAAATGAAAATCGCTGTAGAGACTAGAGAGTAGGCATTGTATGTACCTACTCCTCTTCATATTACTATATTCAACTTTTAAAAATACAATTGACAAAGGAGCCAAAGAAAAATATCTCAGAATGTAGGACGCAAATGATGCAAGGCCCAGCATGAAAACAGTGGGATATTAACACCGAGCCGGCACATCGTTAGTACCTGGACATAATTTTTTTTGTCTCAGTTATTAGATAATGTCACACTTTACTGTTGACATTACAGTATTTGAATATGCCAATTCCCTTCAAGATTTAGGGAACATAATTCCACAAAAAAGAACAAAAATGGTATACAATACAAGCAAGCAAGCACCAGGAGCTTTGAATTATTCTTCTGCCTAGATAATTTAGGTCCTGGTCTCTTTCTGTTTGGCATCTGCTTGTCTTTTCCTATAATAGGCTGATGTAGATTGCAGAGATTGAGAGAGAAGGCTGCAAGCTGAATATTGCAATTTGCTAGCCTAGAAAAGAAAATAAAAGGGAAATTCAAGGAACAGCTCCACCTTGCATTGCAATTTGCAAGAAGTCAACGGAAGCACAAACAAGATGCACTGGTTTGGATAAGTGATGATGATGAATATGTAGTTTCCGCCTCAAGGGATTTGAGAGTGATCAAGTTGTCAACTTGCTTTGCGAGATTGTATCTCGATATGTGTGCCACTTTTTATATCTCTGGAAACCAGGAAGAACAGGTCTAAGTCGAGGAGCACCGGTGCACTCCAAACAGCAGCATCCTCTTAAATTCTTCACACAGTTCATACAGCATCTGAAACAGAAACGTGCTTATGTAAGTAAGCATTCAGTCTTCAACTAGTAGTAGTAGACAGACAGACTCCAACACCCAAGCCCAAACGGCTTCTCTGGACAGAAATTGGCTTTCCAAATTTTGGGAGAAAGATTAGCTGGCAAAAGGAACGTACAGATAGAGCAAGTTGCAGTCAAGATTTGCACAGTTTCTATGCCTTAAGTCATTGACTTGTAAACCGCATATATAGCATTGAGCAAATGTATTGTTCTCGGAAACTTCATGCCTGTTTGGTTTAGTTATGGCTTCAGGCTTGTAGGCAGGCGGTGGGAGAGAGAGACGAGAGTCAAATACAAACAAATTCCCAACCCATTGGACAGGACCTTCATTCTCCAGATAATGAGAAACACCTCCCTTTAAGGTGTATAAGTTTTGAAAGCCCTGTTGTCTGCCACATGAAATTAAATTAGACTCCTATAAATGGCCAAAATAAGAAAAATTAAAAAGAGCTACTTCCAACATTGCAACATTATCCTTCCCTCACAACTTTTTTCATTAATCATGCAGTGCAGTTGAATGGGTGACTCTTTAACAAAGCAAATCTGTGGTGAGTGATTGTATTGGAAAAGTAGTAACCATGACTAGACCAATACGCAGGCCTTCGAATTGATCACACTAATACAAAGATTGAATGATATTCACTAGCTGTTGTAGTGCAGGTGATATTCACTTGCAGTAAGAAATGAAAACACACACACAACTTTTTCAATTGTGCATCGGAAACAAGTACAATTTAACCTGGTTGGTCTGCGTAAAGGAAAACAGGTGGTAGAAAAAATGTTGTGTTACCTTAAAATTGTAGAATATACATCACAACGAATACCTCCAGTGCAATACATCAATATATCAGTTTTTTCTTTATCAACATTTTCTAATGGATCTGCAGCAATGACCTGAATGAGCATGAACAGAGACAGAAAGTAGTATGTTCACATCCATCACCAGAAATTGAAGTTTCTTGTGTCTTTCATAACATAATAATGCCTAAATGTTCGTATTCCTGTGGACTGATAAATAAATATAAAAAAAGGAGAGGCTGCAAGATTCATGTTGACATACTTATGTACAGCAGAGGAAGTAAGAAAATGACAAGATGGCTACAATAAATGTGTTGCTTGGCTATAAATTTTATACCTGTAATTCTGCCTGATCTTAAAATCCCCATAACAAAGAAACGATCTTCATCAAATGATGGGAGAAAGACATACTAAGACTAAGATAAAGGCGCATCAGAACTTTATGTCAAACCATTTACACCTTTTGGCTGTCAATTCAGCCAGCAATAAGTCCTTGATCTTTCTCTATTAATCATGCTTCTACACAGTTTTTTGGCTAAAACAACACTACTCCAACCATCACAACTTGGCTACAAACAGAATGTCTCCACATGCAGCATGTTATTGAACTAAAAGTCACATAGCAAAAGTTACAGTTCCAAATACACCAATTGGTAATATAGTGTATAAGGCCAAACCTCTGGTTGGGATAACCCAAAAGAAGTGCTCCTAAAGCAGTCCACATCGGGTCGTTGAGCCCCATTAAAATGACCAATATCCCACTCATAACCTGATAACAAACAGTGACAAAATCTTCAAACTTCCTATGGCTGAAATTATGAACATGATTGCTGTGAATTATATAGAGGCTACAGAAATAACAGGAATTGCACTCACCGTTAAACATGCATCAGAAACATGATCAAGGGCAACATGTCAAACAACATAAGAAGTGCTGTATAAACTACCAATTTTAAACAAAGTTAGCTATCAAGAACCATTCAAATGTACAGTTAAGCAGAAATGTATATGATTCACAGCATTGTTCCATCCATCACGAACACAAAATCGAAAAGAATTTCCAGATTAAAGCATATGAGGAAAAATCATTTCAATGAAAAGGCTGGGAAGTAAATACCGTTTCTCACATCCAATAAAATTTGGTTCGTTTTAAGATCCTTATTTGATGCTTCACTAGTTGTATTGACAGCTTCTAATCTTTTCCGCCATTCGGATGGCGTAAGAGGTGTTGCTCGCATTGAAGGGTCCAGCAAAGGAAGATGCGAAATACCTCCTTCTAACTGGACGTGGGGGTGAAAAGAAAATAGATGTAGACATTAGCTCACTCACATAAATTGTAATTAATTCAAAAGTCAAGAAGGAAAAAAAGAAAAAGTTTAAAAGCGAATGGAAAGGATTTGAAAGCACAAGATGTAGAAGAAAAAGAAGAAGAAGAAGAAGGCGATTGGAGCTTGCCTGAACCAGTGAAGGCTTATAGCGCAACTTGAGTTTTGGAAAGGCATGCCCATTCTGTGCTGCAGAAATCTGCACAAGAATGTCGGAAAATCTCTCATCCCCTCTTAACCATTCAACATATGCAAGCGCATCTCTTGACGGTCCACTGTACTGCACATAAAAATTCATACAAACGATTGATTACAAAAGGAAACCAAAGCAATATCATTATAGTTTATTTATACCAAGACCAAAATACATACCTGTGCATTTATCCCTTGTTGATTCACATAAATCCGCCCACGTATGTCACGACCCTCTAAGAATGAGAGATGCTTGGCCACCTCTGCCTCTGCGTCCTTGATGAACACAAAATGGTAAAAATTGACGACCACCCACTCCTTCTCCTCTCTGCTTTCGTAGGTGCATTGTTGCTGTTGTACTTGTAAAGCGACTCCCACACCACGTCCACCTTTCCATTTGCTTCTTTCTGAAAACCAAACGCATTCTCTTCGTCTTTGTCTTTGTCTTTGAATTTGGCTTTGCTGGTTATGCTCCTTATGGATTAACAAGGCAAAGCAAGTTGAGGTTGAGGAGCAGACAGATAATTCAAAAGGATCTTTCTTTCTTCTGCCCCCTAAAACAATTTGAGTCATTGTAGAGCTCGCTGCACCGGAGGTAACCGCCGGCGCCGGAAAACACCCTCTCATCTTCTCTCTCTCTCTCTCTCTCTCTCTCTCTCTCTCTAATAGCCTCTTATCTGTTGGAGGAGCTACTTTCAGTTTCAGCAATCCGTCAGTCTGAAATTACTGACTGTGACGAGAGCGAGCATTCCATTACTTATACGGTGTCGTTTTTTAGCAGGTTTTCCTTGGTTGCCCAGTCCAAATTGGAGGCCCGATTCAGATGAGGCCAAGAGCCGTAGCTGAACAAGTCAGGCCCAGGCCCAAAAAAAAGAGGCATAAATAAATAAGTACAGTTTTTATTTTTTTATTTTTTAAATACGGTTTAACTTTACGCTGCAAGTAAAAATGATTCAATCCAACAACAACAAAAAAAGTAAAAATGACTCGATATGCTTTGTGACCGAAGAAAAAGAAAAGAAAGAAAATAACTAGATAGATTGATTCTGCTGTTCTTGTTTGAGCGCAGCGAGCACGCAAGCAATCAAAAACCCTAACCCTACGGTATTGCAATTAGATTTTTTCGATTCGATTCGATTCGATTGGGGAATTAAAGGATGGGGGCGAGTCGGAAACTTCAGGGCGAGATCGACCGCGTTCTCAAGAAGGTCCAAGAAGGCGTGGATGTCTTCGATAGCATATGGAACAAGGTTTGTGCCTCGTTTTTTTGCTTAGACAACGCAAACCAGAACTGATAAATGACTAATGGGTTCTGTGCAATGTGATTAGGTTTATGATACGGACAATGCGAACCAGAAGGAAAAGTTTGAGGCGGACCTAAAGAAGGAGATTAAGAAGCTCCAGAGGTACAGGGACCAAATCAAGACTTGGATTCAATCCAGCGAAATCAAGGATAAGAAGGTCTTTCTCTTACTAGTTGTGTGAACTATGTTCAATATGCAATTATGAATTCTTTTCTACCTTGTACTTGATCATTTTGGACATGACAATTAATTCATTTTGATACATGTTGACGTAGGTCAGTGCCTCTTATGAGCAAGCTCTGGTGGATGCTCGCAAGCTTATCGAGCGTGAAATGGAAAGGTTTAAGATTTGTGAAAAGGAGACCAAAACAAAAGCATTTTCTAAAGAAGGCTTGGGCCAACAACCTAAAACCGTAATTGCCACTCCTTTGCATTTCCTTCTCTTCCCACCTCATTTTTAATCGATTCCTTATTTTTTCGGTTGATCATGTCATTGTGGAAATGCTTATTTCCTCATTGCATTTGTTGATCTTGTTTTCTGGAATGTAATTAGTTACTCTTTATACATCTTGTTTATAATGAGCGGTGCATACTCTGATTTCATGTAATTTTAGTGTAATACTAATAATCATCATAATAGCTATAATGATGATAGGAATAGTAATAATAGTAGTCATAATAATAATAATAGTAATCATCATTATTGTACTTGTTATAGCTTATACCTTGTAGCTCTTTTATCCTTATGAGAATTTATTTAGTAGTTGTTATCTAATCGCCATTCTTCTTAATAATAGGATCCGAGGGAGAAGGCCAAGTCTGAGACAAGGGATTGGATAAACAATGTGGTATGTGAAACGCTTTTGCTTAAGGTCTATTTTTACCAATTTATGTACCTTAGAAAGCGCATGAGTAGAGAAAGCAATATGTTTTAAGACGTGTCTGCTGCATTTGTAGTTTAATCATCCCTGCTTCATGTTTGGCTTGTGTCTGATATATGTTTAATTATGTCTTAATACTGTTGAATGGTTGTGTTTCTTCCATGTGTTGTGGTGTTTTAAAAGTGGGGTTCTTTAATAGGCTGATGGTTGAAATTGGTGCCTGGTCCACTAATTGAGCTTATTGTAATGTTGTTCTATTTTGGTTCAATTATTGTTTAACTCCCAATTGTATGTTGTTTCATTATAACTTGTAAATAATGGTCTTTCAATCACATTTTATGCAGTCTAATTTATAAGTTGAAATTGTAAATTATCATTCAGTTAATACTTTTGAGTTCAATTGTGTTGAGAAGGTTGGAGAGTTGGAATCTCAGATTGACAGCTTTGAAGCTGAGATTGAAGGCCTATCTTTCAGGAAAGGGAAGGGCAGACCACCCAGACTGGTAGGAGAAAATAAAAACACACCAATAGAAAATGTTGGGGTTTTCAGAATACTTTGACATTGTTTCTTTGTTCTGGCAGACCCATCTAGAGACATCTATTACTCGGCATAAGGCTCACATAATGAAGTTAGAACTGATCCTGAGGCTATTGGATAATGATGAACTGAGTCCTGAGCAGGTCAATGATGTCAAAGACTTCTTGGAAGACTATGTTGAACGCAATCAGGTTTCTGGTGCTTTACATTTTACCTTTGTTTCTTCAGCATCTCTTAAAAATCCATATATGGCATTCTCCACCATGCTTATGTATGTACTTCGCATTACCTTTATCAGACTTTTTTTAAAATGCTATTTTTAGGAGGATTTTGATGAATTTAGTGAAGTTGATGAGCTTTACAACACCTTACCATTGGACAAAGTGGAGTCCCTTGAAGATCTGGTTACTATCGTCCCTCCTGGTCTTGTCAAGGTAATTTTTCTTTTTGCAGTTTAAATTTAAGGTTCTTATGTTCAGTTGGAGTTTGTAGTTTTTTTTATCATAACTTTTTCAGAAAGGTCTCTTGTCAGTTGAAATGGATATGTGGAAAAAGGAAATTGTTAACCAACTGCCTTTTTTTATGGGCATCATGTATAAGAGTTTGCTCATGTTGTTTTATTAAGTACAGAGCAAAGTCAAATTACTCGAATTTGATCGCAAAACTCTGCAATGCCGGCAGAGATTTCTGTTCGGTGGTTTGTGGAAAGTTAATTTTGGATCTTGTGCTCCATTCAAATAACCATAGTTTCTACACCTCAGTGTTGTCATTCATTTTATACAAGTTTTCCTGACGTGTAAGAAAACTGGAAACTAGATGGCTTCCATATTCCACACTAATAGAGGTTCTCATTAGTATTTATGTTCAGATGCCATGTTGACTCATCCTCTGTTAACTGAGTTCTTAGTTGCGACTTGTGGTTGACTAATTTAAGCCTATTCCCAGTTGTTTCTTTAACTTTACAAATCAATTGTTTGCTTATGAATTTTGTTGCTTTTGTGATCTGGATTGCATGATCTTTTTCCTGGCATCAGGTGTCATTGATTTCTTAATATACTAAGATCGAAGGATTAATGAGCACGTAAAAACCCAGTTTAATTTTTCTTTTTTTTGGGGGGCAGGGTGCACCTGTGCTTGGCTTGAAGACTTCTTTGGCAGTATCCGCATCTCCAATGCCTGTACGTCCTCAAAATCTTGAGTCAATGTTATTGTAATGAGTAGGGTGTTGAGGAGTTGAAGCTGTATGGGTTCTGTTGAAGAAGCTGAAATTCACATATTTAATTTTGTATTTTAAAAAAAAAATTGCATCCTTAAATTGTGTAATGGTGCAGAATGGTGTTGAGATGTGTTTGTAGTAGACATTTTGCTACCTTTATCACATGGTGTCATCCTTGTCTCATAGGATGGGTTCAATAGTTGGTGGAGCATGGTCATCTGTTCTTGATCAAAGATGCACTTGTGTTTGCCTATAAAAATTACTGTGCAGTTGATTGACTAGCATGTACTTAAGGTGATCGTTAATGGAATTAGGTTCACTTCTAATATAAAGTGTCATTTTGCTTGCTGACATAGAACACTAAACATGAAAGAATTATCTAATTTTTAATTTATTTATTTTCTTTCGTTTATAGTAGATTTTATATCAAATTTGGTAATCAATTTAAGTTATCTTTGGTTTGTAGGAAGTTTAAATTGAACCCTAAACCCTAGTCTCTTTGCCTTCTGGTTTCCTCAGTAGAATCTGTTAGAACTTGGAGATATGTTGATGACCTCTGCTTTCTTTCTGTAAGATGCTTTATCTCAATTGGTGCTGCTGTACTAAGGGTTAATTATTATTTTTTTCCAGGCCGCAGCTACTTCCACTACTCAGCAGAGTACTTCTGTACAAGAGCCAGTTGAAGATACAGTTTCCCAGGACAGTAATGTTGATAATATTCCTAGGACTCCACCTCCTAAAAGTAGTGCACTTGCTTCTTCTCCTGCATCAACACCAGTTGGGGGTCATGCAAGTCCTCTCTCTGTGAGTGTTTCATCTCACAATTTGCCTGGTGCACCAAGTGTTTCAGCCGTTCCAGGTCCAATTGCTGTTCGTGGTGTCACAGAGAATGCAGGAGCTTCTAATTCTTCATCTCCTGTAAGTCTGTCCGCTTCTGTGAAGGAAGAAGAATTAGCAAGCTTCCCGGGCCGTAGACCATCGCCATCTCTTTCTGATGCTGGGCTTGTGAGGGGCGTTGGTAGAGGTGGCCTCTCTGCACAGATTCCATCTAGTATCCCTCTTAGTTCTAGTAATGTAGCGCCTAGTAATAGTACTCTTAGTGCAGCTCCTTCGGTTTCTGATGTGACAAAGAGAAATATAATGGGAGCTGATGAGAGAATTGGGAGTAGTAGCGTAGTGCAGCCTCTTGTTTCCCCTCTAAGTAACAGATTGATCTTGCCTCAAGCTGCCAAGGCTAGTGATGGAAGTATTCCAGTTGATTCTGGTAATGCTGGTGAGGCTGCTGCTATTCCTGGCAGAGCATTTTCTCCTTCTATGGTCTCTAGCATGCAATGGAGGCCTGGAAGTTCCTTCCAAAACCAGAACGAAGCGGTATGTTACTTTCCACTAATAAGCTTTTCCCCTCTCTGTCTCTGTCTTTCTCCCTCTGCCCCTTTTATGCTCATATGGATGCAATGTCTAATGCTAGATTAATTAGCTCCTTGCATATCTACCATTTGTAGAATTCAATATATTTTTGTGTATTGCTGCTTTGCCATTATATATCTTTATTTGACTGAATCATAGGATAGAAATTTTGTTGACCAGATCAATGTGGTGCTATTTTAATTGAACTTACCAATTATCAGGGGTTGTTTCGTGGAAGAACTGAAATAGCACCTGATCAGAGGGAGAAATTTTTGCAGCGGCTCCAACAAGTGCAGCAAGGTCACAGTACCATTCTCGGCATGCCTCCTCTTGCTGGTGGAAATCATAAGCAATTTTCTGGACAGCAGCAAAATCCACTCTTACAACAGGTATATATATATTTTTTGGTAGATTTAACTTTGAACTTCTGTTTTCTTCTGATTCCGCGAACTTCTTGTGGACAAATTCAATATTTGAAAAAGAGCAATTACTGTAGTTTATTGCTTCTAATTTATATCATACTTTCATGGAAACAGGTTTATGTTTTTTTTTTCTTTCCAGAAACATCCCGTTGGTCGCACTTTGTTTGTTGATCCAATTAGCAACATTTATTTTCTATTACTGAATAAGATATGTTTATTTGGTGCAAAAGACCAACCTGGGGTTAGTTTCAGGCCCATGGTTTGCTTCCATGTGGACTGAGGTTCTAAATCCCAAAGGGTGCCTGTGTAGCTATTTGTTAGTGTTTCCTGCCTCCCAAAGATTGTAGGGGCGGCCCCAGTTTAAAAGCTATGTCCACTAAGCGGATTGGTGGATTTCTGGGTATCAAAAGCAAAAAACAAAAACAAAAGTTGCAAAATAATTATTTTACATGAGATTTGATCATATGCGCAGTTTAATTCTCAGAACTCATCTGTATCTTCTCAAGCTGGCCTCGGACTAGGAGTACAGGCCCCAGGTCTTGGTACTGTTGCACCTACCACCTTACAGCAGCAGCTAAATTCTATCCATCAACAGTCTAACCAACAGGCATTGATGTCGAGTGGACCAAAAGAAGCTGGTAATCTCCATCTTTATTCAGTTCACGCTATTGTTAAAATATTTTCATTTTATTTACTGGCGCTTTTTTGTCATGAGGACACTTTGATTTCTTCCACCAAGAATTGAAACTCTGAATTGAATGCAGAAAGTGCAAAGTATGTCTTCTGAAATAATAAAAAGTCCATAACCAACAAAGAGTGAAAGTGTATTGTCCAAACTCCCACTACTCAAACACGTGGGGTCTGATTTAAAAAGTAGTGGACTGTATTGAGCAGCCCTGTGTACGTGGGTGCAATATGATCGAAACTGAATAATCTCCTGTTTTATGCGATGCAGATGTTGGTCATCCAAAAGTTGAGGACCAGCAGCAACAACAAAATATACCTGATGATTCAACTGCGGACTCTACTCCGGTTTCTGGGCTCGTAAAGAATCTAATTAATGAGGATGATTTGAAAGCCTCATATGCAATTGATTCTCTGGTATGCTGAATATTTTTCTTGATTACTATATTATGAGTCCTTGCCGACTATATAATTTTTTACTAGTTATACATTATTCTTGCATAGGTCAGGTAGTTAATTGTTATCAAAATTCACTATATGATTCTGTTAAACAATGGATAGACAGGGTAAGATGAACATGGTGGCTACTGTATATGTACTGCCTGCCTAAGTGGATTCTATACAACGATAGGCATAAAAAGTTGTGTCAAACTTAATTTATTTCAAAATGCCTTAAATATAATAAATTACCAATAAATAATGATGATTATTCGATATATTTATACAAGTCTTTAGGCTAATTTAGTTGAGTTACAAATGTTTATGTTCTCCATAACTCTCTGCATTTCTCTACGTACTATTTCATGCTTTTCATTGTGGTCAATCAATATCAATACTTGTATTCAAATATAATCCTCATAATGTGTTTAAATATAATTGTTTACTTGATATGTCTAATCTTAGGGCCCATATTATTTATTTAATACATTTGGGAACATATATTATATCAGAGTCGCTGGTGGTGTCTTTTTTCTTTTATCGGGCCATTGTTTTGGTTCTGATATGTGTAAATCATATTTTTTCTGTAAGATTATTGCAGTGTGCATCATGGACATGCTGATTTATTTGGAGAAGAATGGATGGTGAATGTGACTTACTTGTAAAATCTTTGTGTTTGTAGGCTGGAGTTTCTGGCTCTTCTACAGAGCCTGCTCAAGTACCACGAGATATCGATCTCTCTCCCGGGCAACCTTTACAGCCCAATCAACCTTCCGGTAGTCTTGGTGTTATTGGCCGAAGAAGTGTTTCTGACCTTGGTGCAATTGGTGATAACCTTTCTGGATCAACTCCTAATTCTGGGGGAACGCACGATCAGTTGTATAATTTGCAGATGCTTGAGGCTGCTTATTACAAACTTCCACAACCCAAAGACTCGGAACGTGCAAGGAGCTACACTCCAGTATGGACCCAATTATCTTTACTATTTAATCTCCTTTTTATTGTGCATGAAGCTTAAGTTTTTTCTTCAATACTTATCTTCCTTCCTTTTGCCATCTACAGAGGCACCCTGCAATAACTTCTCCTAGCTACCCCCAAGCACAAGCACCTATTGTTAACAATCCTGCCTACTGGGAACGTTTGGGTCTTGAACCATACGGCACTGATACCCTGTTCTTTGCATTTTACTATCAGCAGGTACTTCTTATAAGTTCATTTACATTTGATGCTGTCCTTTAATACAATCACTATGAAGTATGAACTTGTTCTCAAGTGCATTACTGTATGCAGAACACTTATCAGCAATATTTGGCGGCCAAAGAGTTGAAGAAGCAATCTTGGAGATACCACAGGAAATATAACACTTGGTTTCAACGACACGAGGAGCCAAAAGTTGCCACTGATGAATATGAACAGGGGACATATGTGTACTTTGACTTCCATATTGCAAATGATGATCTACAACATGGATGGTATGATTTTATTGATCCTTAAGTTTCAAGTTCAAGTTTCTGTGTTTCTTCGTACTTGGTGTTCTTATGTGAAGTCTAAGGTGCAAGTTTTCATTTGGATGCTCTTATGTATATTTCAACTTGTGGAGATACTCATACCTCCCTTTGCCTCAAGATATTTGAGTAAGAGGAGCAAGATTTTATTATTGGAGAGATCATTTATGAGGCATGTGGTTGCTGTTATTTTGTCTGCATCTAGCGCAGGGAGAGTCTCTTTGATGTAAAATTTGCTTCAATTTTCTCCCTGTTTGGCTCTTTGATGCTTTGATGATTGACAGTCATTATCATTAATCTGTTTACATTTTGGTGGCTTTGGGGCTTGGTTTGCATGAGGGAGTGGTGCTGATCCTCCTGGCATGCACAACGCATATGCACGCACATCCTCCCAAACAACACACAGTTGAATAGTGAAACAATCACTTAATTTGGGAGGCAGGCTTATGCTTGACATTTCTGTTTCCTTTGATGATATAATATCTCTTTTCCAATTACATAATGATTTAACGATGGTTATATGTGATGTTTTGATATGGTACAGGTGTCAAAGGATCAAAACCGAGTTTACTTTTGAATATAACTATCTTGAAGATGAACTTATCGTTTAGGAGATGTTCAGAGGATGCTATGCTACCACATTGAGCATGTCATGGTCAACTTCCTGGTTTGTAATTTTTTACTTTCCTTTTTTGTCATATAATGTGCCTCTCGTCTCGTTCATAGTATATATTTTAGGCTCCTGGTTGGTACCTTATGGTAACATAGAGAGTTGAACTGGAAACACGTGAGGCTTTATTAAATGTTGTTGTTGTTTGCAGGTAATAATACAGTCAGAATATTGGTGGTGGGAGCTTGTTGATGGTTACAGGTTTACTAGGCTTAATGTTGTTGATGGTATCTACTGTCTAGTGTTTGATCTTTTTCCTCTTTTTTTTTTTTTTATAACTGTAAAAGGGAGACTATTTTTGTCTTTTCCGTCTATAATGAAATACAAATGCATATTGTTTTATTTAGCTCATTATGTATATTGACGAAAGCAGAAGGCAAAGTTGAAAGCTCAAAAGCTCAATTGCTTGCTAGTACTAGTAGGTCTAGTAGGGTGCTATGCTATGGGCTATGGGCTATGGGGTATGGGCCCCACTAATTTCTTCTAGGTTATTAAGCTTTGGTCGTAGCTCTTTTCAGTTTAACGTGCTGAGTGAGTTCTACTTGGACTTGTTTTCCTGAGCCTATCTTTTACTTTGATTTTCCACTAGCAAGAGCAACTAATTGTTCAACTTAATAATATTACTTCACTCGAATTATTGACTGACATCAATCAAACGGGAATTATTGACTGGGAAGATGATACCGTATTCGGTTATCCCTTTCTATTATTACCAAATCTAAATCTTGGTGTTTTAAAACTTTGAATGCTTGAAACTGTTCATATCGTATCGTATTGTATGCGTGTTCATTCATCGTATCTCCATCGATACAAAATTAAAATTAAAATATTGGTTTTTCTTTCATGAATAATGACTCGAGTTAGAGTAATTGTTCTTCTTATCCATGTTACAACCAAATTAACGACCTTAATTGACGATTACAATCGCTAATAAAAGTCATGGAATAATTATTTGAAACTGGTTCAGCATAGCACAGTGCACACAGTAAGTTAGTAAAACTCGTAAGTTGGTCAAAGTGGTAATTATAATGTAAGCTGTGAATGAGACGTGGCAAGGTTCAAGCAAGGGAGCAAACCAAGCGAAGCGAGAAGCGAGAAGCGAGAAGCGAGAAATGGAGGTGGTGGTGTTACCTCTACCTGGTCCCGGATCCAATAACAAGTCCCTCTGCGGCCTCTCCTCCTCCACCGCTGCCGCCACATCGTATTTTAGACGACGCCGTATTGTCGCCGTCACCAATTCCACCATCAACGGTTCTCACTCTTCTTCATCAGCAGAGGCAGAGGAGGACATCCAGATTGAGGAAATCAGGGTGTGCACCAACCGGACTTGCCGTAGACAAGGTTCCTTTCAAACCCTTGACACCCTCACCGCTCTCGCTCCCCCCAACTTCGCCGTCAAGTCCTCCGGCTGCTTGGGCCGCTGCGGCGCCGGCCCCAACCTCGTCGCGCTGCCTGCCGCCACTTTTGTCTCTCACTGCGGGACCACCGCTCGAGCCGTGGAGGTCCTCGTGGCACTAGTACTACTCAGCCGCCGCCGACGAGGAGGAGGTGTTTCGAATTCGGACAGTGCTAATGCTAATAAGAACATTGAAAAAATTGCAAACAAGAGTTTGGAAGCGCTTGCGTTGAGAAACAAGGCTCGGAATGAGCTTCTTCACAACAACAATTTCTCCCAGGCTGACCTCTTCCTCTCTCAGGTTACTATTAACACTAATATTAATTTCATGATTAATTAATTAATCATGTTGGTTGTTCCTTCCTTCCTTGCTTGCGTGCTTGAAATTTGATTTACTGAGCCTTGAATTAATTGGTGGATGGCTTGCTTCCTTGCTTCCTTGCTTCCTTGCAGGCTATAGAATTAAAACCAATTGGTGGTATCCATATTATGTATAAAGACAGGTCCCTTGCAAGACTGGCATTGGGCAATTATTCCGGGGCTCTTGAAGATGCTGCACAAGCTTTGGCTCTAAATCCTCTCTATCCTGAGGTGCCCTCATTATTTTATTCATTCATTAATTAATTTCTCATTCCACCAAGTTTATTACTCACTTTCAAAGTCCTATAAAAGTTCATCATAATGTGCATCTTGCAGGCTTACATTTGCCAAGGTGATGCATTCTTGGCTCTGAACCAATTTGATTCTGCTCATAACTCATATATGGCATCTTTAGAGATAGATCCTTCTCTTCGACGTTCCAAAGCTTTCAAGGTATAAATGTATTAGCTATTAGTCAATTTCGATGACCGACCTCAGATTCTGTATATCTCTATTTTGATCTTTTGGTTTTAATCTTGGGAAAGTTGGTCACTCCTCTAAATAGTTCTTTGTGGAGTGTTTTGGAAGTTGCATGTAATAGTTTCTTCTTTCCTTATTTTACGATCTCTGCATAGCTCAGCTGTACAGTCAAATAATCCTTGATGTCATCAGCATTGCATTGTTTCACATTTTAATGCTGTCATATTTTCTCACCATTTACGCAGGCTCGGATTGCAAACCTTGAGAAACTAACAACTGGAAATATGCCTTAAGATCTGCAATGTGCCTGGAGCTGTTTATAAATCAATTACAGAGCTTTGATGATAAAAGGCAGAGTGTTTATTCATCTTCTATCCAGGTTCAAATTTTACCCATACATCATCAGTTTTTCTTGCTATAACTGTTTGCAGGTTTCAGACTTTTTTTCACTGGAAACTTATAAATACTAATAGCAATACTAATAATAAATCATTTTAAGAATGTTATACTAATGATAATTTTTCAAAACAATAATAAATCGAAACAAGCCCAAAAAAAAAAAAAAAAAAAACACTATGTTCCTTTCACTGCACTATACTTACCAGGACATCACAGACATGAATTCTATTTCCCAATCTCAGTTCCTGGAATTTGAGAGAAGTGTCCAGCCATTTTTGGCCTCGATGGTGTGGGTTGTACCACTGTATTAAAGGAAGGTGGTAAGGAGAAGGAGGAAGATGATTGTACTGATGAATGGGTCTGCTATAGGAGGAGCATTTTTATCTTTTTCCTTTTGAATCAATTGCAACTGCTATGATAGTATGTATATATTCAAAGTTGTAAGGTTTTTTTTGGGTTCATGAGCCTAGCACTATGTCATAGGGTGGGTGGGGGGAGCTCACATTATGCTGATGTCACTTGATTTGGTTGTCGTGTAATCAACCTTAGACTTTTGTTATACTAAGGATCAGTATCCATTGTTTATTTCTACTGATCTTCTAATCTACACAACACGTTACGTTACATAGTGCTCTCATTTCCAATTGTTTAGAGACATTCATCGACGAGTTTCAGAAGTGTCATTTTTTCATCTCGACTCTTGAGTGTGTGGTGGAATCGAATATGTTTAAAGAAGGGGTTCCGCCAAGTCCTACTGCCTACTGTACAGTTGCCAAAACACAACTCAAACTCCGCAAATTCATTTCAAGGCTTAGAAGTTTTTTCAGGGATTAAATATTTAATACATTCATGATTTGGGGCCTATGGTGTTCAATTTGCTACCCCTATAAACTTAATGTAGACATTGCAAGAGATCATCTCATAAGATTCTATTGGATTTGGATGATATTAGGGTACCAAGTGTCGCCATAAGAATGTAGTATCCGAGTTTCTCTATTGAGAAAAGTTTAATATGCTAGGCTGCTAGTACTCTACTGGAATGACCATGGAGTGAAGTCAACAGGGTACAACCATTAAGTTACGTAGAGTTTTGATTACGTCCACATAGAAACAAATCCATGTTCTTGACCCGTTCCCACAAACTAGAAGAAGAACCCTTCTTCTCCTTTCTGACGCCAATCTCCTTCCCACTACCATTACTATTACCTCCTCTCTTGATCAGCCTCCGATTAATCTTCCGTATCTGAAAGCAAACCTCCAAATTCACCTGATTACCATTTATCTTGCTCTTGTTGATGTTGCAACTCTCTTCTTCTTCTTGTACAAGTTGAAAGGATCGTTCGTCTCTCTTCACAAGTTGCTCATAGTAGTCCTTGTTCCTCTTCTCCAAGCCGTAAATCTGTCCCTGAAGGTCCTCGATTTTACGGCTAAGCATGCACACCCTCTGGTCTTCCCTCATCTTGAGCAAACACCGAGCCAGCTCGCCGGCCTTCCTCCTGATGAAGAGAGACTCGGACGCAAGGGCTTTGTTCTCTTCCACCAAGGCACCCACTTTATACCCCAACTTGGCATTCTCATTGAGTAAGATGAGCCTCTCAGACTCCAACACCTCTAGCAAGCTCTTCTGCAGCTCTATCTTCCTGGATGCATCCTTGTATCGCCTCTCCGTCATGTTGGCCTCATCAAGTAAGATATCATATTCGACATTCTTCACCACAATCTCGGTAACGATGGAATCTAAATCAAACAACATGGTCTCATCATGTTGAGTAGCAACAGAAGCAGCGAGGAGTAATGTTGGAGGCAATTGCTGAAAGGAGAGGGAACTCTCTACGTCCGAATCAATGTGGCTTAAGTCAGCATCATCATCAAACCCTTCTTGGTCGTCATAGTCATAGTAGTCATTATCTATTACTGAGATTTGGGAAGAGGGTGGTAGGTGATGCTGAGTCTTGGCGACAGTCTGAATGTAACGGTCAGATAAGGTGAGGTAGGAATTGTACAAGTCTCGAAGCAGGGAGAGCAGCTGAGGACGTCTTTTGTAGTAAGCTTCAGCACGTTCTGCGAAGGTGTCCCCAATCTCTTGTTGAGATGAGGCTCTGCTACAGCCCAACGTCTTCATCTTCTCTTCCACATCTGACATAAAATTACATTTACAAATATTGTAATCTTGTTTGAATATTACAATTAAATTTAAATGACATCCATTATTCATCATGTCCCATATTTTCAAATTGCATTCCAATTCCAACGAGCACATCCATTATTGAGATAAGCACCAAATTGAAGTTTGAAGTTTGAAGAGAGAAATTGAGATAAGCACCAAATTGGAAAAAAAGATATTGAATTTCACAATGATAGAAGAAAGCAGAAGGGGCTGACGCGTATTTAATGTATGGTCATTGGTCAGAGGGAGAGAGAGTCATGTTCCTATCCAAGTTAGTAGTGTGCCTATTTATTTATTTGTAGCAGAAGAAAACACCAAACCAAACGAAAAAAGGAAGGACATGTCACTGTCCATCCTTCCATTCCATGAAGATTCCCTCTTGTAATTATTTAAGGCTTCAAGTTTAAATCGAATTTGAAAAGAAACAGATCATTGGCAGCAAAGCAAAGCAAATTGTAATAATAAATTGAAAAAAAGGGCATGGAGGAATGCTCATTGAAAGCGACGTTAGGAGAGAAAGGTCGCTACCTCGAATATGAACAAAATCAATTATATATATAGTGCGACAAGGAAAAAGCCTATAGTAGCTTAGCTTTCGTCAAATCAGAGTTTCAAATTCAAATTACACAGCACAGCACAGCACAGTGTCATATCACATCATCAGATTCAGATTAAGATTCAGATGCAGGAACAGGAAGAGAAAGAGAGAGAGAGAGAGAGAGAGTTGGTACCAGCAAGGATGGACAAAAGCCATTTGGGTTTCACGGTGGAGGGGGTGGTGCAACTGTTATTGCTGCTGCTGCTACTGCTTAAGCTCCTCCGTCTTGGAATTGGATTTGGATTTGGATTTGGATTTGGAGCTGAGTGAATGGAAGCCGACATCATTATTGGTTTCTCCAGTGTCCTCATATCTCTCTGTCCTTATGACCAAACACGTTACCTTACCAGCAGAGACAGAGAGAGTCGGTCAATAAACTTGAAATGAAAAGCACAAAACAACTCAAATGAACAGAACAAATACATTTATTATTATTATTATACACAGTATACTTGTTAATATTATTACTACCATAACCATTGATCAGACCAGTATCATTAGGAGGGATGGAGGGAGGAGTGGAGAATAGAAATAGAAGAGTGGTTTGTGAAACGCATTAAATACGAGACCCTACAATTGTCTTCTTCTATCTAATTCTTCTGACTTGTCTTGTGAGAATACAAAAGCTTTGCCCTTCTTCTTCTGGCCTGTCGCCTGTAGCCTGTATTGTACAACAGACGAAGAAAGCGAAGAAGAGAAGGAGAAGATATTTCAAAAAGCGCAGATCTCGAGAAAAGCAAGAAATGCAAATAATGATAATAATAAAAGAGAAACATCAAATCAAAACTATTCATAGATATCAATGAACATCACCGCGTTGCAACAGCAGTCACTTACTTGCTCATGAGGACTCCCCACTACTCAATTCCCCATGCACATTATTATTTTTTCTTTTCTTTTCTTTTCTTTTAAGCTCCATGATTAGTTCTTAATTGTTTGTTAGTTTTGACAGAAAGAAGCTAAATTAAAGCTATGATGATGATGAGTTTGAAATTGCTATAATTAATAATAGGGAGTATGAAGCAGCTACCTAGCCAAGCAAAAATAACATGAAAATGGCTTTAATTAATAACAAGTTCCTGATCCTGAAGAGGAAGAGGAAGAGGAAGAGGAAGAGGAGCACATACATATCGTATACATGAATAATAATAATAATAATATATGTTTATATTTTGATGGTAGAAGAAGAATGATCCAAGCAGCAAGCAGAACAGACAAGACAATACAAGAGAAGAGTTACCTTTTGTACCAATTTGGAAAACCCAGCAGCAGCAGCAGCAGCCTCTTACTCAATAAACAGACAGAGTAACGTTTGATGATGTTATAAATAAATAATGAGACGAAGGAGGAGGGAATGGCTGTTGTGTTTAGACGACTACACTTGTCGTCTGAGTCTACTATATGTACTCTAATAAATAAATGTACTAGTACAATTATTTCCTTCCATTTCTTCTCTTTCTCCACTCAGAGTCCGACACGTGTTTTCTCTCACCCCCCCCTCCCCATCCTCCTCCCTCATTTCAATTCAAATTCTCTTTGGCTTTCCTGCTTTGCATTTGCGTTTCTCAAATTTTCTATATGCAAATCAAGCAGCAAAAGCTGGTATTTGCTTCTGATACTCACAAGATTTGAATAAACTGTTAGTCATAGACATTGCTTTGCTCAACCAGACATTAATTAGTTACTCATTCTTTTTAACTTAAGACTCGTAGTATTATTGTCTTCATAGAATTCTCTAAATTGAAACATTAGTTTACAGAAACAGTTCCACCAGTCACAACTGACAAGGGCGCGCGTGAAGCAAATAGGAACACCAAATCTTCATAATAGTTTCTTTTATGTGTCCACACTCCACACCCATGAAAACATATCTAACAATAAAAATGGTGTACAAAGCAGAACCATCTCTTCAAATGCCTATCAGATGTTAGTGGTACTCCAGTCAGTCTTCCCTCCTTTTCAAAATTCAATCGCAATTGCTCTGCCATTCAACAACCAAAACAACCTTGAGATAAGCTCAGCTTTTCCATTTCGGCTCACTTTTCGTATCATCAAATAAGCCTACTCCTTATGACCACCATATCTGCAAGCAACTTCTTCCCCTTCTATAAGCCTCTCCACGGCATCCAAAGGAAGGCCAATCATCTCAAATGTCTTCTCCCACACTTCGTGAGAAGTTTCAACATTATGGGCTTCTTCAGAAGGATTCGTTGGACGGCAATCTTGAGAAATGAAAGCACAAACCGGCCAGTCATCCGCTTTCAACAATTCACAGTACTCAGGAACCTGAGGATCAGTGGCTGCAAAGAGAGCACTCCTGGAACCTGCATTGAATAAACCGTTACAAGGCTTGGTTTTCACATTTCCCCACCTCCCCTCTTTTGTACTTCTCTCTTTTGATTTGGGCTCATTATTCCCACTATTGGAAAACATCAAAGAAAAGCAGCTTTTGTTCTTTTAAAAAAAAACTAAAAAGCTCATGATATGATCTCCTGTCACATTTTGCAATGACCTATATGGTGATCAGTGGCTCAGTTTTCTAACGTGTATCCAAAGGTAGAGAGGTACTACCTTAAAGATTTCTAATGTGCTAGCAGTTAAATTAGGCGACTTCAGTAAGTGAGATCAGATCTGCTAAGTAGATCACTTTTGGAGATCTTTCAAGTACAAGAGTCGAAAAGTAGAGAGGTACTACATTAAAGATTTCAAATTTTTTGCCTCTATTCAAGTTACATGTTCGATATGTTATCAATACAAGTCTCCTATGCCTTATGTGGTTAGAAAAGTTGAATAGAATCTTGACTGTCTTGGAGCTAGCTAGTTCAACAGCACCTCCTGATAGGTTAATTCTTCTTAAGGTTAACAAGTTACAGGCTTATATGACTTTAATTATGGCAAAACTCTAATTGTACTGACGTAATGATATTAATTCATCAACGATTACAGTTACCATCCTCACTTCTGGTTGTTTTCTTTAACTTATATATAAGAAGGTGGAAAGGTAAATCAAATGTAATAGCAAGAAGACACACCTTCTTGAGCACTAAAGATAAAATAGGGTATTAGATGATAAGCAGCTTGAACAATTTTGGGAAGATCCCTTGCCTGCAATTAATTGAAACCCAATGTGATGCACCAATGCACTATAGTTTATATATAAAGAAGATTTGAATATAAAATCTAGAAGGAAAATAAAACCTATAACATGATACACTGTCAATTAGAACTATTATATAAAAAATAGAAGGCACATCCTTTTTCTAGATAAAAATGAGGGGGAGGGGGAAGGAATGCATCACGATACTTACAACATTAGTCTGCACAATTCCAGGTGAAACACATGCTACAGTAATGCCAGATTCAGCAGGTAGCCGCTTATGTAGAACACTACTAAACATAATCTGCAATCCAAATACAACTACGTTATAGTTTTCTTGTTACAACTTCAGAAATTATATAGATAACCACAATAGTTAATTCACGTTTCATTATGTGCAAGTGTGCAGCCTTGGGTGATAGATCATCCGCTTTCACAAACAAATAGAGAAAAGAGATCAGAGCTGAAACAGCCAAAAAAAAAGCCAATGTACAGCACCAATTAATTAAAAAGATCTAACTGAAGGCAGACACATCTGTATTTCGAATATATAAATATTATATCTATGTATGGGATATTCTCCCATAAGTATTTAAGGTTAAGGATTGGTTACATACTTCTAATCTCGGCCGTTGGATTGCATCTAAGAGAGTACCAACACATTTAATGAATGCAATCCAACAGCCAATATTAAAAGTATGTAACCAATCCTTAACATAAAATAGTTATTGGAGAATCTCTCATCTATGTATATATATATAAATGTACATTGAGTAGCTAAACAATTTGCAGATCCAAAGGACCTGAATTCAGTTCGACAAGCCTAGATAGGAACCGTCAATCAAAAAAGATTTCCTAGAGCACCTGTGCCAGCTTGCTGCTTGAGTAACCCACTAAGCTTGTATATTTTCTTTTCCCAGAAACAACGTTCATGTCTTCTGTGTCAACAAAGCCAACATAATGCATCTACATAAAGAAGGACAGAGGTTTCTCAGGTTTGAATAACATGACAATAAAATACGAGTATCAAAATGTGAAACTAACTTTAAAAGTGCATATGAATAGATCTAATTCTAGTTAGCATGTACACCGACTAGCTTTTCTTTCCATGTGTGCTTCTATATCGGTGTGTGCATGTATATGTATCATATATACTTAACAAAGCATAAGCACATGCTGTCAAATGTTATGCATGATGATGATGGAACTTACAACAGAATTCAAATTAATAATACGACTTGGAGAGCCTCTGATAAGGGATGGCAGTAGCAATACTGAGAGCAGTGCTGGAGCAAGATGATTGACTTGCAAGTGTTCTTCGTACCCATCTTTTGAAAGTTTTTGTGGCTCTGAACACACCAAAGCCAAAGGCATATCAGTAAATGACAAATCAGATTCTGAAGGGGTGTGGCTTTGAAATTAAGTAAATTATGTCAATAAAAAGACCAACCTCCAATTGAAAATATCCCAGCATTGTTGATAAGAACATGGAGAGGTCCTAAGCGTGCATTCCACGCTTCAGCAAATCTCACGACAGAATCCAAGGAGAGCAAATCAAGTTCCATTACCTAAAAAAGTCACAATCTTATTCTACGTTAATAAATGTTATAAATTTGATTTAGTGGGTTTGTTTTTCTGGGGTTTTACCACCCCTAAGTTCATAAAAAAAAAAAAATTATTGATTTAAAGGTGTTGCAACATGGAGTTGAGGCAGACCTCAATATTGAGAGGAAGGCCCATTCCAGTCCATTCATTCTGCCACTTCTGGATCAACTCATTAGCTGCTTTCGTGTTCCTCACTGCCATCACAACATGCGCCCCAGCTTCCGCCAACTGCCTGTTCAGTACATAATAACGACCACCAGACCACACATCCTTTTCAGTTTTCATGTTCAGGCACTCGGTCTAATTCAAAATTCAAAACTGAAATTGGGACCAAATTTCTTTTGTATCATTTTCTCAGCAACCAAACAGGAGGACACCCCAACCCAATCTTGCATAGTGAGTTAAGTTATTACTAAAACAAACAAAGAAACTGAAAAAGAAAATGAAATGAACTCATCAATCTTTGTAGATTTGAAGGAAGGAGACTCTGACCTGGCAATTTCGCGGCCGATACCGCTGGTGGATCCAGTGACAATGCAAGTGAGATCGTTGACAGGAGGCAAAGGCATGGGGTTTTGCAAGTGGCTGGCCGTGATTCTCTGGAACAGCATCTCGTACACCAGATACAACCAACCCCTTGCCCACTCTATCCATCCCAATCCCTCCTTCTTCTTCTTCTTCTTCACTTCCTCTTTCGGATGAGACGACGTCGTTGCCATCCCAGCCTCCTCCCTCTTCTCTCTCTGAATCTCTGATGCGGTATTGTGTTTAATTTGGGGAACTCAGGACAAAACAGTAGCTTGGGCCTGTGGCTTTACTGGCAAGTGACTAGTGAGTGAGGTTGGACTATTTGGCCGGCGACCATAGATTGGTGTGTGTAATTTGTGCCGACTTAAAAATATAAAATAATCTTCATTATTCTGGAATCTGGAGTTGCTTGTAATTTTCAACCAAAATAATAAGTATCTTGTAATTTGGTCATTGCTTGGGTGCAATTCGGAATATAATTGGATTTTTGGAGAAGACAATGGAATATAAATTTGTTGGTTTTAAATGCTACTAATTATTTGAGTTACATTCGAGTTTGAATTTGAGAGCCGACTTCAATCAAGTAGAACATAGACACTCCAATTTAAATCTAATTAGTGCATAACTTTCTAAAATCGTGTTAGATTCAAATCCACCGGTTTAAGTTTAACACATGTGAAGTGATGTATTATATCAACTCAATGTACAAAAATACATGAAATTAGTATTAATTATGAATTCGGGTTAAAACAATAATTATTATATAATACATATCGATAGTCTATTAATAATAATATAGTATAAAATGCTGTATTAGGGCCAATTGTTGGATCAAAATACAATGATTAACCATTTAAAAAGAAAAATATTATATCATGATTTGAACGGAGTTTAAATGTTAATTATTTAACAACAAGTACAATTTATAGTGGGTTTATATGTTGTGGACTTTGAAGGCGATGATTGGTAAATGATGTGGGCTTGTCACGCACGCACGCACCAATGGCACCATGAATAATATAATAGAAATAGAACGAGGGACACGTGGCATTTCCTATAACAGAATTCTCACCAGAAGAGAAACAACGACAGTGTGCCACCTTTCTCTCTCTCTCTCTCTCTCTCTATAACTAACTAAAAGTTCGCAAGGAAGGAGCCAATACAATGCTAGCTACTAGTACGCTGTCCAATCGATTGAGCAATTCGTCGCTTCGCTTCTCCAGCATTTATTAATATTCTAGAACTTTCTTCTACTCATTCACTATACACTCTCGCTCGTCGTCATCTTCGTTTGAGTGACAGGCGCTGTGAGAAAAGTTGGACGATTTTCTTTCATCATTTCAACGAATCAAGAACCGCAAAAGTACGTACGCATTATTTGAGAAAGGAAATTTAGTCTGCTGCCTTTCTTTGACTTCCATTGACGTTTCAATTTCAGTTTCTTTCTTGTGAAGATTTTCTTCATCTAATTTATTATATATATGTAACTGAAGTCTAATGCGTTTATCTTCAAATCAGTGTGTAATTTGGTTGGTTATTTTCTTGATCAGCAAATTGTTCTTGTTTTCTTTAATTAATGTGATATTATGTATAAATAAATACAAGGCATTAATTCATTAAATGTTTGATTGATATATATATATAATATTAATAGCACTGCATCTGCATGCATGTTTGGTTTGGTTGCTGATGATTTCGGTGACCAGGATTGTGAAAGAATACTATATAATTTCGATCCAGATTGAAAAGATGAAGGGAGGAGTGAGAGCAGGATTGGCAGTGAAGGCGATCGTTGTGGTGATATTCACATCCATGTGGTTCCGTTGCGTCTCTGCTTTTGCTGCTGCTGCTGCTGCTTCTACGATCAACACCAACCACTCTGTTGGCGGTGCTTCGGGTTGGGATCTCTCCTCTAATCTCCAAGCATGGGCTACTCACGCCACTTTCCATGTCGGCGACTCTCTTGGTACGTATCTAATTTAATTTAATCATCCTTTTACTCTGTTTTTCTACCTTCATCCATCCATCTCTGCCTTTCTTTATTAGCTTCATCTTTAATTCAGTATATATGCTTGGTTGGTCGGAAAATGACAAGGGAAAGAAAGATTATGATTTTCTTGATTTAGTAATTTGAAGATGATGCGAGTTTTTGTTTTTGTTTTCACTTTATTTTCTTTGATTTTCTTGATTACCAAACAAACGCTCCCTAAATTGTAATGTGTAGTAAAATGATATGAAACTGTTTGATGGTAGGCTCCTGTGAGTGAGGAATTGAGGTGGTGAAGAGAAACAAAACAGGGCATATGGGGTATAGGCTATATAGGATATAGGCATTCGATAGAGAGAGGGAGGTAGGTGGATATTGGAATTAGAGAAAAAGGTTGAAACTTATTAATTGCTTAATCATTTTGAAATGAATCCTTGTATGCATGATTGATGGTGGTGGATGGGTGAGTGTGGCAGTGTTCAGGTACACACCGGTGCACGATGTGCTGGAAGTGAAGAAAACAGACTACGATAGGTGTCACACAGTGGACCCAATGGAGACGCACGACGACGGGGAGACAGTGATCCAGCTGAAGGAAGTAGGAAACAGGTACTTCATATGTGGGCGGCTGGGACATTGCGCTATGGGCCTCAAGCTCCATGTCCAAGTTTTCCCTGCACAGCTTATGACTAATAATGCAACCTCGCCCACTGCTCCTCCTCCTACTACTTATGATCATCATCATGATCATCCAAACGACAATAACAACAGCAGCCATGGGATGATGCAGCCTTCTCCTCCGCCTGCAGATTCTAATTACTCCAATAATAATGATGCCGTAGCAGCCAAGACTTCTTCTACTAGTACTACTGCTGCTGCTGGTGCTGCTTTTTTAGTAGTTGTCTTCTTCACTATGCATGCAGTTGCAGAGCACTCTGCATCATAGGATAGGATAGGATAGGATAGGATAGCAAGCAAATAGCTCTACTCTACTCTACTCTAATCTTCAAATACCAAATATCATCCATCACCTACCTGCCTGCCTGCAAATACCAAATACCAAATACCAAATACCAAATACCAAATAGCTCTACTCTACTCTACTCTACTCTACTCTGCATGCAGCAAATATTATTACAAGGCTGATGATATGTTTGGCACTGCCAACCCATTTGATAGATTTGATCCCTCTTTACTACTTACTTACTTGTCTACTTCTAGTATGAACAATCACCAATTGCTTAGTTATATGAATTCAACTCACACAATATTATTTTCTCAAATTCACCATTTTCATTTCAATTACAATCTTACACACACACACACCAAACTCATATTCATGTATGTTACATAGCCTTGATATTTCTACTTTTTCTCTTTTTTCAGTACAAATAATTTCTACTTATCTTCACTCAATTGTTATCATTTCCTTTCCTTTGGGTTTATGAGGCCCAGTCAGGTGAACTTTTAAACCTCCATTTTCTCTGCCAAGCAAAACGAATGCTACTACCAAAAGGTGTATTGATGAAGAATGAAACAAAAAACAAAAAGAAGACAATTTATTGAAGGTTATCAAAATGTCTAGCATTTGATAATATAAAAGTTTTCCCGTCTATCTATCGTGACTTAACGTAATCATCCCAAATTCTGAAATGCTTTTTCTTTTTCTTTTTCTTTTTCTGTGTTGGGGCTTCATATCATATAGAAGCAGCTAGTGGCTGGTGGCGCTTTCAACCGACCACCTCTGAATTTGAGTTGGCACCCAATAGTTACTTCTTCACCAGCAAAATCCACGATGCTCACTCCCTTCCCTTTTTTTGTGGGGGTAGTGGGTCGATGGACCCAATATTAATAGTTGGGTCAATTTCAATGTCCATATTCCATCCCCATCAAGAGCCCAAAAAGTCTTTATTAGGCTCAACTCAAGCACAAGCATGGGAGAAAGTTCCATTATGTGATTCTTCTTCTTCTTCTTCTTCTTCCAATACTGATTCCTACTCCTACCTTACCTTGGTCAAGGAAATTAAGGGGACCTCTGTTTCTTCTATGTCCCTTTATAAATTCAAAAGGTACTCACTCTGTACTAACCCACTACGGACTGACTAAAGCAAATGCAAACTCCGCACACATGGGAGCTCTGACTCTGAGCTCTACTGATAAAACTTGAATGAAAATAACCAGTGATAGGAATGTGAATGTGATGTACCTTCAAAGTTGACTCTGAGATTCTCTCATATTCTTCTACATCTATTTAGTTTACTACTTGCAAGCATTAGCAAACTATACTATAGTCTATAGTCTATAGTCTATAGTCTTTAGTAGTCTTTAGTCTATAGTCTTTAGTAGTCTTTAGTCTATAGGTTATATAGCATTCAACAACAACACACAAAATTTGCATTTACATGAAGATAAACAAAGTACAAACACACCAAAATTAATAAGCATATATATCATTACATTAAGAGAAGCTAAGCTAGAGGCCACCGTTCACAATCTCCCTGAAACGGCGTTGATCAGATTCTAGCCTCTGAAGCCTCATGTCATTGTTGAACTTCTTGATGAACGCCTCTGCTCG
The DNA here is from genome assembly GCF_002207925.1 of Prunus avium. Next base: position 835,432 of record NW_018921332.1, read on the forward strand.
CTGGTTCAACTCTTCCTGAGTCATGGACTTTTCCCTTCTCAACGACACCCTGTCGCTAAAAGTGTCTGATTTCTTCAGCTCCCTCCGAGCCCATGTCACTGCATCATCCTCTCCATGACCATCATCATCATTATCATCATCATCACCATCTAAGTTAGAGTTATGTAATTGTAATTGATGGTCAAGACCCCCTTTGAATTTAGTCCTTGTGAGGGCCAATTCGGTTAAGCGAGGAGGGGTGTCCCAAGTGTCACTCTTTTTTAGGTGCTTACCAATTGCCTTGCCTTGCCCCTCCATGATGGCCTTCCATGTGGTGTCCAGTGTGTTAATATCCTCTCCCACCTCCACCTCCAGCCTCGGCATCTCCACAGATTTCGACAAGTAGTCGCCGGAGGACATTTCCGGTGAAGGGTCAAATCCCTGATCATCATCATCATCATCTTCTGCTGCTGCTTCTTGTTTGCCATCATCAGCTTGTACTATGTGTATGTCATGCCAGCTCATCATTTCATTATTCGGGTGGCCATGAGAGGATGGAGAAAATAATAGAGCAGTTGCATCCTCTTTGGAAAGACTTTGGATTTTGGGCTGCTGCTGTTGCTGCTGGGACAGAGACTCGGATTGGATGCTGTTGTTGTTGTTGTTGTCTGGACTATAGATATAATTGTTACCACTGTCAATATTGTCGGCGGTTTTGGCTGCATTGTCACTAATGAAGGAGCTGAAGCCTACAGAAGAAGAAGAAGAAGAAGAGGAGTGCTGCTGGTGTTGCTTTTGGTTTTGGAAGGTGGAGGAGGCAGCAATGGTGATGATGATGAAGTTGAGGATGATGTAGATGTAAAGTGGAGATAAGAAGCAGCTTTTGAAAGAGGTCCATAGCTGGGGAACAATGGAAACAGTGAGATTCAGAAGGTAAGGAATGATTGCCGCTTTGAAGAATACCAAAGTGGAGACTGTCCCTACGCAAAGCAGTAACAGCTTTGCAGCCCAGATTGCTGTTTCCAATCTTGCTCTTTTCAACACATCCACCGTCATGTTTCCTGATCCGATTGCTTTCTCTCCGAAATTCAAAACAAACCGATCTTGAGATAATTGAGAAATTTAAATTCAATCAAGTCTAATAAACTTGTGGAAGATTAATGCTATGAAGAAGAAAGAAAGAAAGAAAGAAAGAAAGAAAGAAACAAGCATGAATGTGTCAAAAACCACATGCTCTGCTCCTGCTCAACAAAAGAGACCCGAAATAGCATCTAAAACCGCCATTTTAACACAGGGACTTGGAATTTGGATACACTATACTATACAAAGAAGAGGTGGATCAGAGAGACAGCAAAAGGGAGGGTTCCTAAATCAGCATTAAAAAAAAATATAATTGCTGGTTTGTAGACCTCAAGGTTCAAGACTGAAGACTGAAGACTCAAGTCTCAAGAGAAGAAGAAGTGTCTACCTGCCACTTGATGAAAAATGGTTCAGCAGAGGTTAAGGAAGGAGAAAGTAGCTTAGCTAGGAATTACAGGATCACATAAAAAGTTGGATCACTCCTTTCCTCCTACATATTATATGCACACAAAAAAAGAGAAGAAAAAAGTTTTGAAATGAAATTGAAGTGAGAGTGAGCAGCTGCTACCTGGTAGAGAAAGAGAGAGTGAAAAGGAACATATGAAATTAAGGTTGACCTTCATAAACAGCTAAGAATGGCCAGGAAGTAAAGCAAAGATTGGATGCAGTTTGCAGAGGGACTTTGCATCTCTACTCAACTTCCCAATGGTTATGGTAAGGTACTAACATATACCAGACACCAGCTGCTGCTGCTGCTGCTGCCTATATATGAAATATGAAATGAAAGGAAAGACCACTACTAGGTAGTAGCTAGCCAGGGAGGAGGAGGAGGAGGAGGAGGAGGAGGAGGAGAGTCTCAGGCAGAGTAGAAGAAACCAAAAAGCCCACAAGGCAAAGGCAAGGCATGGCTTAAATGCACGAAATGGCCTTTGCCTTTATGTATGTGTGTGTGAGAGGCAGGGCTTAAACTCCTAACAACTATTCTTCCTTGATCAAATCTCTGCCATCCAATGTTCAAATCCTCTGCTGAATTATTTGACGTTTAAGATTTCATTATTACTTGTCCGTTTGTATGTTTACTTTATTATGGTCATGGCCCAACAAGTTCATCTTAGAAAAAAAGTGAAGGATATTTAAACCAAAATCTAATCTCCATAAACGCGCCGCTTTCATCCGCGGCCATGTCGTATTGATGAGTGGCCAACTCATTACCGCAGAGCCATGTCGTATATATAAATGTCAAACCTAGGCTATGCCTTTCTTTCTTTTTACTGACACAGATATCTACTTTAATGAATTTGCATACCCTTAAGTAAAGTTAAGTTAAGTTAAGTTAAGTTAAGCCCACTCAAAAGCACAAACTTAATTGTTTAGCTGACTGAATTATTACAAATTGAAATAATGAATGAAGGAATTATCATTAATTAGTATTTAGGTTTAGGGTCAGATTGTCGGCATTGGGGTCTCTCTCTTGTCTGAGCCCAGGGAACACTCACAGCCATGCACTCAGTAGCCACCCCAACCACCGTTAGGCTGCCTGCTCTCGAGCTTTCTTAATTCCTTCCTTCCTACAAGCCACCCTTTTTCCTTTTCTTTTTATATATCTTTATTATTTTGAAATATTTATATAAATATTCCTCATCAAACTAATAGTGATAGCTCACTAGCTACGCAACAAAAGCCACTCTGTGCTGTGCATGCCATTGCCAAACCCCAACAAATGTATCAGTAAGTATTATCTCATTGATTAATTGAGCTGTGTGCATGCAGAGTCTCCAACTAGTCATTTTCTATGTGATTCCATTCCAATTACTCACTCAATCTCGATCCATTGATTTTTTCATGCTTCCTTATTTATATACATATTGTTGTTGTAATTATGTGAATATAAATATATAGATAAAGGCAAACACAGAGTTCATTGATTTAAACTAGTGTCCGGTTCGATCGATCGATCCGTCTTAAAATTTGTCACTTCACCTTCACTTAATCACTCAAGAGTTGATTGTGCATGTAGTAGATAGAGTCTTCCTTCCTTGTCGTCATCATTATATCCCAAAAAGTTGCAGAGGCTCTCATTGTTTTGTTTTGTTTTGTTTTTGTTTGTTCCTATATGTACTGCCTTGCCTTGCCTTATTGCAGAGGCTCTCATTCTTATATTGCCAACAAGAGTAAGAGATGAGGAATGACAAGGAGGACGAGACTGATGAAGAAAATTCAAGATTATGTGGGACAGACAGATAGACAGACAGACAGACAACTAAGGCCTTGGTGTAAGTTTGGGAACCGTCAATTCAGTTCAGAAGAGCATGCATTGATTTGATTGAAGTACCCAGTACCCACCCATTTTCGATGACCCATAAAATTACTAAAACTTAGCTATCCAAACAACGTCACTTGCTGCTATGAGAGCTAGCTACAATATAATTTACAAAGACATTGAATTCACAACATCAACTTTAAGAGAGATGAAAGTTCAGTAAGTGGTATATATATTTTGCTGTCGTTGAACAAATTCATATCTTCTTCACACATGGATGGATGGATCACTCACTAGTACTAGCTAGGTGCTGGCTGGCTGTCTCCATCATCAGCCATCATCAGTGGTCATGGCCAACAGTCATCTATCTGCTCATGCTCTTGAGTATTTCCTTTTTCATTTGATGATGCTGCGCAAACATACATACATCTTTTATAACTGTAGCCCTAGTCAAAACAATAGAATTCAAGATGTTGTAATATTATTTCTTTATATTTATGAATCAGACTAGCTAACAAGTCTCAAGTTTGAATTCCTCTAATCCTCCTTTTAATTCAAAAATCAGAGAGCCTAGACAAAAATATAATGAAAAAACTTTATCATATGCAAAAAGAGTCAAAAGGAAAGAATTGAAAAACCTTATCTCTATCTTTATTGAGATTTCTTTTTCCATATATATTATATTAAAAATACAGGCAGGCAGGTGTCGTGTAACAATTATATTTGCAGTATAGAATAATAGATAGGTGAAATTTGTCCAAAGACTGATTTTATAAGTTACCACTAACCAGCTCTCTCTACCATTTTAAAATGGTTTGAGAAGGTTCCACTTTGACTTTGACTGCCAGTTCAATTTTCTTTGGATCGGCAGCAAGATTAAACAATTCCATATCATTATGGAATGGAATGTTCCATATGGTATGTATGCGATAATGCGATAATGCAGGTGAGGTGATCATCTTGAGTTGAGGTTGAGGTTCAGTTAATACCTAATCAGAAACTTGTAATAATTATTACAATTGAACCCAGAACTTTATATACATATACACCTGCACACTGCTCTGCAACCTAGGAATGGTAAGCCAAGGGATAAGCCAACCAGTGCTGTCCATTCCAGTAACAATTTATTAGCAATGGAATGCACTATTCTTCGAGCTTTTAGCAAGATGGAGACACATTGGTAGTAGCTAGGGGGCTCTATTCTATATATATAAAAGCCTCCTTCCTATTCCTAATTAGTAATTTCAAATATGTTGAGTTGTGTTGAGGCATCCATCCACTAGAAACCAAACCACATTAGCCAGAGAGAGGCGCTAGTGGTGAGTCTCCACCAAGCGGCGCCCTATCCCTTTTTGTTTAACCTTTTCCATTACCCAATTGCCAAGTGGCCGATGGCCCTGGCTCTCCTTTTAACTTCTTCTCTCACTGTCACTAGTACTATTATACACAAGGAAAGCTCATCATGATTAGGCTGATGGGCATAAAAACTACTGAATTGTCAAAACATATCTAACCTACAAGATTCGGGATTGGTTTGGTTTGGCTCGGTTACACTAGTGATTTTCCGTAACACTGTATTTAATTTGAGACATGAGTGACAATTCTATGGCTGATTAAAGTGGTATAGTACGGAACCTGTGCTCAGCTCAAATTTTAATATATTAACAATCTAACATGGATTTGGATGTTTCATGATCTTTATTGAATCATTTGAATTGTGAATAATGGCTGGCTGAATGGGTCCCCACCCCTCAAGTCTAAAATTGGAGTGGTCTTGTACTGAGCAAGCGTCTATAAATTGCTTGCTTGGGCTGGAAGGCTAGGCCCCCAATTTGCTGGGCGGCACCTGCTTTGCTCCCAAGCTAAGCTAAGCACTAATATTGCGCTTTTGCGTATTTTCACCAAATATTATTCTTATATAATTATTATATGTTGTTGTTGGGTGTGTGGGTGTGTGGGTGTGTGGGTGTGTGGGTGTGTGGGTGGCCCCTCTTTTCATGATTTCTTTTCTCCATCACCCTAAATATCTTCTTCTGGTGCCATTAACTTGTCCTCTTTCTTTATCCAATATAATTATTTCCACAGCACCATATAATATAACACGAGCATTTCAAAGCACAGTGCTCTCTCTCTCTCTTGAACTTACCAAGTGTTGTTGCATTGCGTTGCACCTTTTAAATAGTTCCGTAAAAGAAAAGAAACCTATATATCTTTTATATTTGAAGAGAATTAATGCAAATTAATCACTAAATCATGTATAGAGTTGATTAATTAACGAGAATTTAACCCAAGATAATATTATATATGTGATGGTAAAGATATATTAATTCCTGCTATGCTATACCAAAACCACCAATAAGTTTAAATTATGATACAGTAATCTATGGTTCTATGATTGAGAGAACTACCAAATACCAAATACCAGATACCAGGAGAGGAGGTCCTGGTCCTCCTCCACAAGATAAAAAAGCAAGGACAAAACAGAAAACCAAAACTCTTGTCTTTGGATAGGTTGGGCACTTGTACTTTCTTGTACATATATTTATACTTATAAGAAATGTCGTGTTCTAATTTTCTTTGACATTTTACTATGCCCCCTTGCATGCCAAGTCAAATTAATAGTTTCTTTCTTGGTGCTCAGTGCTCACTCACTTCCACACAGTTGGTTCCAAAGACCAACTATATATATGTATTATGTATGAGGGAAGGGCCACTGGCCATGCCCTGAATGAATGAATGAATTAATTAGTGTGTCTCTTACCAGATACCAGGAGAGGAGGTCCTGGTCCTCCTCCACAAGATAAAAAACGCAAGGACAAAACAGAAAACCAAAACTCTTTTGCTTTGGATAGGTTGGGCACTTGTACTTTCTTGTACATATATTTATACTTTTTTTTTTTTGGTCATAAGTACATATATTTATACTTATAAGAAATGTCGTGTTCTAATTTTGTTTGACATTTTACTATGCCCCCTTGCATGCCAAGTCAAATTAATAGTTTCTTTCTTGGTGCTCAGTCCTCACTCACTTCCACACAGTTGGTTCCAAAGACCAACTATATATATGTATTATGTATGAGGGAAGGGCTAACAACCTTGGCCTACTTCCCCTTTCTTTCAAATACAATCTTTATTAATTTGCTACGTCCTTGTCTTTCATTATATATATGGCTACAGAATCGTGGACTTAGCATATACAATCCTTCAATAAAAGAGAAGTGTATATATATATATATATATATAAAATAGTATGCCATTGCCATGCATTGTGTATATATGTGTATCATTCTGCAGAGCACAGAGAGCATGCATGCATCAGTCCTATTAGTTCAGTTCTTTTCTTTGTACAAGCCATGTGTATCAGAAGAATGAAGATGTGATCACTGACAGTGATCAGGAAGGAACGAAGGAGAGAACAGTTGAGATGTCATTTCACTGTTATTGCTTGGAATAATAATCATAATAATAATAATGTTGGGAAAGTTAGAGGCAAATGGGTCAAGCCTGCCAAGCCCGTTCGGACAGGTCATTTGTTTTAATTTAACAAGAGTTGAGTTGAGTTGAGTTTATTATAATTATAAATAAATAGCATACAATTATTGTTTTTCTGACATTCTCTGGTATAAAAATGAACCCAATCCATGAGCCATGAGGGATGAGGGATGAGGCCAAGACAACAAACGCTACTTGTTTTAAGTGGTTGATTGGTTGGCCAAGCATCTAATTCAAGTATATATATATATGTGTGTGTGTGTGTGTGTATCTCTGCGTGCATTCTAATTAACAGCTCAAGAACATTTGTCGGCAAATTTGACCCTATAATAATTCATACACAATCTAATAATGAAGGCTAAGTTTGACCCATAATCTAAAGAAACCTACTTCCTCCTTCTCGAGATGATGCAGTTGCTGCAATTGTTAGAAGAATTGCCAAACTGGAAGGTATACTATAATGGAAAGTTTTGACACACAACATTTGCGACATTAAGGTCTAGAGGAAGATGCAGGACATTAAGGTATTGCAATACACACTATATTTACTGGGATCTTATCAAATAATTTACAGCATGGAATTCATTCCAGTACATAATGCAAAACAAAACCATTCCTCTCAGATGCTAGTACGAACATTAGATGCAAACGTGACAGGTAGTTTGGTTGGTAAGTCTTTTGGTATCGGGGAAAGATTTCAAATTCAACAAGGTTATCTCCTCTCTTGTGTTTGTCCATAGGCCCAAACGGGCCTCCAAACCTTGGTGAAGAGGTACATATATATATCCTGTCAAAACTAAACGGTACGAATACACACTGCCCACTCCAGTAATTCCATGGGCTTCACTCAAAAATATCTTCTCCTGCAAAAATTGATTTGGATTTCAGAGTTCAGAATGTAGCAAATCTTGAATGATCACAAAGGTCAGAGCTGAGTCCAATGCCATGATAAGCTTATGTTTATCCCGGAAAGGCTAGAATGAGGAGCTAATTTGAGGAGTTTATTTGAAGAGGTGAAATCTCACCATCAATAACCAAAAACAAAGTACATTGGGGGGGTGCATTGGGGGGTCCACACCCCTTTTGATGGTGAGATGGGCCTCCTCACATAACCTCCTCAAATTAGCTCCTCAACAAAGATCAGAGCTGAGTCCAATGCCATGATAAGCTTATGTTTATCCGGCTTTTCTTTTTTTTGGGTTGAAAAAGGAAAGACTGCTTCCACGTCTGAGTCTGACCCAGAGTTCAATTTCAGTAGTTTCTTGAGAAACCCAACTAAAAATATTAAATAAATAACAATATTTCTTTTTCAAAAAAGGTAGCACCAGTTCTCTTACAATCAAAAGTTTGCCAGAGTGGAGGAGTGGGATAGTCCTGTTTTGCATCATGGACATAAAGCAAGCTGAATAGATCTGTTGTACCGTTGCTCTTGTTTGAGGCTGTATCACATTCCATCATAGGTGGTGGCCCATTTGGTGGAGGTGAAGAAGTAAACTTATGATTCAAATCTAAAGAAATCTGCAACCAACTAAACAAATATTAACCCAGTGAACTCCTTAAACTTGTCAAATGTACCACAAAAAATGACTTGTAGCAAAAGGAGCATTACAAACACATTTGAAAAAGCACGTAGAGAAACATGAAAGATTACAAGGCATACATCAAATCGCAGAAGCAGATAGGTCCTGGAAAGTAGTGACCTTTCTCTTTTGTTTTATCTTTTTGACACTCGAAATCAGTCATATTATATGTTAACTGCTATGGATAAAGAAATTTTATGGAAGACAATTTTAAGAGAGGCCTAAATATGGTATGTTAGGTATATTAAAAAGGGCAGAGGCAAATAGCAACTTAACAACCCATGAACTCAAATGATAGATCATTTATATAAAAAAATACTAGGAAAATCAACATTGTAAAACTTCTTTATGCTTCACCATCAGACCTAATTTCACAATCCCATAAACTCCAAAGAAAGCAACCCGCCCAGAAAGAATCTGGACTTTCTTACTCTCAGCTTTAAACCGCCAAGTTCTAAAGCTCCCTCATTGATCCACGAATGAGCATGACCCAACTCAATTAAGGATCAGAAATAAGCATAAAGAAGTCTAATTATAGTGGAATATTCTACAAACACACCAAGTGGTAGAAGCACCCTAATCAATGACATCTAGTTATGAATGCAAAGTACGAGGAAGGAGCAATAAACATTTTTACGTACCTAATAACTACAAACAAATTAATGGTTTTAAGCAAGAAAAAATAAAAAACTTAATAAGATACAAAATTTACCCCACGGGATCTTGCCACTGAAGGAGCACTGTGTCCCAGGTGCTTAGAAAGTACTGCTTCTTCAAGAGAATGTCTCCTTGTTTTCTTTGGAACTTCGCTTGTAGATCCACCTTTTACCAACTTGTCGGAACTGATGCTCATTTCAACTGGTTTAGGAGCCGGTTGTTTTGCATTCTTTGCAACCCACATTTTTCCTTCATACCTGAAAGTTACTAAGAAAGTTAAGAACAAAAGGAAATAATAAATAACAAATTCTTCAAGTTGCACATGAAAGCTCATAATTAGCTTCACCAAACAACTTACTTGGCACGAATAAACTTTTCGATCTCGCTTCTGTCAAAATGTGCCGGCAATTCTTTTTCCCAATAACTGTTTGCCTTTTCATTACCCATAGCTACGCAAAGATACACAGAAAGTTGATTAGTATGATAATGAATCAGAACATAATAATCAGTTAGACAAGAGATAAAAACCATCCTGAGAAAAATGTGAATACTGAAGTGATGTTCTCTAACAGCTACTTCAGTCCAATTATTTAGGGAAAAAATAAGGAAATAGAGGAAAAAAATATATCACTAAGATGAGAGCAATGCATATGCACCAGTTACCGTAGGAATGCCCATGTTTCTGAACCATATAAACAATGATGACAGAAGTTGCCTGCTTGTATGGTTTACCAAATTTGTGTAGTCCTGTCTTACTAAATTGAGTGTTTATGCTTGTATAACATGACCATGCATGTATGTGGGGTAGATAGATAGATAGATCATCTATCATAGGTGATAATATATATATATATATAGAGAGAGAGAGAGAGAGAGAGAGAGAGAGAGAGAGAGAGAGAGAAGCTGAATGGTGTTCTTACATTCCATAAAAGCAACCTGTTCTGGCAGCCATGTATCCAAAGTAGTAGACCGTACCTATTTCAAAAACAAACCAGGCTACGCTATCATTAGAACATAGAGCTGCAATTATATGAGACATATTCTATTCAGACAGATTAATGATCAAATAAAGAAAATTACTGAATTTTGGTAAACCAACAGGTCAGTAGCCAGAACATATAAATAGCTTATAGTACATTCAGGCTATGCCAGTAACCAAACATAATTTTACATTCACATGACTATATAATAATGAAGAGTGAAGCCATTCCCCGATAACTTCTCATTAGTACCAATCCAACTGAATTTTAAAAGCCAGAGAAGGAAAGAATAAAAACAAGAAAAGTTTACTGACTAAAAAAGGATATGAAGTAGAGGAAATAGAGAAATGAAAGGTAGGCAAATAAACCTTTGAAATATGCACTCCAAGACTACGATGAATTCCTGAACATTGCATGCAAATAAATATTCCCAGGTTCACACTTGCCCATCGTGGGGCTCTGAAAGAAAAATATTGCAGCACAAAAGTTTCATTAATATCCATATCAGATTGCCACCAGGCTTGGGAAAACAAATCTAAAACTGAAATTGAAGAGTTTTAGCAGTTAGTTTAAAAAGCTTTAACACTTAAAAGAACCTTCCCAAACCTAAGGAAACAGATTTTGGGATAAATAATTGAGGGTCCGAGATGAGTAACTCTAACTCAAAGGATTCTCCATTTCAAGATTGTGTGTTATACAAAATTATTCTACTTGTGCACGCATGCTTGTTTTCCTAAATGAGACCTCAGTCAGAGAGATGATGACTACCTACAAACTAAATGAACAGGAACAGGAACAGGAACAGGAACATGAACATGGTTGTGTACACAAGAAGAAAGAGAGAGAAATTCGCAGATATGAGTCTGCCTTAAATTTAATTAAGCATCATCAAGAAATGGCCATCAAATAATCGGATTTTAACCAAATACTATGAAATGTAGCAAATTAAAGTACTTTAAGACAGAAGAAAAAAAAAGGTAGACGACATATTAAAGAAGGAAATGGATTGCGAAATGCGTACTTGCTCCGACAATCAGCACATTCCCTGTTTTGCGGCAGCTTAAGAAGACCTTCTAAAAGCTGGACGCGCATGTAACAACACAGCAGACAGAATAATTGCAATTGTAATAGATGAATGTCAAATTAATAAAAAAAAGTTGAAACAGATAAAGAAAGGAGACCTTGGAGTGTTTGGCGTTGAGCTCCTTGGAAACGGAGGCTTTGTCATTCATTGTTGATTGCGAGTGTGCCTCCCTTCGTTACTGTGTTGGTTTGGTTGATATGGAACCTGAAACAACGACAACACAATAACACATAGACAACAGAAGCAACGCGGAGAGAGAGAGAGAGAGAAGGAGAGAGAGGCAAGCAGACAGACAGACAGAGATAGACGCAGATTGAGTCTTGAATGAAGGTAGAGGCTCAACAAATTCCAAGGGGAAACGGTTGGCATTCCTTAAAACATGCCACAGTCAGTGTTACTTCAATTTTCCATTTTCCTTCCAACTATACTATATATATATAAATCTATTTGAGTTTTGAATTTTGACTGACCATCTCACCGCAAAAAGCAAGCATTATGCCCTGCTACACATTCAACAACAGAATCCAGATGACAAATTTATAGTTGTAAAATTATAACGCATATTTCTGAAAGAGATTGGTATTTCAATTTCAAAGTTCGACTCAGTAAAAATGCATACATCATCTGATAAATCGATTCATAAAAGATAGAACGAGAAACCCTCATAAACAGTGACAAGGAAGGAAATATCAGGTGGAAATTAGAAGAGCTTATTTGGGGCCAATCTCTTGGGGAGTCTTGGCCACAATAGACAGCGCATGGAGACCAGACTGGAGCTCGTCAGCTAAGGCGTCGTACACCATGCGGTGTCGTTTCACCAGGCTCTGCCCCTCGAATTTCGGGGACACGACCTTGAGGTTGAAGTGCGTTTCGCCATCCTTGTTGTTAGCGTTGGCCCTCATGGCGGCGTGGCCTGCGTGCTGATGAGACACGTCTTCTATCTCCAAAACGCTCGCTTCCAACGCCGTCTGCAATTTCGTCCTCATTCTGCTCGCTCGAGACAGCTGCAAAACCTTCGCTCCTCCCCTTGAACCCATTGTTCTTTTTCTTTTTCTTTTTTCCTTCCTTCCCTATACTCACTCACTCCAGCTGCAGCACAAACACAATACTCACACACTACTCAGTCAGGAGGTTGAGGCTGTGCATTCACTTAATAATTCTTTTAGAGATATATGAAAAATGGAAGAAAATAAAAACAAAGATTAAAAAAGGGAAGGAAAAAACAAAAGTCTGCGGTGAGCGTGGATCGAACACGCGACCTTCAGATCTTCAGTCTGACGCTCTCCCAACTGAGCTATCCCCGCAATTGTTGACATTTATTGAATGATAGAATTATTTATCTCTAACATAACAGCATGTAGAAATCAACATACAGAAGAATAACCATATGAATATATTCATATATACGAATCATACACCCGTAATTTCAAATTCAAAGGGGCATGTTTATTAGTTAATTAAAAGCTGGACGGAGCTAGGTACCTTAATTAAATGATAGTATATATATAATATACATAAGTGTAAGTTTAACATGATGATCATGAGTTTGAATCTAATTTTGGAAACAAATAACTAATAGGAATAGGAATATGGGTGTCCATGTTTGCAATATTTGACAACAAGTGCCCCGAAACCAAAAGCGACCACCACCACTGCCACCGCCACCCCAAGCTTGAGCGCAACATTTTTTCCCACTAATTTGGATCTTGAAAGTAAAGCAGTACTGGTACCACAAGAAGAAGTCCTTTGGCCTTTACATTCATTATTATAATTATTATTATTGTAATCACTTATTTGGTCTTTAATTGTGGTTTTGTCTTGTTGAAGATGATCAGCTGGTACCACTATTTTTTCCTTTTGAGTACTAGTAGTAGTGTTCTTGGGAGGAGGATTGGAAATGTGGACGTTGGAAACTTTCTGAGGCATCGTAACTGTAAGAACTCCTCCCGCAAGCTTGGCACGAACTTCATTTGGATCGCAATTCTTGTCTGCAAGTTTGATTTCTTTGTGGAAGCGGCTCCATGTGTTCATGAGACTCAGGGGACGTTCTCCATGGATTGTAAGTATCCCCACATTATTGGTTTGGACCTTGAGGTGTTCCTTTCTGAAACCTGATATGACAGTCACACACACACAACTACATTAATTCATTATATATAAACCCTTGCTTACCTATATAAACCCAATACAAAAACTAATTTACTAGCTAGTACAAATTACAAATACATACCAGATGGAAGCTGGATCTCAACCGTGTCTGGCTTATTCCATTTGCAGTAGGGTTCAAAGTCTTCATAAATACGTTGGGGTTCAGCTCCGGCGTTGTTTTCCATGGTCATATCTAGACTTTAGAATACAAGAATTGATGTCGAGATATATATATATGTTAGAGAAATATTAATTCTTGATACTAAGGAAGATCTATTCTAAGGCATGTCTCTATGTCTCTATTTATACTCCCAATTTTTTTGCTGGGGAATGAATGAATACAAAGGCACCAAGCTAACTATATAGCTAGCTGATATTAGAGGTTTCTTATGGTTGTCCTTTTAAGAGAGAGAGAATCATTCTTTTTTTATTTCCTAAGGTTTCTGGATTGCTTCTGTACCTTCTTCATTTCAAGAATATTATTCAGGGAAGGGAACTCTTTCTTCAGAGTCCATGTTCATCTCCTCGCTTGCAAGGGTACTGCTATGGTCTTCTTTCATATGCAATACCTTTTTACCTTCATCTTTTGGCAACATGCACATGTAGTTGCGTGTCGGAAATGTTATGTAACTATAAAGAACAATAAAAGTAAAAATACTGGGTCTATTCCAATGGAAAAGGGAATCCCCACGGTCATGGCATTGTAGATGTGTGTGTGAGAAATCCTCATCCCCTCTAGTTTACACTATCGCTTGTACTCCACTAAAAAAAAATATAAAAATACCCTTGTGTTGGATGTGAAGTGAATTATGAATTGTACAACCATTGTTCAAGCCAACGTGACCGCTTCATTGCAACCGAGTTCAAACGCCCCCTATAAATTTAGACAAGAAATATTAATCTCATATTATTTTTATGTAACAAAGTAACAAGTTTTTTTTGCTGCTAAAATCCGGTGTCAAAAGCTGGACTAAGGCTAGAAGCAGTAGAAATGATAGACCATGTGTGTAAATCATCACGTTAGACAAAAAATTTAAATTAAGTAGACAGATGCTCCGCCCGCGCCCAGGTAGTCGTGCTCTTTTTGGAGACACATTTACGCTTGCCGCATCAAAATCCACACACATCTTGGCCACAGAGGAAGAGACTTACTCCGACTTGTTGCGTACATGTGGCCAAACCTCTAACTTACCCCATGGCAGAGCAATTCATGCAAAACTCATCAAGGGCTCTCTGCCCTTTTCTCCTTTTCTTCAAAATAATTTACTCAACATGTATGCTAAATGTGGCGATCTTAGCAATGGTCTCCAACTGTTTGATGAAATGCCTCACAAGAATGTTGTGTCGTGGTCTGCGGTTATTACGGGCTTTGTCCAACATGGCTGTCCTAAAGAAGCCCTATCTTTGTTTGGTCGTATGCACCAGGATGGCACGACCAAGCCCAATGAGTTTACCTTGGTTAGCGCGCTCCACGCATGTTCCTTGTATGGCAATCTGACTCAAGCTTACCAAGTTTACGCATTCATAGTTCGCCTAGGATTCCAGTGGAATGCTTTCCTGATGAATGCATTCTTGACTGTTTTAGTAAGACAGGGGGAATTAACAGAGGCTTTGGAAGTGTTTGAGAATTGCCCCAATAAAGATATTGTGTCTTGGAATGCTATCATGGCTGGCTACTTGCAGTGTTCTTATTTGGAAATACCAAACTTCTGGTGTCGTATGAATCGCGAGGGAGTGAAACCCGACGGCTACACATTTTCGAGTGTTCTCACTGGGTTGGCTGCTCTCACAGATCTTAAAATGGGTGTCCAGGTTCATGCACAGCTTGTCAGGTGTGGTCATGGGGCTGAGATGTGTGTGGGGAACTCTTTGGCTGATATGTACATTAAAAATCACAAGTTAGTGGATGGCTTCAAAGCCTTTGATGAGATGCCTTCAAAAGATGTGTGTTCATGGACCCAAATGGCTGCCGGGTGCCTACAATGCGGGGAACCAAGCAAAACGCTTGAGGTTATTGCTCAAATGAAGAAAGTGGGTATAAAGCCAAACAAGTTCACGCTTGCAACTGCCCTGAATGCTTGTGCCAATTTGGCTTCCTTGGATGAAGGGAAGAAATTCCATGGCTTGAGAATTAAACTCGAAACTAGCACTGATGTTGATGCGTGCGTGGATAACGCTCTGCTAGACATGTATGCAAAATGTGGATGCATGAAGGGTGCATGGTGTGTTTTTCAGTCAATGAAGGATCGTTCTGTGGTGTCATGGACCACAATGATCATGGGGTGCGCACAAAATGGGCAAGCTAGAGAAGCTCTTGACATTTTTGATAAGATGAGGCTGGAGGAAGGTGTTGAGCCAAATTACATCACTTTCATATGCCTGCTTTATGCATGTAGCCAAGGAGGGTTTATTCATGAAGGATGGGAGTATTTTGCCTCCATGACTCATAACCATGGAATCTCCCCTGGAGAAGACCATTATGCATGCATGGTGAATCTTCTAGGCCGAGCTGGACGTATAAAGGAAGCTGAGCGATTTATCCGGAACATGCCCTTTAAACCAGGTGTTCTGGTTTGGCAAACTTTGCTCGGTGCTTGTCAGGTTCATGGCGATACAGAAACTGGAAAGCGTGCAGCAGAGCATGCATTAGATATAAACAGAACAGACCCATCAACGTATGTATTACTGTCAAACATGTTTGCTGGTTTGAGCAACTGGGACAGTGCTGGGATGCTGAGGAAACTAATGGAGTCTAGGGATGTAAAGAAATTGCCTGGATCCAGTTGGATTGAACTGGAAAAAGGCCACTGACCAACTCTAGCCCTCAAAAGATTTGCTTGAAATGAAATGGAGTGACGGGGGATCAACTTTTTTTCAATCTACTGTGAGATCGAGTAATGAACTATATTGTCCTTAAAGACTCTACTTTCTTTTGTATTTGATTTCTTTCTTGGCGGGTAAGCCAAGTAGTCATATGATCTGTGATCGCGATTCTGGCAAAATTTGATTTCATTCCCTATTCAAACTCAAGCGCTCGTCTTGCAACGGAAATTCAACTATGGGCGGACTGCTTCTTCACGGATCAGAGCCTCTTTGAGCCTTTCCTTGCAACTTAATCGGCCCCCATATGCATCAGTTTTCGAGCCCAGTAAGGCAAAAAAATACTAAAAGCTATAAAAAGTAGACCCTCCATACGTCCAACACTAGATGCAATTCATCCATGGTATTAAGGACTTCCTCATTATAACGTAGAGTATCCAATTAAAGGAAGATTGCAGCTCCAACATATTTTTTTGTTCTTGAGAGATGTTGTTAACTGAAATCTATTTCAGGAACTTTGGTAGAGTTTCATAATTATGAGTGGGCATCAAACCAACCAAACTGTTCAAACCGACTCCAATATGACTAGTTTTGTTCGGTTTCAACACCAAACAAGCATAATTTTACACTGAACTGAATTGATCGTGATTAGTTTGGTTTTATTTAATTTAGAAATTATAATGATGGATGCAATGTTCACTTTATATGTGTTCCAAAAAATGATCCAGATTGTCAGGTTGATGATTTTGGCTCCATAAGATTATAAGTAAGAAATTTTTGATGTGTTTGTTTCAATTTTCAAGTGTAGAATTGTTGTGTTTCATTTTGCATGACTATTAAATTTGAAAAGTGTGTAAATACAAGTTCTAAAAAATGAAACAATAAAAGTAATTATAGCTTTATATTGTCATTAAGCTAAATCACTATAGAAAAAAGAAAAAAAAACTAGGGTTGAGCTTAGGCTTAAATCCCCTAAACCCTTAATAATTAATTAGTTTTATCATTATTTAGAGATGAAACTAGCCCAAACATGATCATGCCCTCTTTTTTAAGAACAAATGACAATTCATTAATCAAGCATTAGAACATAAGAGTTGGCATGTAAGAGCACTTCCAGTGTTAGTGCTAGCCTGAGTACAAGGCCCCCTAGGTTTCCAAAACCCATTCCAGCAATGGAAAATGGTGTGTCCACCAAGATTGGACAAGTCTAAAGACAAGAATAGTCTGAGCTGTTGCATGAGGGCTGTGACGTCAACGAAAAAAATAATTTTACAAAAATAGAAAAAAAATTCTGAAAAATTACCAAAAAATACATAATATTTTTTTATACATACCTAGCAATTTTTTAATTATTAATCTCATACATATAAATAAAAATAATCTCATATGAATAGTAATTGCCCTTAGATTGCCATGGCAATGATTGGAAAAGCAACAAAAATATTGTTAGGGCATATACTATTCATGTAAACAGTACCCGCCCTTACTTGCCCGTACCCTTTGCCATGATAAATGGGTGGAAGTGCTTTAAAGGAAATAAATTACACGTAAATAAATAAATTACTTGTAATGTTCAAAAAGAAAGAAGAAAAAAGAAAAAGGAAAATTGCCGTTGTTTGTGGATAGATACGGAAAAGTGGGAAAAAAGAATTTGTAACTTAAAAACCATAGGACGTAAATAAATTTGTGTCATATTAGGAATTTAGGACTGTGAGTCCGCTCCTAGTCACCCTCACCCTCATCCGTCGTATACTAGTATATCGGCGTACACTCGCGAACAACGCCTAAACACTCACCATTCATCCATTTATTATTTATTTCAACTTTCCACAATCTCTCTCTCTCTCTCTCTCTCTAAAAAGAAAAACTCCCTCCCTCCCTCCTTCAGTTTCCGGTCTTCCTCGTTTCGTCCTCCATATAAATCGTTCGCCTGTCGAAACTCTCTTTCTTTCTCAATCAAAGCGACATGTCGTCCTCGGGCGGCAACTCCGGCGGTGTTGGTGGCCCGATCGCTCCTCCTCAGCTTTACTTTTGCCACCAGTGCGATCGTACGGTTTCCCTCACCCCTCCACCTACGTCCGATCTCGTTTGCCCTATTTGCAGCGGTGGCTTCGTCGAAGAGATGGAAACCCCTAACCCTAACACTTTTCCCCCCAATCCCTTCTTCTCCGTCCCCTCCTCCGACGCTCCTCCCTTCGCCTCCAGCGGCTTTCCCCTCCTCTTCTCCGCTCCCGGCCCTGGAAATTTCTCCGACGATCTCTCTGCCCTCTTCGGCGGCGCACCCGCACGCTCCTCGCCGTTTCAGGACCCCGACGCCTTCAACCCCTTTGTGTTCCTTCAAAACTATTTGCAAACCCTAAGAGCAAATGGTGCCAATGTCCAGTTCGTGATCGATAACAACCCCGGCGCCGGGGGGACCCGACAGGTTTTCGCGTCCCCCCCAATCTTAATCTCGGCGACTACTTCTTCGGCCCGGGCCTCGAGCAATTGATCCAGCAGCTCGCGGAGAACGACCCAAACCGGTACGGCACGCCACCCGCTTCGAAATCCGCAGTGGAGGGCTTGCCGGTTGTGAAAATCTCAAAGGAGTTGTTGGATTCCGATTCGTCCCAGTGCGCTGTGTGTAAGGACTCGTTCGAGCTCGGCGAGGAGGCCAAGCAGATGCCCTGTAAGCACATATACCATTCGGATTGCATTCTGCCTTGGCTGGAATTGCACAACTCATGTCCTGTTTGTCGCTACGAGTTGCCCACCGATGATACTGATTACGAGCAGAGGCTTAGCGGGGCCTCAGCCAATGCCAATCGAGCTAATCAATCTGCGGCGGCTGGTGGGGTCAATATTTTTGCCGGAGGTGGTGGTGGTGGGAGTGGGAGTGGGATTGGGATTGGGATTGGTGCGCCATCTCTAGACAATCAGAGTCCAACTCCCCGAACGGTGGAGCGGAGATTTACCATCTCCTTGCCACGCCTTTTCAGGGTATTTGGTGGTTCTGCTGAGACTAGTAATAGTGGGAGTGGAAACAATGATGAGTCGAACTCGGGGACTAGGGGAGGTCATAACTCTGGATCGGAGGAGCCTAGGCATGAAGATCTTGATTAAACACAATTGGTATTGCACTTGTTACCATACACATTCATTTTTGTCTTCCATTTTGTTTCTGTTGTATGTCATGCAAAGGGAATCATCGTTTACTCTTTTCATGCTTGCACCAGTAGTTTAACTGATACATACTGGGAATTTTTCTTATAATTGCGCTTCATGTGAAATGCTTGATTAATATTGACAAATATACTTGTATCTGTACTTGAATTTTTATGTTGATTACTTAAGAGTTAGGCCTTTCATGTGGCAAATTTGCAACTCTATTTTACCTTAGTGACGTTGTTTTGCTTGAGTTATCTGTAGATGTTGCTTCAAAAAAAGTTATGTGTAGCTGATTAATGGGGGAAGAATGACATATGATGGTCTTTAAAGGTTTGGTGAAAGGAAAAGCTATCATACGGAGTGGGGGCATATTTGTTCCAAAAGCAGGAAGTTATTGCAACAACATGCAACCAACCAATGATATGACATGAAACACATGTACCTATAAATTGTTTCTGAATTACCATGAGATAAAAGTTGTATGTACTGTGTAGTAAAAAGACAAAGAAGTACGGTAGAGCTCCTTTCATGTTAAACTCCCAACAAACCCCCACAATCATATGTTAGCCCTCTTTGAACTAGTAAACGTCAATTAAATAATGCATACAGAAGAATTCTAGAAATCATACCATAGTCTATCAGTGGTAACACACAGAAATGCCACTGCACCGACTTTTACACGGAATTATTGATATTCTCGATATGTATCATATCTGCCTTCTTGCAATGTGGATATGAATCATCCATATCTTATGAGACAGTTGTAGGAGGTGACTTTCATGACGTTTGTAGGATATTGTATAATATCCTAGACAGTAGGATACTTATTTTTAGGAGAGAGATCTACAAGGTGCATAATCACCAGTTCCATGACAGACTAGGTTTTATTATGCCCCATGGCATTATTGATCATCCTCTGCTACAGGAGGTTTATGTGGTCTAAACTCTTCGAATAATCCTTAATCTTTGTAGGATTGATCGTTCCCCATATCTAGTGATTGGGATGTTCTTTTGTTGTGTTGCTCAGGTGTCCCCTGCCCAGGGCAGTTGTAAATCACATCCTGATAATGTTTGATTAGGGGATCAGCGGTTATCATAGTCCCTTCAGAATTGAGAATATGTGGCTTATTGTTCCTGATTTCTATGACAAAATCAAGTTGGGTGTCAGGGTTATATGGTAGAGGTTGTTCCTAGTTTTTGCTTTTATTGGAAGTCCAGCTTTTGAAGCTAAATCTCAAAAAAGTCGAGAGAGATGAGGTTGGACGTATAGTTATGACTTATGATAATTGGATACATTGACTATTGGAATCATTTGATGCATCAGATTCTTGATAGGAGCATAGTTGTTGCTGTCAAAATCAGCTGAACTTGTGTGCTGATGAGATTTTGTAAGGTGTTCTATTTTAAAGAGTTGGACCACGGAATGTTTGTGTTTTGTTTCATCCGAATCTAGGATCATTAATGACTGCATTATGTGAGTCCAGTGTAGAAAGCATATTTTGGTTCTCTTTCGCTTTTTAACTGTCTTGTTTGTGTGCGGTCTTGTGTACTATGAGTATGTCTGAATGAGTTAAGGTTTTTTAGCGCAAGCCATATGTAACAAATTTCTTTTGTTCTACTTTATTGAAACTTGAGGAATCAATATGGAGCCCTGGTTGGATCATTTCGACTGAATATTTTACTATATTTGCAGCAATTTATGCATATAATTCGTTTAATTTATCATGTATAATTGTTTTACATGCAGTAGGTGATTTAGTTACTCTAAGTTGTAAGACATTTTGTGTGTGTGTGTGTGTGTGTGTGTGTGTGTGTGAGAGAGAGAGAGAGAGGAGAGAGAGAGAGAGAGGCATACACTAAAGCACTCATGTCAGCAAGGCCATCAATGAAGTTGTAGAGATCTCCAATATCGTATGAGATATTTCTAATTGCTGGATTTAACTCCCTCAGCTTCCTTTCATACAGTCCACATATACCTATACATGCACAACAGCATAACCTCTAGTCAATAAAAGGTAATTTTCTGTCTTTTTGGTAGGTGCAATGAGCAGCATGGATCTGCAACCATTGTTGAACAAAGAAAGATCTTATACATTAACAGTTAGTGACAGTTGCTTTTTAAAATATTTTGCCCTGATAATCATAGGTAAAATGCTATTGTTAATGTTGTTGTTGCGAATTCTTTTATAGGTTCATCATCATTTTGTGCGAATTTGATGTGCATTATCAGCGTTGTGTTGTGTCCTGTAAAAAATTTCCATTTGGGTACCATGGTAATTTTTGGATGTCGTCTGTAATACATGGCCTTGTTTCTTCTTCTACTACAAGGGGGCTTATTTGAGTTGAGAGGTGTCGTCAAGTGCTGTATCTATTTTCTTTCTTTTCATTCTCCATTTTGCGGACATGACATACACATGCCGACCCTAAAAAGAGGCATTGCTTGCTGCAAGCGTTCTTCGTGTGGTGGTGATGCATTATGCATAAACATAATAATACGCATAAATAAATAAATACTGCTCTGCTCGCTGGGGCCTTTTCTTTTCCATCTTTTATCTAGGTTTCCTCTCCCTCTCCCTCTCCCTCTCCTTACTTCCCAAAAAAAGCCTTACCAAAGGAAACAATGAGCCATTCGACCAAAAAAGAAGAAGAAACAGAGCCAAAGAGGATTTGACTGACTCACTGTATTCCTTTTTTCCCTGGGCGACTCGAATTAGAGGAGAGGATTGTGATATTGATGCTATCCGCAAGTTTATTTATTGCGTGGCAGGAAGTAGGAAGCAGGAAAGAAGGAAAACCGAAAAAAAGAAGAGCTGGGACACCTGGCGGCTAGAGACAATTTTACTAGTATATTTAATCAGAATTCAGTCTAATAACACTCATAGTCGACTTCCTTAGAAGAAATCGCTTCAAATTTCACTGACGATAAAATTTATTTATTTAATTATTTAGGGTTTGTTTGGTATCCTACTCAAAAATTATGATTTATTTTCAAAACATGAGTTTCTAAATACTGATTTAAAATTTTTTAAAAACTTGTTTGGTATTGAACTCCAAACTATTTTCAAGATCTTAAAAAAATTGAAATTAAAATTAGAAACCCTAGATTCCCAAATTGAAATTAACTAAAAAAAAAAAATGAGAGAGGGGTGTTGCCTAAGTTTACCAGGAAAAAAAAATGAAAGAGAGAGCGGGACTCGGGAGAGAGAGGAGACTGTAAATAGAGAAAAAATTGTAAAATTTCACCTTTTTTGTTTTTAATAATAAGGGTGTTTTTGAGTTTTATCCGCAAGTTTATTTATTGCGTGGCAGGAAGCAGGAAGCAGGAAGCAGGAAAGAAGGAAAACCGAAAAAAAGAAGAGCTGGGACACCTGGCGGCTAGAGACAATTTTACTAGTATGATATGATATGTACACAGTACATGTCAGTCAGACGATTTAATCAGAATTCAGTCTAATAACACTCATAGTCGACTTCCTTAGAAGAAATCGCTTCAAATTTCACTGACGATAAAATTGATTTATTTAATTATTTAGGGTTTGTTTGGTATCCTACTCAAAAAAATCAACTCAAAAATTATGATTTATTTTCAAAACATGAGTTTCTAAATACTGATTTAAAATTTTTTAAAAACTTGTTTGGTATTGAACTCCAAACTATTTTCAAGATCTTAAAAAAATTGAAATTAAAATTAGAAACCCTAGATTCCCAAATTGAAATTAACTATAAAAAAAAATGAGAGAGGGGTGTTGCCTAAGTTTACCAGGAAAAAAAAATGAAAGAGAGAGCGGGACTCGGGAGAGAGAGGAGACTGTAAATAGAGAAAAAATTGTAAAATTTCACCTTTTTTGTTTTTAATAATAAGGGTGTTTTTGAGTTTTCAAAAATGGGCTTACAAACGAGTTTTTATAACTTTGGACTAAATATCTGTTTTAAAATTTATAAAATTCAATCTAAATAAGATACCAAACGAGCCCTTAGTGATATACATCCATATTATGTGCTAGTAAGTTTTGATTTAGTAAATGGTAATACCATAAATATTAAACTTCAAATTGCATCAGTCCATGTCCATCCACTTCCACTACTCTACATTTATGCATAAAGGATTTTAAGTCATTTTGTTCTCAAAAATTGAAAACTTGCGTGATATATCATATCATCAAATAAGTACAATAAATAAAATAAATCTACAAATAAAAGAAAATAAAGAAAAGAAGGACGGAACCGGAATATACATTACAATTTTACATACGAGATGAGGTGGAGGTGGGGGCCGCAAAGAGGCAGAGTCGTTCGTTTGCGTGACTGTATTGAGGGAGAGTCTTCTTTTTAATATATGGAATAAAATATCATAAAAATGAATGAGTGCTGCTGAGATGTGTCGGTAGTCGGTATCTCTCTCTCTCCCTCTTTCTCTCTCTTCCCCGCTGTCTTCCTCCTCCTCTCTCCTCTCTCCTCTCTCTTCTCTCCTCATCCTTCCAAGTCCTCAACTCAACTGTATCATTCCGCGTCAGGGGAAATACATACAAAATTAATATATTACTTTACCATTTCTATCATTTTATATTCACAAATTCACAAATTCACAAATTCACAGCTCTCGTCTCTTCTCTTCTTTTTCTTTAGGGGAGACTTGGCTAGTTTGCTTCCTGCGTTTGAGAAAGAAAAAAAATCAAAATTTAATAGAAATGCTGATGCTGCTTCCCCCGGACAGGAGAAGCATTTGACTTTTATGTAGACTCCATTTTGTTTAGTTTAATATTTTAGTTCTGTATGTATGGATCTGCTTTTGTGTCTCTTTCTTTTCTAAAACTCTTCTCAAGAAAGAAACCAAAGATTGGATTTGAGGGCAGCAGCAGCAGCTAATTAAGCTATAATATATACATATAAATACAACAAAGGGAAGAGATCGGGGAAGAATGTCTCCTTCGAATACAAGGTCGGTGGAGAATGGCAATAATGGAGGAGGAGGAGGAGGAGGAGGAGGCAAGAATTTCATAGAGCACCAAGTCTCCAAGATGGACACACTTGCCGGCGTTGCCATCAAATACGGCGTCGAGGTTTCTAATTTTTCTCTGAAATCCCCCTGCTATATTTATATATGCTCTACTCAAATCCTGTCTTTAATTGGCTCGTTCCCTGGCTCTGATTATTTCGCGCTCTATTACTATTAGTTCTAGTCTATTGCTTGCTATTATTGCTATCATCAGCTGCAGCTTCATGCCCTCTTCTTCTTCTTCTTGTTGGTCTTGTTCTAAGTTTCCAACTTTTCTTTAATGGTGTCGTGCTATTGCTAAAGAGTAAATGCTGATGATGCTTTGTAAATTTGTAATGAAACAAACAGGTGGCTGACATTAAAAGGATGAATGGGTTTGCTACAGATCTTCAAATGTTTGCTTTGAAGACTTTGAAAATACCTTTGCCAGGAAGACATCCGCCATCTTCCCCTCTTTCTCTACGGTAATCAACATCTTCTCAATTCTTTCCCTTCCATGTTCTCTCATTTTATCCCGCCTTCCTCTTCTGTTCTACCCTCTTTCTTCTTAACTCCAATTCCAAACAATCTATAAGCATGAAATACGAACAACAAAAAGATAATATCAAATGTTACTATTACTTACATTTTCACATGCTACCTTCTCCATTGTAACTATAATACATCCACCGAAGCATCACCCTAAACATGCTATAGTTCTACACCGGTCCTGCCTCTATATATGTAATCCATATCTAATGTACATCTGTTATTGCTGAAAAAAAACTGAGGTTACGGCTTCTGCCTTAAGAATTTGCAATCTGCAATTCTAAATTCCCACTGTTTCTGGTAGCTGGATGTTCAAGTGCATCAATCGATCTTAGTCTGTATTTATA
Source organism: Prunus avium (assembly GCF_002207925.1). Next base: position 860,530 of record NW_018921332.1, read on the forward strand.
AACTTCAGTTAGCTTATAGTTTCTATGTCTTACTGCAGAGAAAACAACACTGAAAAATCCAACCCATGTCTTGGCCAAGCTATTGTGCTAGAACCATTCCGCTCTGTAGGTTCAAAAGCTCCCAAAGAGAAAGTCACTACAGCAATGAGCACTTTACAAAAATACTATGGTCTAAGATCTCCAAATTTGAGGGGTACAGCTGAAGGCATGGAGATGGCAGTCTACAGAAGTCGAAGTTCAGAATACTTTAATGATGAGGTGCTCTCACCATTGTCTGAAAGTCACCCTAACAAGTCTAGGCATTCTTCAATTGATCTTTTAGCTGAGAATGGTGCAATGGCTGATTATACGCACCTTGCAGAACCTGGAAATGGGGAGGGTGAGAAATCTGATGAGAAATCGGTCCGAAGGCGTCAGAAAGTTGAAGTTGATAATGGTAGTGGTACACCAGAAAGGCTGTTAAAAGGGGAAAACAGTGGTGGGAGCAGTGGTTTCTCTTCTTCAACAGGAAATGGTTTAGCCATGAGGCAGAAATCAGCAAGCCGAACAGTACTGCAATCTGATTCAGAGTCAGGATGGTTGAACTCCATTCCAGTGGGATTAGGCGATTCTATCATGACTGACGAAATGGCTGTTGTTCGTAAATCATCAAGCACATCAAGCTTAAAAGACCAGGAGAGTAATAACACAGCATCAGTGTGGCCAACTTCAAGGTGGAGCTTGAAACAAGACTTGCAAGCTCTCTCAACTGCAACGATGGCTAGACCGATCTTTGATGGCTTACCGAAGCCAATAACTGGCCGCTGGAAAGCTGCCCTTGATTAGAGAAATTCATTTGCACTTTGATATAGATGATTTGTTTCCGTGCACTAGATCCAATGGGATGAAATATCTCAGCTACAAAATTATACATGATATAGCTGCAGTAAAATCAGAGGGGGAGAACTATAGAAAGAGAATACGGTAAATAAAGATTCATTTTAAACTATTGGATGATAATGATATGCAGCAATATGCTAAATAGCATTTCAAGTCTGAAGCAGTAGCTGCAGCAGCTTGAGAAAAGCTGTAATGGAGATGGTATGTGACCAAATTATTTATTATTTCGTTATTCTTGTGATGTGTTACTTTGTATCAAAAAATAGCAATCCCACTTGGACTGGGAATTTAAGTTAAGATCGGTCATGTTATCTTAATAAAGGTAGTAATTTCAAGCTGTGCATTACAGTACAATTGTATCATTATTGGTAATGGAGATTGAATTTTTTTTGGCACAACACTCTGACTTACACTAATGCCTTTTCCCTTTCCCTTTTAGCTTGTGAAAATCACTAGTCCTTTATTCCATGAAAGGCGATATTGAAACAATGAAAGAAAGACAGACGTAAGAATTAACAATGGTAATGGGTTGGTTGTTGATTACAAATTTACAATACAGATGTGTTCCTTGCGATTGATGTTGTGTGGGCTGTAGATACTGAATTAATCCATCAATGGTTGGCTATTGCCTTGTATTGTATTTTACAGGTTCCTTCAAGTAAGGTTTCATTTCATGTGAAGCCCAATCCGAGCTTGCTTTGTGGCACAGGCATGTAAGGTTTTAGGTCGTTTCTTTCGGTGAAATAACCAGAACGAGCCAATTGTTCATTATAAGAAATCAACTTTCAAGTTTTAATTGACATTCAGCAATCAGCAGCATCAAATCATTATCATATCACAACCGACCTCTGCTTTGTTTTGTAGAATGTAGATCACAATAAAACAAGCAAGCAACCACAACCACCCAAGGCAAGAAATCAACTTTCAAGTTTTAATTGACATTCAGCAATCAGCAGCATCAAATCATTATCAACTCAACTGATCAACAATATCATATCACAACCGACCTCTGCTTTGTTTTGTAGAATGTAGATCACAATAAAACAAGCAAGCAACCACAACCACCCAAGGGGGACAAAGATTGAGGGGGCATTACATATACATATTATATATGTTTGTTTATCACAGATCCTAATTCATCCTCCCAACTCCTAAAGAATTATGAAATCACAGATCCAGATTTGTGAAACCAATCACTCTTCACTGGATTGAACAACTAGAAAGAAAGTATGATTCTACGATTCATCAGAACAGACGTTGTTTTGATGGCCCGAAGGTGAGGGGTGATGCTGATGGTGGTGATCCTCATCATCGCTGTCGTCTTCGTCGAAGGGCTTCTGCTTGTGGAAGATGCAACACTTTTTGGAGCTCTTCTTCTGCATGAACTCGTTGTCCACCGTCCCCTCCTTCCATGTCACTTGCTTCTTTTTCTTCTTCCGATTTAGCCGCAAAACCAAAGCTTCCGATTGCGAGGATGAAGATGCCGATGCCGATGCCGATGCGTCGGGGTTCTCAAGGGTGATGGTGGTCGTCACGCTCCCGCTCGTTATCCGTTGTGCTCTGCCGCCGCCGCTCATGCTTCGATGATTTCTTCGCAATCGCAAATCGCCCAATCGCCCAATCGCCCGATCGCTCAATCGCTTGGCGTTTGTCCCGTTTACCTCGCTACCAGGTCTTAAACATCCGTCCGTCTGACCGTCGCTTACCTTTGACCTTTTTTTATATTTATAATAAATGTTTTTAGGGACTAACCACTAATGATAATTGCTTTTAAATTTATGGACCTATACCTATTGGTACTTTTCTTTTTTACGGAAATAAATTCTTATTCCTGGGGCTCTGCCCCTTTGTTTAAATTTTAAAAAATAAAAATAAAATAAATCTTAAAACCCTCAACACAATGCCGACAAGTACATTTTCTACATGTTGTGGGGAGCTCCAAGGGCTATGGTGGTGGATTTACCAATTTTGTAACTTTCATTACTTCTTGTTGGTGAGGCTTTACAACCGTGATCGCAGAAATTACCCACGCATTTCACCCAGCGCAATATTTCCCAAAGTTACAAGTTCATGAACAGTTTGTTTGAAAGAAATACAACCTTTTTAAGAAAATTCATCGGAGAACTACTAAATGTAAACGCATCCATTGAAAATAAAAGAAAAGAGAGAAACTAAACAAGAGAGTTTCTTACAATTTTACTTCAATTTTAACGGTAAACCAGCAACCCACATGGACTAGCGGAGTGTAGAGTTTAGGGAAGTACAAGCATTCTGGTGTTCTTTGCATTTTACTTTTTTTTTTTCCTTCCCAAAATGTATTCCTTCTGTTGCAGTAATGATGGTAAGGCACTAAAATTATCATGGGATTTAAAGTTAAAATTAAAATTGCTCAAAATGTTACATTGTGAATCATATCTATGTCTCAACGATACAATGAACAAAACCGTTGTAATTAACCGAGGCAAAAAAGACCGCAAATCCATTTAGGCGGTTCCCGATCATATCAGTAATAAGCCTTGAGTGCCACAAACCAACTCTAAAGGAAATCCATACGCTTTACTTACTACCACTAAAAACTATATTTCAAGACTCCAAGCTCTCAGGCTTTCATCTACCATGTTCAATTACTGTCTTTTCTGTAGCAGCAGTAAGAGAGCCAGATCTACCACCTATTATTAGGTGGTTTGACTTTGTAAATACGAACAATCCAATTAGATGTCGTGAATGCCTCTTCCAGATGTTCAAGTTTGATATCCTTATTTCCAATTTCAACCCCCCGTGCACGATCATACCTGTCAAAAGCCCGCATCAAAAAACCAAAAAATAAAAAATAAAAAATCAGCAATTTGACATGAAAATTCCAGACTTGATACACCTACTGCACTGGAAACAAATAACCTATTCAAGACACATGAAACTTACCCAGGTGGTTTGCCATACTCTGTCGTCAGCTCTCCAAATCGATAGTAAGACAGCTTGTACCTAATCGCCAACAAAATTGAAAAACAAATCATTTTTGTACAGAACTTGACATCATACAAAGAATGGAACATCAATAGTATAATAATTTCCCAAATAAATAATTCACTTAAGGGTCTAAGATTAATTTTAAGTGAGAAGTAAATCCCACATTAGAACCAGTGGTCCAGCAGAATGAAACTCCATTTACTTTCCGTTATAGCTCGCTTACATCAATCAGTAGGCATTAGGGATTGCAACCCAAAACATTGTCAACACAATCATCTCTTTGACAAATTTCAAGCAAATGTAATATGTTAATTTAGTTTAAAGAAGGGTATGTTAAGTTATTACTTAAAGTTTGAGAGAATTCATTCATAAAAGAACAACCATAATCATATGCTCCAGCATAAAATGCTCATTTTATAATAATTTTCTTTTCTTTCTCCCCCACAAACATGAACAAATTGTTCTGGATTACGGAACTCCTTTGGACACCTGTGCTTTTTGTTTTACTATGTTGATAAAATGAAGTAAGGTGTCGTTGGGAAAAATATGAAATTATTAGCTGTGTTAAGAATTCTTAAATGCACCTACACATGACATAAGTTTACACATCTTAGCTGTGTTATGAAACTTACATGAGGCAGTTCAACATCTTGGGTGCTGCACCTTTGTCAACACGATATTCACCATTAACGAGGTAATCGGGCTCCTTAATCACAGGAAACACTCCACCCCCAATTCTCACCATCCACAGAAATCTAGCATGGACAAATTGTATTACTATATGATGAAAGCAGAACGACAACACCCAAAATATTACTTCCAATTAAATTGAACAAAAGGGTTCTGAAAATGAATCAGAAATATTGATAGAGTTAAGAGAAACACACGAGCATAACTGCACTGCGCCACCAACACAATCATCAAATGGTTCTACAAGTATTATCAAATAACAAGAGATATTTCAAAATTTTCAATGAAATTCATATGAACTTACTTGTTGATATCATCAGAAGAATAACCAGTAACACCACCAAATACAACTAAGACATAATCCACATCAAGCGATCTCATTATCTCATATGCCTCATCTTCATAAGATGACATTGCACGCCCAACCGTAGCAATGTGTGTATTGTTCCAGGTGTTATTGTCAACTATGACAGTTCTGTTTCCCATTGCAGTGATTTGGTACCCATAATCCCACCATGACATCACTTTAGCATCTGGAGGAGTATTCTGACGAAGCCAAAAGTATGCCTCACGATAGTCATCAAAAATGACCCTGTTCCCATGGGCACCTCTTGCAGCCAAAACAATTGAGGGAGATGAGTATGCCTCTGACGTGACCCAGGTACAGTGGGTTGCATACTTACTAAGCAAGTAAAATGCACCAAAAAGTAAGACAGAAGCACCATTTCTTTGAAAAGGCTGAGATTGATCAACAGAGCCCTGTTTGTAAGACAAATGTGAGCAATGATACTTGTTATGTACTATAATTTAAAAACAAAAACAAAAACTAGTGTTTGACATAAACCACCAAAATAAAGATCAAAAGAAAATCACCACGGACCAAAATTCCAGTACTAATTAACTATGGATCAAAATTTGACAGCAGATATTTATTCAGAAAATAAATTTCTTTTCGAGATTTGAATATCAGCCATTGGATTTGGTTCAAAAAGTTGGTGAGTATGGATTCTCTACTCAGCAATAAGCAAGAAATCAAAATTGTATAATGTATATGTATGTTTGTTTGTTTGTATGTGTGCATGTATGTATATAAAGGAGTAAAGATCTCACCTTCGAAGAGCCTTTTGTGCTGCTGCCTCCTTTGGTGGAACCCGTCTGGGAAACCTTGTTCTTTGCCCTTACCAACTGTGTCAAATTCTTTATAGTAGCAGAGACAGCAATGGCACTAATAAGACAAACTGCAGGTGTGGCAACAAGAATTAACCGAACCATGACACCAGCGAAATACATGCTTGTAAGACCATACATAACTATAAATATAGTGGCATCTGACAACCGCTTGAAGCAGAAGTAGAGACCAGCAGGGAAAAGGAAGAGTAAGATATGGAAATCAAACATAAAAGATGACCAAGCCGTTGGCTGATGCTCAGAGACAGATGCAATAATGGGAATGTGATCCTTGGCATAAGTTGGGTCTAGCAAGGAATAAAACCGTCCGGTCCATGGAGAGATATACCCAGATGCAGTGCCGACTCCCAAAGCAACGGCACCAACGCCTACTGCACAGGTGACAGTGATCCTTAGAAAGGCTTGAAACATCTTTGTGTCACTCAGCAGGTGCCTGACCCAATCTAAGAAGTAAAATACCTGCCAACACCATCCCCAAGCACCACCAAAGAAAAATGAATAAAAAGTAAATGAATCGGGTAAGTTAATTTATACTTTACCAATCTGTAAAATGACCCACGTGGTTACAAGGCTATCTTATAATAGAGATTCATTGGACTATATGTCATACCATATACACTGAACGGAAGCGGAAACATGCAAAACACTTTATATAATTGATAAGAGTAAATTGAATGTGCATGGAAAAGCAAACCTGCATCAAGAAGAAGACGCCCATGGCAGCCATATGCTCGCCAGACTGCACGTGCTGAAAGCCGACAAAGCGAATTTGCATAGCGAGCAACATTCCGATAATATAAGTGCAATTGTAGGCGACATACAACCTCATGGAATAGCGACCGGTGATCAAAAGCACCAAAACGTAAAGCGGAATCAAGTTGATAATAAAGACATAACCTCCCCAAGCAGAGACCATGTAGAAATAGCCGAACGCCGAGGCCAAGGCCCAAGCGAGCGAGCCGGTGTTGACGGCCTTCACAAACAAGTAAAAGGTCAAGAGCAGGGCGAAAATGGCGACACCCTCATTGTCATAGGAGCCGGCGACCGATCTGGAGATGTAACCGGGGCAAATGGCGATCAAAGCGGCGGCGACAAGGCCGGCGCCGGTGTCCCAAATCTCTTTGCCGAAAAAATAGGCGACGAGGGTGGTGTTGGAGGCGAAAAACGGCGCCGTTAAAACGCAGACCTCGCGAATGTGAACGGCGAAGCTGAGGAATCGGAGAGTCCAGTAGATGAGGGCGGCGGTGACCATGAGGCCGGGGTAGAGGGTGCCGCCGATGATCCGGCCGAGGGGGTACCAGCTCTCGGAGTCGAACCAGTTCCAGAAGTCGTAGAAGCCCTTCTCGGTCAAGTAGAGGGTAGTGCGGTAATTGAAATAGGGATCGAACTCGTGGATCATGGACTCGTAGCGAAGGACGCTGAAGAGGCGCGTAATGAAGGCGAGGATGTAGACTAAGCAGAGGATGGAGACTCGGATCAGGAGCTCCTGCTGCTTGGTTTTGAGTTTTAGGGTTTTGAATGAGAGGTTGTTGAGGAGATCTGGTTTCAGCCCTGACATGGAGATGGCTGGGGACGGAGATGGGCTGGTCTTCGCAGTGGCTGTGCCGTTGACCGGCTCAGGTTTTCCGACCATGTTTTCTTTGAGAATTGAGGAAGAAGAGGAAAATGAGTTATGGATTTGGGGGTTTTGATTTCAGAGTTTGGGATTTGTCATTTGGATTGGGTCTATGAGAGTATGCTAAGACTGAGACTGAGACACCACTCCAGTAAGCAGACACTAGACAGGGAAATGTAGACACTGATGTGCGAACTGTAAAGATAGATTCATAGATTCATAGATTCATAGATTCATAGAATGAATGACTTGGAGGCCTCTCAGTGTTTAGAGAGAGAGAGAGAGAGAGAGAGTAGACATTTGGACTTTTTTATGGGCCATCTCTTGCCTCAAACTGGTCTTTCCTGATTTCTTTTTTCCTTTTGATGGGCTGGCCTCTCACCCCATATGCGGGAGCTTCTATAATGAGGAGACTATGTGAGGAGGTTATTTGAGGAGGCCCATCTCACCATCGAAAGGGGTGTGGACTCCCCAATACACCCTCCCATGTCATTTGTTTTTAGTTGTTGATGGTGAGATTTCACTTCCTCAAATAACCTCCTCACTCAACCTCCTCATTCTAGCCTTTCCGCCCCATATGCTGCTTTTCAATTTCATGCATCGCTAGCTTTCTTTTTTCCAATTTTTATTGAAGCAAAATAATATCCCCACCCTTTATTTCTAGAGAAAGTATAACCCCTCTCTGTTTTAATTAATTTATGACATATTTACTAAGCCAGAAGGGATTGTTCCTGATTTTTGCTGTGTATCAGTGCCATGTTTTGAATTCTCAACACTAAATCAAACTGAACGGTGGAGTGTTGGGATAATCATATCCTGCATTTCCATGAATCTCTTACTTGTTTGATCCTGGTTAGCTGCCATACCCATAGTCAGTTTTTGACACACTTGGTCTCATTAGAACCGCCTAACAAAAGGCTCTCCCTTTGTTTTGCAGTTCTGCATTGCATTGGTACAATAAAGAACGATCCTGCGACTGCTTAGTGAAGTTGGGAGTTCTGCATGCATGATGGGCTTTTGCCTATCCTGAGACTGAGGAAGCTTTTAGACATGCTTGTAATCCTATCCTGCATTTCCATGAGTGTAATATAATAATACTCTCCTTATATTTTTCATCTTATTTCTCCTCACAACATTCTTATCTCATTTGTACCTTTCTTTTTTTGTTGGTCTGATTTGTGTTGTAAAGGATGAACTATGACACAAGATATATAAGTTCTCAAATGGCAACCAAGGAGTTTTTTTTTTTTTTTTTTTTATATCTAAACCATGAGGTGGTCCTGGATGGGCCCCAATTATGGGTGGCACCTTTAAGCCTTAACTACAACCCAGACTAATCCTCACTCACACCGGGTTGGCCCGTAAGGGGTAAAGTGTTGGCCAAAGTGGTGACTCCGTACGAGAGCAAGGATCGAACCAAGGAGTTGTTTAACCTTCAACTAAACTACATAAAACAAGCCAAATAATTAAAAACTCTGACTAAAATAAAATAAAATACAATAAAAAACAACCAGATTGTAAGAAAAATAAATTCACAGCAACAAATACAACCAGATACCTACCTGAGCGAAAAAAAATATACAAGCAGATAATTGGAAAAAATAAAGGAACTGCACAAATATGGAAAATGCCATCTCTACCCTTTCTGTTTTGTTATGGAGGAATTAGTTTTTCTGTTTGGCACCAAAATTTGGAGAAGCAAAGGAAAATGAAAATGGTTGCATAAGAAATCCAAAGATTCATTTTCATGTCTCAGTCCAAAAACAATGAGTCTATCTCTGCTTTCACCTTTAAGAAAAGCAAATTGTTTCTTGTTCAACGCAAAAACCCTTACCATTCCATTTCTAAAGCTTCTTCTTCATCAGTAAGATAGTTACAAAGGGAAAAAAGAGTCATGGCTGCTTTGTCTCACGCCTTTCCAAGCATTCTGTCTTCCTGTTGTCATTGCCGAATCAGTAATCACAAGGAAGATCACAAGGTCTGCGTTTGGGGTTTCTCCAGAGAAATAAGTGACAATGAAATCGGTGTTTCTAGGGTTTACTGGAAGAAGGATAATAATAATATTACCGGTCGCTGGACTGTGAATGCAGTTGACACCCACATTGTGGAGACCGCTCCACCTCGCACCACCGTTGAAATTCCCATTACCTGTTACCAGGTCACTGCTTCATTTTTCTCTTTTTTTTAAAAAAATCCTCTCTCTTGCTACTTGTAATGTGTAATCTTGGTGGGCTTTGTGTTTGTTAAATCCTGATTATTTGTTAAATGTGTATTCATTCTGGTTTGGAGCTGAGAAAATCGAAAGGGGATAAAATTGCTTTCCCTCCGCCTCCTTTTGCATTTTGTTCTGGCTCCGGATCCTGCGAGTCACTTGAGTCGCTCTTTAGTCTGCGGGCTAGTAGCATCATCTGCAATAGTGCCATATTTAACATTGTTCTCAAGAGCGTCAACTGTTGAACAAACTCTGCCATCCTTACACTTGAAGTGGCATAATCAAGTTATCAGAGTTTGTCTAGTGTGTACAATTTGTGTGATGTTTATGTGAATCTTGCGCTAACATATCCATATTTCCTGAACTTTATTATTAGTCTGACTTTGCATTTAGTAACTTAATGCTAATGTAATGAATTTGCAGCTTATTGGCGTTCCTGATCAAGCTGAAAAAGATGAGGTTGTTAAATCAGTGATGGATTTGAAGAGTGCTGAAATTGAAGAAGGTTACACCATGGATGCTGTTGCATCTCGCCAGGTTGAGACGTTGAAGTTTTTTATTATATGTAGTAGATATACCAGGTGGAAGGAGGGTTGTTTAATTTCATCTTTAAATTATTTCTCTTGTGGGCTGCTTTGCAGGGTCTTTTAATGGATGTGAGAGATAAGCTTCTTTTTGAACCAGAATATGCTGGTAATATTAAGGAAAAGATCCCACCTAAATCTTCCCTACGAATCCCTTGGGCTTGGTTGCCAGGTGCTCTTTGCCTCCTTCAAGAGGTACAGATTTGTCTTTGTACAATCTACTTAGTCTAACATAGATTTTTGTGGCTTAGTGTTTAGCCTTCAGCCTTCAGCCTTCAGCCTTTTAGGCTCTTTTTTTCTTCTTTAAAGAAAAATAAATATTGTTAAACACTAATTTAAGAGGGATTGAATTCTTTTCAGAATTTGATTGCTACAGTTTGTCGTGAAACTCATTTTTTCACCCCTACTTTTCATTGTGTATTCCTCTTGTAGATACACGTTGCCTAATTGCATTTATTAAGTTTGTAACATTATCTTATTCGTAATATTATAGAATAGTTTTTTCTTGCTTAATTTTTTTTAAAAAAGGAAGAAAGGATTTTGTTTTGGAAGGTGGGTATAATAATATTGGATTTCTTCATTCTAGGTTGGAGAAGTTAAGCTTGTGCAAGATATTGGTCGCGTAGCTGTTCAGCATCCAGATGCTAAGCCGTATGTTCATGATCTTCTTCTTTCTATGGCACTAGCGGAGGTAAGGCATATCAGCAAAGAGGTCAGGATATTGTACCTTCCATTTTGTTTCAGCATTGTTATGCCTCCTTTTCTTATCCTAGGTGCTTTCTTGAAGTGTGGAACTGCAAAGATTGGTTTTGAGAAGAACAAGGTGTCCCAAGGATTTGAAGCTCTCGCTCGTGCACAGAGTCTTCTAAGGAGTAAAAGGTCTATTGGGAAAATAGCACTGTTATCTCAGGTAATCTCTCATCTTCTATGTGCTTTTGTGCCAATTTTTTTTATATGATATTTTTTCATGGCATTTACTGGTTCAATCCACTAATTGGCATCTGGTCTGTTGCTCTGAAATGGAACTATTAGAATTCAAATCATCTGACTGTATCTAAGTGTTTGTTTTGCAAAGTAGAGAACATATATCTACATAATAAATCAAAGTATGGTGGACCAAATGTTGAGAAGTTAAGTTGTTCTTAGTCAGATTGACCTGGTGGTTGAAAATTTTAAAATGTGACAAATTTCTGTTAGACAGCACTTAACTTTTTTCCATGCCTGTACTTGCCCTAAAGTAAGCATATGTTGGTCATGTTTTATAGATAGAAGAATCTTTGGAGGAGCTTGCACCTGCTTGCACATTGGAATTGCTAGGCATGCCTCACTCACCTGAGAATGCTGAAAGAAGAAGAGGAGCAATTGCAGCCTTGCGTGAATTGGTCAGACAGGGGCTTGGTGTGGAAACGTCGTGTCGAGTTCAAGACTGGCCATGCTTCTTGAGCCAAGCATTTAATAGACTAATGGCTTCAGAGATAGTTGATCTTCTTCCATGGGATGACTTAGCTATTACAAGGAAGAATAAGAAATCACTTGAATCACAGAATCAAAGGGTTGTTATTGATTTTAATTGTTTCTACATAGTGTTGATAGCTCATATTTCCCTGGGGTTTTCAAGCAAGCAAAAGGAATTGGTAAATTCTTTCTACTCCTATGTCCAAATTATTATTTTTGAATATGAAGCCTGCTGAAATAGTAATCTTCAAATTCTCTCTCTCTCTCTCTCTTACTTGGGGCAGAGGGCGTTGCTGCATATTCCATTTTGTTAATTTCATCCCTTATAATACGGTTGTGCAGATTGACAAAGCAAAGACTATATGCGAGTGTCTGATTGCATCAGAGGGTACTGATCTGAAACTTGAGGAAACTTTTTGCTTGTTCCTTCTTGGTCAGGTAAAATTTTCAGTTTCCTCCTAATTTTATTTCTTGTGCTGTTTCATTAGAATAGTTTTGGATATCTTGCAGAAACTATGAATTTATTTTTCCTTTTTTCTTATTCAATCCTTCTCTTATGTTCCTCAATGGAATACTTGGTGATACCTCGGTTTCCAGGGTAATGAGGCTATGGTTGTTGAAAAGCTTCAGAAGCTTGAATTAAATTCAAATGCTGCTGCACGAAATCCAATTTCAGGGAAGGAAGTTAAGCATACTTGTGGAGCAAATCAAACATTGGTATATCTCTTATTGTGTGCTGGAATTCTCATCTTAGCTGTCATTAGGAGCATGCTTATCTTTACTTTGAAACAGCGGGTAATGGGAAGGTCCTGAAAAATTCAATGTGTTCTATATTGTGCCACTTCACACGCTACTTATTTCACTACAGACTTTATGTTTGTTTTAAAGGTCAATACTTTCTCATGTCGGACTGCCTGCTGAACTTGATCAGGAAATGTGGCTGAAGGATGCTGTCCTTGCTGTGTTTCCAGACTCACGAGATTGTCCTCCATCGTTGGTGAGATTCACGATAATGGACTGTTAAAGGATAATAGCTTTAACTTTACCAGAGGGTTTATATATGTATGTATGTCCTTGCAGGCCAACTTTTTTGGTGGTGAAAGGAGGACTTCTTTGAGCAAGAAAAGCAAAGTAGCTCCACAGAATTTGCCTATTTTAAGTCACAGACCAATTTCCACTACTCTTGTGTCAGAGCGGAGAGATTTCGATGAGTCTCTTTCCCATATGAACTCTTCTCAACATCTTGGAACAGCTGTTAAGCAGCTGGCTCCAACTGATCTTCAGAGTCCCTTAATATTGGGCAAGACTGGCAGTGGAAGCAGTGCTAGTGCATCATCTGTTCAATTGAAAAGGAATCTTGGCATGCACCGTGACAAAGTTTGGAATGGTTGGATTGCTAGAGGAGTTTTGGTGGGAAGGATCACTTTTGTGGCAGTACTGGGGTGCATTGTTTTTGCTTCCTCAAGGTTAACATGCATGAAAGGAAACAAGATGAGAAGTGCTTCTAAATGGAGCCCTAGTAAGCCAAATACGCACACAAGTTCCATTTCTTGGACAACAGATTCATCTGTGGATTCTAGTCCAGTACCTGCTTATATCAAGGGAAATGGACTATCTGGCAGGCTTAAGAAGTTTTTGGTGACTTTTATGAAGCAGGTCAAGACCTGCTCAGATGCTGAAAATCCACAAATTTCATATCTGTCTTCTTCGACAACTGTGTTCCGGAGGCTTATGTCTATTGAAGAAGCTGAAGAACTTGTGAAGCAATGGCAAGCAATTAAAGCTGAAGCTCTGGGGCCTAGCCATGAAATTGATAGCCTCTGTGAAATCCTTGATCAGTCAATGCTTGTTCAGGTATAATTTGTGGAGGTTGTTGAATATTTGATATTGTTATTTAAATAGTATTATCTTAACAAAGTTCAGTCTATGAATACTTATGACATGGAATAAGTTGGATATGTCCAAACATTTTATTGTAATAAGCTCAGTAATTTACTTTTACATGTTTTCTTTTCGTTGATGCTTCATTTAAGTTTACTGCTTTACTCTATGTATTTGTTTGGTTACTTTCGCATGCATGGTTCACAGTGGCAGGCTTTGGCTGATGCTGCAAAATTGAGGTCTTGTTATTGGAGATTTGTTTTGCTACAATTGTCTGTCCTGCGAGCTGAAATTTTATCAGATGAAGTTGGAGGAGAGAGAGCAGAAATCGAGGCTGTCCTGGAGGAAGCAGCTGAACTTGTTAATGAATCTGAACAAAAGAACCCAAGTTATTACAGGTGAGTTGAATTTATGACGTGTATTTAATGGAGAATCTGCATTTGAGTATTAGATTTTGGTTTGCATGTTTTTAATGTTAAATTTGATATTTGACCTCTTTTTTCTTGGATTGATTCCAGCACGTATAAAATTTGGTATGTTCTAAGAAGGCAAGCAGATGATGGTTCATGGAGGTTCTGTGAAGGGGAAGTGCAAACACCATCATAACATTGGCCTAGTTACTGGAATGCATGAACCAGCAGCTGCCACACCGAATAATGCTTTGCTAACTTGGTTCCTCGCATCTATAATTTTTCTTGTGGAGGTCCCAACTAATTAGAAATGTGGATCTAAATTTAGGAGGTTTTTGGCAGAATTTCAAAATTGCAATTGGGTTGTTTAGTTTTGTTGATGTTGATAACTTTTACTTGTAGCTGAAATAGAATGAGCGGAAAAGAGTTATTGGTTTCCTTTCGTCTGTGTCGTTGTCTCCGATTACTAGAGGCATTTAAGGCTAATTGAAATTGAATTGTTTGACATGAACTATCGGACTACTGTACAGATTATCTAACTCAATGAGGATCCGATATGTCATCTGAGTGTGCTTATTTTAGTTTATTTTTTTTGGGTCTGAGTGCTTGTTAGTTTATTTGGGCCTGAACTGAAGCGCATTGTCTTTTTATTATTAATTTTTCGATGAAATTATGTAAATTTGAGCTTGTGATGTTAACACTTTTGACGTTACTAATTGCACTTTTAGCTAGGTTAAGAAAATATTATTTCTTCGTTGCGGGAGGTTGAAGACGTTTTGATCTTTTAATTCTTTTCCTGTTTTGTCAGATTTAGTAATCAGTTGGTTTTCAACCTTAATTAAACCGGATAAAAAGGGACCAATAAGAAATATATATCTTTTTATCAAACAATAAGAAATATATTATTCTTTTTTCGTCAGAACAATAAGAAATGATTTAGGGCATCATTTTATCACAGAACGCAGCCCAACTAAAAAACTCTCTCAAGAAGAAGCCCATATTAAGCAGAGCAGAATCTGAAGCTCCTTCAAAAGACTAGACTAGAGAGAGAAGCAGTTTGTTGATCGAATCCTTGAATTGAAGCACAGCATCAAAAGAGGTGATGGGTCGCCAAGCCGTAGCCAAGCTGATCGGTTCAATCGCATCACGCAAACCATCTCCGTCTCCGTCAACTTCTATTCTTCAGCGTCGACATTACTCCCCGGCTCCGCCACCTCCGCCGGCGGTGTTTGTCGACAAAAACACTCGCGTCATATGCCAAGGAATCACCGGCAAGAATGGCACTTTCCACACCGAACAAGCCATCGAATATGGCACCAAAATGGTATCAATAACAAACATGCCTCTTTCTCTCTTCTTCTCGTCTCTTTTATTTGCTTTATTGAGTTTTTGGGGTTCTTCTTCTTTCTTCTATTTTTGTTTTTCCTAACCCAAGCTCCGAAATCAATTACGGAATTAAGAAAATTATGCTTTATTCTAGTGCCGCCTGAGATTATTTTGCTGTATTACAGTTTTGGGATTTTCATTGATACCAGTACTGCATTATTTGTGCTTAGATTCATTTTCTCATTTGCTTAAACATCTATGTCTCTTACTATCAAAAGGGGAGTTTGAGTTGGTGAAAATAATTGGAAAATGAGTTCTTGTTGACATGTGAAACTGAGAATATGGGTTTCTTATGCTAATGCATTAAAATTAAATGGACTCCTAGATTAGAATGGTCACGACTTTTCACAATTAATTGACTAAGTTTGAAGGTTTGAATTTCCCATGATAAGTTTTCCTCTGAAATGCTACGTAACGTTATAAATTATAATCACCTTCTTTGTTTCAAACTGTTATGTATTTTTCCTTTTTTTCTTTCATTTCTTTATACTATTGTGCTGAAACAGGTGGGTGGTGTAACACCAAAGAAGGGTGGGACCGAGCATTTGGGACTCCCTGTTTTCAACTCAGTTGCAGAAGCAAAAGCTGAAACAAAGGCTAATGCCTCAGTCATTTATGTTCCCCCACCATTTGCTGCTGCTGCAATTATGGAGGCAATGGAAGCAGAGCTGGATCTTGTTGTGTGCATCACTGAGGGGATCCCGCAACATGATATGGTAGTATATTTTTATCATTTTAAATACGAAAGATAAGTTTACATGTTCATACATGACAATTTGGATCTTGGGTATAACATTTTGTCTTGTCGATATAATTCAATTTGTATCACAATCCTATTAGCTGATATGTCAGTTATCAAATCTTTTGGGACTTGCAAATGCTTGGTTATTGAGTTTTGTCCTTCCTGGACTATCATATGATTTGGAATGTGAACTTTATTGAACTTGGTCATGGCTCTTATTATTAATTTCAGTTCACTGCAAGCCCGGTTGTTAAGCTTGAGTTTAGTGTTCTGTGATTCATGTGAAACTGTCCTTGAACCTAATAATTATGAATTTCAGGTACGTGTGAAGGCTGCTCTTAACAGGCAATCTAAAACTCGGCTCATTGGACCAAACTGCCCTGGAATTATCAAGCCTGGTGAATGCAAAATCGGAATTATGCCTGGTTACATTCATAAACCTGGTCGTGTAGGAATTGTTTCTCGATCTGGTACCTTGACCTATGAAGCGGTGAGTACTAATTGTGACCCAGAGAGAACTTTCTGATTACGATGTATGAAGGGAGAAAGAAATCTTTTGCCTTTCCAACAGAAAATTTTGATACTAATTTGGTTTTTCGGAAGATTGGGCACTATTATTATGGTCATATCTTCATCCTCTTCTTGTTCGATGTTTGGATTTTGTGGGTACCACCTCCAAGTTACATATTATGCCAGTTTTCTTATACTTCTAACTAATTTTGCCCCTTTACCTTGCAGGTTTTCCAAACAACTGCTGTTGGCCTTGGACAGTCCACCTGTGTTGGTATTGGAGGTGATCCTTTTAACGGTACAAACTTTGTTGATTGCATTGACAGATTCCTAGAAGATCCTCAGACAGAAGGTTAGTAGTTCGTATTTTTTGGTGGCATGATCCTCAGACAGAGCTTGCTTCTATGAATTTGCTCTGGAGATATATCTATGCACTCTATTTGTTTATGGTTGCATGTATAGGTCCATGGTTTTCCTTTTACTCACCAGATCTGTTCGTGTTTTAATGCGTGACTGTGCTTCATGTAAGCTATTACTAGTGCTCATTTACAAAGAATGTTGTGTATCATATAAAAAAAATCAGGATACTCTGGGCCTTAAGAGCAAGTGTATAGAATTCTCTCTCTCTCTCTCTCTCTCTCTCTCTCTGCCATTTGCTTGAAATATTTATATCCATCAACTATAATGTTGGTGGTTGCCCATTTGTAAAGTAATGAACCTAGGCTTGATATTTTGTGATTCAGATTTGTGTGGTGTGCCTCTGCGTGAGTTCTTGAATACTTACCATTCAAGTTCAACCTTCAGGACTTTTGTCTTTTCTAATTGTGGATGCTCGTCTGACTGTTTTTGATTTCTTAAAAATTCCATTGAGCACATTTTATTGATATAGTGTTGTATGTTAGCTAAACTTCATTGATTGGAAAAGAATTATTTGGATATAAGAAAAACAAATGAAGTAACTCTTGTGTGATGAATTTTTTTTTTATGTGCCCCTTTTAACTTGATGTAAGGTTTCTTACCCTTTAATTTGTGCGGATGTTTTGGGTAAGATGTACAGAAAAAAAAAGTGTTGAAGTGGGGGACATGTGATTTGAACGTAATTCTAGGATGTATGTGTTTCAGGTATCATTCTTATTGGAGAGATAGGTGGGACTGCAGAAGAGGATGCTGCTGCATTGATAAAGGTAACAATCCCACTATCTTTAAGCCCCACCCTCTGAGCAGAGTAGAAAGTTTGATAAACCCTTTTAGCATTTCTATTTATAACATAGTACTCGTAAATATGCTCTACGAGTCAAGAATTGAGTTTTGCTACGGGGATAACCAGAGAGAATTATTTTTTTGTTGACCCTTACCTTTTGAAGAATCAATTGATCCACATATTTAATTTTAGATGAACATTTTAAGATAAATACTTGATTTATTTTCAGTTTGTTGTAAAAGAAATGGTCTCTTCCCTTTCCATTTAAGGAAAGAGTCCCAACCCCACACACACACACTCGACTCTCAGCTTCGTAAATTCTCGCAGTTAGCTTCACTGCTACCATCTTTATCTGTTGTCTGTATATGGGTGGCAACTGATTATCTGACCAATCAAACAGGAAAGTGGAACTGAGAAGCCTATTGTTGCTTTTATTGCTGGACTAACTGCTCCTCCTGGCCGTCGTATGGGTCATGCTGGAGGTATATTATTCATTACTCTCTCTCATTTCTCTCTCTCTCTCATTGTCTATGGTTGAGTGTGCTTTCATATCATTCTCATAACATGATAATCACATATGTTGCCATTGGTGGCATCTGCTTGTGCAGCTATTGTGTCAGGGGGGAAGGGTACAGCACAAGACAAAATCAAGACCCTTAGGGAAGCTGGGGTGACAGTGGTGGAGTCTCCAGCAAAAATAGGGGTTGCGATGCTTGACGTCTTCAAACAGAGGGGCCTTGTGAATTAGCTTGGACAATAGCAGTTCATTTGCAGTCACCTGCCTATAATGTTTTATGGCAGGATGCCCAAAACAACATGATTGTCTCCAATTCTTCACTGATTACAACTGTGGTAGAGCATTTGAGTGCTCAGAGTTTTCCCTGCCGTTTGCCACATTGGGTGGTGTTTGGGGATCCATTAATTTGTTTATGAGATTGTTTTTCATACATGATGAAGTATTTTGAAGGGTGTCCAGAATATAAATATAAGCTCTTGCAATAGAGAAGCGCTTAGGGCATGGTTGACAGATTATGCACGTTTTTTACTTATAAGTTTAAACCTGAATACGGAGCCAACGGCAATTTTGTAACAATCTGATTGGTGACCCAAAAAAAAAAGGGTGGGGGAGCGGGTGTGAGGCGATGGATGCGCGCTGCCTGCACTTACAAATCCTTACCATACACACTATGGCTTCTATTTTTGTTGATTTATCAAAAGATTCCTTCCCACCCTACCGTTAAAATTTATATTATCAAATTATTGCTACCGTTAAACGTTACATTATCAAATAAAATAAAAGGATAATAAGAATAAAGTTGGGGTTTTTCTCTGCTTCCCGCCTTCCTTCTGAAGTCAATAAAACCCTACAAATCAATATAAAATAATAGTCGGAGGAACAGACAGAGAGAAAAAGAGAAAAGTCCGGTGGAATCAAAATGGCGCGAACCTCGTCATCGAAGAAGAAGCGCAAAGACGAAGAGGATCCAAACCCAGAGGTGACGCAGCGCAAGAGGCTCAAAGCCCTCGCCTTCTCCAACAACCTACTCTCAGAGGTCCCTGCTAAGCCCCACGCGCCTCTCACCCCCTCAAACACTGTTGTTAAGCACCATGGCAAAGACATTCTCAAGAAATCTCAGCGAAAGAACAGGTTCCTCTTCTCCTTCCCTGGCCTCCTTGCTCCCATTGGAGGCGGTAAGATCGGTGAGCTCAAGGATTTGGGCACCAAGAACCCCGTGTTATACCTCGATTTCCCTCAGGTCTACTACTTTCATCCTTCATCCTTCTCTAATTTTATTTTGCTTGTTTGGTTTCTGAGAAAAATTTTAATTTTGGGGTTTTCAGGGTCGGATGAAGTTGTTTGGGACTATTGTGTTCCCCAAGAACAGGTATCTGACTATGCAGTTCCCTAGGGGTGGGAAGAGTGTCATGTGCGAGGACTACTTCGATAATATGGTCAGCTACTTTCTACAGTCTGTTTGCCACATTGATTGTTAAGTTTCTATTTTAAGGGGTCGTAGAAAGATGCGTATCTTATACCATTTTGTTCATACGCTTGGTTGATGAGCAGTGCAGAACTGTCAATTATGATATAAATTTGAAGACAAGTTGACCTTTTATCATATCATTTGAATTCTTTTCCATTTTCTAATGATTTTCTTTTGAGGGTTATTAGAAGTCAATAGTTGCATGTCTGAATAAGTTAGAATTGCTACTTGTTTTTAACTGGTAACTGATTCAGTTAAGACTCATAGAACTAAGTATTAGTTGGTTGAGAATGAGGCAAAAGAACTGCAAAGCTGATATTTCTTGGAAACTTGTACTCTGAAAGTTGCATCTCATAAGGCAAAAGAACTACATAAATTTTATTCTTGTATCTTTGGGTTTATTGAAATAGCATGTCTTCATTGTATTCATACTAATTACCCTATGCTTGCAACTCCTCTCTTTGTGTACATAATGTTTCAGAGCTATTGTTTCATACAACTTCCACCAAGAATCTTCTTCTTGTTCTTCTTACAGAGTGTGATAACGCCATTTTGCAGCCCCTTTCCAAAAAATCCACATCTTTCGTTTTGTTTGTCTATGGCCATGTGCTTGTTATATGAAACTGAGCTTCTCAAAGCATTTTTTACACATATATATCAGCATTAGCTTTTCATGTCCCAGGTCGTATTTTCCGATGCTTGGTGGATTGGGACACAAGCTGAGAACCCCGAAGAAGCCCAACTTGATTTCCCTAAGGAACTTACTGAGGTTAGTTTCTGTTCATATAGATCTGTTGTGTTGATAAAATGTACATATCATTTTTTGATGATCCACTCTCAGGAATTTGTTGGTTTCAGGGACAACATGCAGAATATGACTTTAAAGGTGGTGCAGGTTCAACATCTGCAAACAAGCAAAGTGATCGTAAAAATGAAACTACATATGTAGAACATTCCCCAAATGTTAATGTTGAAGATAATGTATCAGATGATGGAAACAAGGATTTGGTGAGAGCAACACCTGTTCGACATTCAGCAAGAACTGCCAGAAAACGATTCAAGTACTGGCCTAAACATTTTATTGCACTCACTAGATACTGTCATAAGAGATCAGAAGCTAGGGGAATTAAGTACACACATACTAAATATGCAAACTAGATACATATATACGTACACATATTTGTACAGGAACATACAAACACACACACCCACACACATGTACCTTATAGGTGCTGAGGCCATCTCTGAATGATAATATTGGAAACAAAAGATATTTTTTTCATTTGTGCTGCATTACCATATTTGCCTTTTCAGACCTATCTCATATACCTATGAGTAAGTAGTTCTTATCATCCAAAAGAAAAAGGGAAAAAAATAGATGAAACATATTGCAAATAGTTACAAAGGGCACTGATGCCCAATGTCCATTCTGACGTCACTTATTGAAGGCCTGAATGCACTCATTGCTTTTCAGCAGATGAGTTGTTTTGTGGAAATGTCATGTAGCCTCTACAGATATTAAATATGTAAACTATTAGTCTATTATCTCCATGATATGTTGTGGAACCTTTAATTAGATTATCATAGATAATTAACCATTTTGATATATTTTCTTTTTACTGGAGAATAATAAAAGAAACGAGAGTGCTTGTTCATTGTCCAGAAGGCACACATTTTCCTGTGATGTGTCCACACAGGCTTCAGTGAACTCCTGTTTTGTCACCAATTAATTGTAGATGTTGTATCATGCTCACCCTTCCATTTATCTCTAACATTTTTGTTGGTACAGTTTTGGAAATGCTTCTTCTGGAGATGATTCTTTTGAAAGCGATACTTACTTAAGCGAAGGAGAAGATGAAAAAATTGAGGGACTTGATTCATCATCCGGGAAGCATGCTAGTGGGAATATCCTTATATTTGTCTTAATTTGGTGAATTCTGACATTAAAATTTTACTTTTGTATGTACCCACCAGCTATTTTGTAAATTGAACTTGGGTTTACCATACATTCATTACATCAACCTTCCATCTCAGTTAGCTATACCTTGATTGATTCCCTTAACTGGTAGATACAGACTGAAAATCTCAGCTTTGGAGACGTTGACATTGTTAATGAGGATTCTGTGAAAGGAGCTCAAATTCCCAAACAAAATCAGGAGTCCCCTGTGTCAGAAGCTAAATCAAAGAAACAATCGCATTCTACCTTTGCAGTGACTACATCTGTGGAGGACTCTCATAGAAATCACAGTTCGCTTATTCAGGCTACTATATCTACATTGTTTAAGAGAGTGGAGAAAAAGGTAAAGTTTTATGACTTTTATTGTTAGTTTTATTACTCGTGGGAACTTTTTGTTATGTAGCTATGGTATGTTTCAGGACTATTAAGAAGCCTGAAACTGAAAACCGAAATGAAACACCCGGTCAGGGTGGGCTTCATCTCTGAGTTTCTTGGGCATATGAAAATAAAATAGCGCACCATGCATTGCCATTTTGCCTTCAACTCCTGCTTGATGCTTACCATGCTCTGAAATTTCTGAATTTTATACAGAAAGTGGACTCCAGTATGCAAACTCAAGTACAGCTTCCTTCTTCAAAGGTTCATGAAACACCAAAAAATCCAAAGAAACCTGCATCCACAAAAGGTTGCTATTTTCCCAACTAGTTTTCTTATTATGAATGTATTGGTATCGGAATACTCAGAACAGTGAAAACTGTTGATGTTTTCCAGTTTCTGGCCAGAAGTCGCACCAAACTGATTCAAAGAAGAAGGTTAATCAGGTTACTGTTAGTTCTTAATGGTCCTTTCCACTTCTCCCTGCCCTTTCAAACAACAATTCTGGCTAATTTTTCCTTTTCTTAGCCATGGCTGCTTTGCATCGGAGTGTTACCCCAGCTGAGGTAGTTTTTTGTCCTTGCAGGATGGACGACCTAAGGAAAAGGCAAAAACTATCGAGGAAAAGGATTCAGGTCACTCTCTCTCTCTCTCTCTCAACAAAATCCATATTCAAATGTTATGGGATTGATTACCTTTTTATTATCATGCTTCTTCTGGATAGTTACTTTTTCCCGCTTGTATTATTTGTTTATTCTGAAAGTTATTCATAACAGCTTCTCTTAAGTATGCATCTACATGTGGGCAAGTTAGCTTATAATTGACCTCTGTGTTTGTGTAGGAGGCAAAAGCTTGGCAAAGAAGAAACAAGATGAGGTATGTTTGTGTCTGGGATAATATGTGTTTCTCTTTGTACTTTGGTCATTAGGGTTTCAGTTTCCCAATTTTTTTTCTTCCCTTTTTTTTAAAATTTTAATTTCATTAGAACTTATATTTGTGATTGTTATCAAAGCTCTGCTCTAATTTATCCTCCAAAAGAAGCTCTACTCTAATCAAAATGTATTTCTCAGTGTAAACATAAGATTGTTGATTCTTGTGATTCCCTTAGATTTGGAGGATGGAGGTGGAAAGAAGAGGGAATTGGTTCATTAGAGTGGATCTCTGGCCCCACTCTTGTTTGAATATGATCATGTGCTTAGTTCTCCTTGAATGAAAACTAACAAACCACCGAGAAAGAAGTCTTTTAGAGCATTATCTTACATAGAAGTATGCTTCATATGCTTCATAGTGACGAAATATATTCTATTGGCCATAAATTAGGTTGTCGCGACTTCATAAATGATTTTTCCTAGTATGAATATTTTTGTATTAGTGCAAATTTGGAGGTGATTTATATTGCAGCTTGAGTTTTACTTTCAAGCACGACCTCTTAAATGGTAATTCAAATTGTACATAAACATGTAGGTTGAAGAGGATGATATTGAAGAATTCTCAAGTAGCTCACAGGTAATTTCTAGTTTATTTAAATCTCTTTTCTACTGTTTTGGAGATGGATATATATAATTTGTAAGTCCTTGAAGATGGCACAGAGGTGATTGGTAATTCAACGGTGATGGTATATATCAGATCAGATGGGTTGGTGCGTTGGGTGCTGATCACTGGAAATTGGCATGTAAAGCCAGATGATAATGATTTGTTTCAAGATGTTATTTCCTAGTTGAAACTGTGATTGATATTTGCTAGAGTAACGGACGTATGATCCTCTCATGCATGAGATACAACAATCATATGCATAATTCATGCAGTGCTCTAGCAAAATACCATTTCCTTTACTTTTGTTATTTTTACTGAAAGTGAACCTTAATTGTTGCTCTTGGTAGCCATTGATGGCGATAGCACAACATTTGTATGGAAAAGGCTGAGTTTTTGAGCTTATGCGTTGTGCAGGACACTGATCTTAGTGATGAGGATTGGGCTGCTTGAGATGGTAACGACAGAGGGTGTATAGAGAATTTGAGATGCACCCGTGTCAAGCAAAGTGATGTGATATTGGTCCCCTGTGCAAGGCCCAAGGGATGATGATGATGATGAGGAGTGTTGAAGAGCTTGCTCGCTCACTCGTCTAGTGTTATCAGAAGAGCTCCTCAAAAATTGACACATTGCCTGCCTGCCTGCCTGCCTGCCGCGTACTGTAATCTTCACTTTCTTATTATTTGCAGGCATGGATTGTTTTCATAAATGTTTTAAGATGACACATATGCCCTCTTGTTCCTCTTTCTTCTTTATATTTGATTTTATCCGAGACTAATAAATAAAGCATTTGACATCTTAAATTTTAATATGGACAAGGTATAACCACGGTGCTGACTGTTGACTTGGGATGCTACAAAGCCCTTGAGGCTTGAAATCTGGATGCGATTCAATTTAGTTTCTAAGTATATTTCTAAGCTAATTATCTTTGTTTTTGTTGATTTTTGAGTTTTTGGAAAATGGTTATTGATTGTATTCTGGTTTCACTAATCATTTGGGGTTTTGCTAATGAATTTTTGCACTTCAGGGTTCTGCAAATGAATTTTCGCATTTCACAGTTTCATAAATAAATAATCGCATTTTGGGGTTTCACGAATGAATTGTCTCATTTTGGGGTTTCGTTAATGAAGTTTTCGCATTTTGGGGTTTCACAAATGAATTTTCTCATTTTAGGGTTTCATGAATGAATTTTCTAGTTTTAGGGTTTCATTAACGAATTTTTGCATTTTAGAGTTTCAAAAATTAATTTTCACCTTTTGGGTTTTAGCGAAACTCCAAAATGCGACAATTCATTAGCGAAACTCAAAAATGCAAAATTTTATTTGTGAAACCGAAACATGAGAAAATTCATTAATGAAACCCCAAAGTGTGACAATTCATTGATGAAACCCTAAAATGTGAAAATTCTTTAACGACACATCAAAATACAAAAATTCATTGAAACTCCGAAATTTGATAATTCCTTAGTGAAACCCTAAAATAGGAAAATTCATTCGTAAACAAAAAATGTGAAAACTCATTTGTGAAACCCAAAAATGTGAAAACTCATATATGAAATTCTAAAATGCGACACTCATTAACAAAACCCCAAAGTGCGACAATTCATTGATGAAACCCTAAAATGTGAAAATTATTTAGCAACACATCAAAATACAAAAATTCATTTATGAAAATCCGAAATTTGACCATTCATTAGTGAAACCCTAAAATAGGAAAATTCATTCGTAAACAAATAATGTGAAAACTCATTTGCGAAACCCAAAAATGTGAAAACTCATTTACGAAATTCTAAAGTGCGACATTCTTCAACGTAACCCCAAAATACGACAATTTGTTAGCAAAACCAAAAATGCGAAAATTCATTAACGAAACCAAAAAAAAATTGCGTAAATTTATTTAAGAAAAACCCCAAAATATGAAAATTCATTAGCGAAACCCCAAAATGTGACCATTTATTAGCGAAACCCTAAAGTGCAAAAATTCATAGCGAAACCCAAAAATGCGAACTCATTTAGAAAATGAGAAACTTCAAAATGCAAAATCCATTTGTGAAACCCCAAAATTTGAAATGTCATGAACGAAAGTCCTATCAAGTCGAGCTCCTCAAAAGGAGCCTCCCACCAGCCCTGTAACTGGCTCTTGCTGCCGCTGCTGCTGCTGCTTCCAGTGCTTCCAGTGCTTCCACCTGCTTCTGCTGATGATGATATTTCTTCTGCTTTTGCTTTCATCCTCTTTTGAAGCGCTTTCCCTCGCTCCCTCTCAACTTCTAGCTTGCTCACCAACTCGTTGTGTTTCTTATTCATCTCATCGATTCTTACCTGCCTGTAGGCCTCCACAATAGTATGGCGGCTACGATCAAGAGCATCAATATTCATTATATCATCATTAATATTATCATGGTGCTGATGATGGTGGCGGTGGCCATTTAGAAATCGGTTGGCTATTGAGTCAATGGAGGAGTTAGCGTAGGAAAATGGCTTTCCGGAGGGTGAAAATACCACCGCACCAACCTCAGCGCCGCATAGGGTTGCTAACTCACTGGCCTTCTTATACACACCAGATCGCCTTTTCGAGAAAGTAACAAGGCGATCATCTTGGTTTTCAATCCTCTTCATTTCAATCTTTTGGCTGCCCTTGGTCTTCCTGCCTTCCATGGCCGGAACAACCTCCCAATGATAATATTTAATTACCTTGTACGGAGGTTTTACAAAATATAAATAAAATTAACTCACTGAAAGGAGGTTTTTTCTTTCTCGGTTACTTTGGCTAGTGATGATGATGATAGCCTTTCTTTGCCTTGGTTTGGAGTGTGGAGATGCTTATATGTAAATATATAGAGAAGTGAACCCCTGAAATTTTATGGTATTAGATCATTTGTTATTCCCATAAGTCGTTACTTCCATTTTACGCACTTCAAATCTAAAGAGGACCAAAAAAATTTCGGGTGGCACTTCCAATTTTGTTTTTACCATTATCGATTGTTTATTGTCTTTCTTTTCCTTGCGTTTGAAGAGCCTTTTTTCCTGTACACTATATAGTCCGTCTTGCTATCAAATGGGCGCACCTCCTCCTCTCAAAAATCATAGTATCATACATATACGGTATACTTACTTCCTCCACGCGACATCATAGTTAGGCAATGGAATGTTTTTAGACCTTCTGATTCTGATCATCCATATTGTTAGTTGATCGCTCGTCAAACTTAACGCTTGATTAGCCTGGTCACACTATATATACATGTTCATCAACCGTGATTAAGTTGTATTAGATACACTGAGGGGAGATTTTAATTGCTTATTTGGAAGAAATGAAATCAAGATTGAAATGGAATAGAATCGTGAATGATACACTGAGGGGATATTGTCCTAAAAATGAATGGCGCTATGTAAACTAAATCGACTACGAGAGATTAATTATCAATTTAAGCAAGCAAAACACTTAATGTAATTTTATTTAATAACATAGTTTGGTACGGCTATTTGGCAGTGCCTTGGTCTGCTCCAAAGCAGCTTTTGATATTTTACAGAGATATGCAACCTTCTAATTCCAAGACTTTGCACATATTCATATACCTAGGCTATCAATCATACTGATCAGCCTTAGGTTTAACCAGTTAAGAGTTTAGTAACTCTGTCGTTTTCTGCCCTTGACAAAAACCTCATGCAAATTGGTGGCTTAACCCCGGCAAGAGCAAGTATTGAAGCAGGCAAAGTCCAAATCCCATCCCCACAGATCAAACCAGAAGCTACTGCAGGCACAAAAGCATCTGCCTTGGCCTTGTTCACCCTTTCCCACAGAAACACTATCAAGCTCCCAATGCACATGTCAATGGCAAAATACGATCCCAAATAGAAAGGTATCGCCATTGCCATTGGTAGTGGAACGAAGCGTGCCCTCTTCTTACCAATGCAATCCTTGATCACGTTTATGAGAATGGCCGCGCCAAAGAAGACGGCACAAAGTAAGAGGCAGTGCTTGGGGAGAGATTTGAAGCCTTCCACCCCGAGAATAGCCATGTTACGGTACACAACAGCAAAGGGAGCAGGATAGGCACTTGTTGGTGTGCCGAGGTCAGTGAAGGCTTTGTAGAAGAGCCAAAACACACAGGGAGAAATTACACAACCCATTGCTGTACCGATGACTTGGCTCACAAACATTGAGCGGGGGGAAGCCAAGGTTAGATAGCCGGTCTTGAAATCTTGGGTTAGATCAGAGGCTGTTGAGACAATGTTCATCATAACTCCGCATGCTGCAAGGCCAGCAAGAACACCACCATGTGCGGAGCCGGCCCATGCCCCGATCATGAATATGGCCACCTTTCCGTAAGTGGAGGCCAGAGACCAATCAGTGAGTCCACAGCCATATGCATTACAGAAAGCCAAGGTGGGCGCAAAGAGGTAGATGACCAATATATAGTACCATTTGAGTTGGGGAAATATGTGGGGTACAGTGGCAATTGAGACTGCAGCAATGGCAACATAGCCTCCAACAGCAAACCATGCTGGAATTTGGTCTTTGAGAAAGAGTTGGGTGCGGCGCTGGTCATCATATGAGAGAGCAGAGGTCACAGCTGGAGACACCTGATCTTCAATCGGGAGAATGTTGTTCACATCTTTGGCTCGGAGTTGGGATTGCAAGGCGATGAGGGTTCGACTTAGCACCTTCAAGAAGTTGTATAGCCCGTCACCGAGGATCATGGCAATGGCAATGAAGACCTAATGAATTGATTAAATACAGTACAGGGGTAGGTAAGTTTGAAGATAACAAGTATAACTTGTTAAAAAAAAAAAGGAGTAGTAGAAAAGAAAACAGATCACACACCTTGTAACCTTGAAGGCCATTCATGCTAGTTGGCTTGAGTTCTTTGCTGTACCAATCGCCACTCCTGTTTTCTATGAGAGGCCACATTAAACCCCAAGACAGAATACCTCCAAGAAGAACAGATATGTTCACAATGTAGGGGCAAATCATCCCTACTCCAACATATGTGGCCGAGAAATCAAAGAAGAACCTGCAAATAGAAATTCATGAATCATGATCGATCGAGCTACGTACCACATTACATTACATATATATATAATCGGACAGATTCAAATAAGAATAATGTATAAGTAGTACTTGTTCTGATATGCTTTGAGGCCGAGCGTAGGGAAGCTTACAAATCCACAATCATCTCCAGCAGTATAGAACCACTGAAAGAAACCCCATAAGAAACTGAAGGAGAAGAACTTTCCCAACTCCTTTACTTGTTTCCTAATTGAATAATAATAATCCAAAGAAAAAAAAAGGAGTTTAGATTAGAACCATAAAATAAATAAAAAATAATTTTGAAGGAGGAGTTACTTGGCTAGCTTGGCTCCTTGAGGAGTGTGGAAACTGTTGATAAGATGAGCAGTTGCAGTGCCACTTGGATATGTCAATTTGAAGTCTATGATCATGATCTGAAACCAATCTCATGTTATCTTGACTAGTGAGTGAGTGTTGAAAGAGTTGATCCACTAAAGTTCTTATAAGTTCATTAAGTACCTTTCGAATAGGCACGACAGAGAAGAGGCCCAGAAAGCTGACAACAAAGAGAAAGCCAATGAACCAAAGCAAGCCTGGATCTTTGATATCACTAGTACTGTGGTCTGTGGATTGCTGGGCAATGCGTGCACTCATGCCAAACAGATAGCTCCCAAACCCTCCTGTCAGTTTGTACATTTACTTTACACATTACGTACTTAAATAAATAAATATATAAGCTTGGCATATCATTATATCATACATACATGAATCATGATAGATGATATCAGATATATGATACAATACACCATCAATTTCAATTCAATCATCTTTCCCCTCACTATTTATCTTCATATCATATTGGGACCACCACCACACCACTTGCCTAAACTTAATCTCTTTTTTCTTTTTTCTTTTTTTTTTTCTCGACTTAGTAGGAGCATTTCCAGCTGGAGGGGCCACCCGGACAAGAGACCCCCTAGGCCCCAATCTTGTTTCTTGTGGCCAAAGTTTGCCAAGGCAAGCGTTGGGCTCCATCAACCTGGGCAAGCTGACCTCACACTGATATCAGCAGCCAATTTAAAAATATAAAAATTTGAAAAACAGAAACAAAAACCAAAAACTTCAGAATTTTCAGAATTTTTTTTCTATAAATACCTAGTCATATTCTTCATTTCCCACACCAAAACTCCATACAAATTCATCTCCTCATATCTTATGTGAATAGTTGGCTCTTGGGTTGTCATGGCAATAGATGGAAATGCATCAAAAAAATTACTAAGGTAGTCACTATTCACATAAACAGTAACTGCCCTTACCTCCCTTTGCCTTTTGCCATGGCAAATGAGTGGAACTGCTCTAAGTAAAGTAAGCAAAGCCAATCTTATCCTGCTCTAAAAGTCTCTAAAACATCCTCAGGAGTGAGGACAGGAGGCCTATCAGCAACATGTAATCCCAAATTCTGACCAAACACAATCCGCAGCCTAACGACTCTCACTATTTATTTAATTACATCAAATACTAATAATGTAAAATCATGCCGGCCTAAGCGCAGCAAAATTCTATTTAAATTTAACAACAACATAGATGAAGTATATGCGAAAAACATGGTTGGTTGGTTTTAATAATTTCCTTGTTTCATAAAAGAAATAAAAAATAAAAGAAGATGTCATTTTACAGAAAGAAACTAATAATTAACGACATCAACAAAATCAAAATGAATGAAGCTAGCTGGATCTCATCTTCATCTTCATCTTCATCTTCATGGATGGCAGATGGCAGATGGCAGAAGATCGATATGTTAAATTTTAATTAATGTCATCAGCTTATTAATTAGCAAAGCATAATGAATGAATGAATATAATGAAGGTAGTACATAGACTGATAGAAAATAAAAAATCAGAAGAGATAGAGTCAAGAGATGATATATAGATAGACAGATACCGCTAAAGGCGATGCCGGAGGAAGCAACGACGCAGGTCTGGATAACAGTGTTCTCTTGCCTGGTGAAGGGCTGTTTGAGGAGGCCATACCTGTCGAGGAACTTGGTCCAAGTCCTGACAAAGAAGAAGCCCAAGAGTCCAGCAGAGACGTTGAGAGAAGGAATAATACCGACGGTGAGGTTGAGCTTCATCACTATCACACTGAAGAGCACGCTCAGCACAAAGCTTATGAAAAACGCTCTCACAGTCAGCTGCTCCTTCCATGACGGCACTGTTAGCTTCTCAAATATCCTTTCCACTGAAAACTCCTCCTCCAACCCCAGATTCTCCTTCTCTTCCTCTTCCTCTTCCTCTTCCTCGTACTTGGTCTTCTTCTTCGGATCCAGCGCCTCAAGCTCTAAATCATCTTTTCTCAATCCTTGTACAAGTCCTGCTTCTGACGCATGATGATCCCTTTGGGACTCGAACTGATCATGATGTTGCTGCTGACTACCCATAATTAATATTATTTATGATAGCCTAATGTATATATGGGTACTCGTGAATGTATTGATCAATCTTGTTGATTTGAGTTTGAGGCCGGGCCACATGTAATGTAAGTGCTTTACCCTTTATATATAGAAGAGTACTAGTAAATATATAGAAGAGTACTAGTAAAGTAAAGCTGCTGCTGCTGCTGCAGAGAGAGAAAGAAACCGACTTTGTTGTTTTCTCTCTCTAGGCTAGGCCCATTCATTCTTGACTTTATTTATTACTTGCAAGTTGCAACAAATATATCGAATTATATTGAATGGCTGAGTTTGCCTTTTTTGTGTGGATGAAATGGCTGAGTTTGCCTTTGAATATATAATAACAAGAATATACACACTACCCTTCGTACTAGAATACAAATTATACAATTACTAATTTGATAAAGAGTGACAGTTGGTTCGTTGATTTTTCCAAGGAGTGAGAAACAGATGAGAGAGAGAGCTGGAAATTTAGAATTAATAAGATATACGATGAGTTTTAAGGTAGATTTTCCACATTGCTTGCGTTTCGATTGCATGATATCCATGGATTTAATAGAAATGTTGATATACACAATGCCACAAACAGGGTAGGGTAGGCGTACAGTTGATCATTTGGATTTTCTTCTTGGGTTGGGTTGGGCTGAGACTCAGAGAGACACACAGACACAGACACTGACAGCGAGAGGATGAGATCGTGAGAGGCTGGCTGAGTGACCATTGACTTATCAAGTCAACTATATTTGTCGTATATTTCTAATAATTACTATTATATTATACTAATAATTGTATACTATCTGTCTGTAAGACTGTAAATTGTACATAATAAATACCATACCATGGTATATGGCTCTCAGCCGGGACAGCCTCTCTCTATCAAGAAAGACCGCGTTTGGTTCATGAAAAAAAAAAAATTGGGGATGGAAAATCAATTGTTTTTCCATGTTTAGTAAGTTTAATCATGGAAAATGGTTGTCTGATACATGGAAAAAATAGTGGGGCAAAATGTAACCCTCCTACCCCTTGAGTTTCATTTTCCCTTCTCATGAGAAACTTTGGGAAAATAAGCCAGTATTAAACGAATATTTAAATGCATTAATTTTTTTATTTGATTTCATGTATGGGTATAATTGAAAATTTAAATAAACTTTGTTTTACATTCCTACACGAATCAAACATTGTAAATAAAATAAAGTTGTATTTTCTGGTTATTTTTTCAGCATTACCAAACATGGAAATGAATTTTCTATTTTCCATTCCTTAAGAAAATACATTGGAAAGTATTTTCCACCAAATTTTTTCCGTGAACTAAACAAGGATATCACTGTCCACATGTCACTCACTTGCAAGTTGTAAGTTGTCTCTCTCTCTCTCTCTCTCTAATTGAAATTGAGTTTATTTGCATTGGTCCACCAGTGCCCACGCATCCCCACGAAAGCCCTTTTCACGCCACACCTTGGAATCTACGGCATAATATATCACGTCCTTTTCACAAGTTTCAACTTCCAATACGTTGATTATCCTAATCCCATCTCCCCAAAAAATAAGAAAATAACTTTCATGGATTGGGAGCCAAACCAAACCAAACCAAACAAAAGAGGAATAGAAAATCAGCTCCTTAAATAAAATGATTGTGAATTAAGATGTTGGCTTGGACCAAACTAAAACTGATCCATCCATCATCTAATATATTATTGAAATTGAATTAATTAAGGCAAGCATGTGGAAATTGA
Organism: Prunus avium; assembly: GCF_002207925.1. The sequence goes on from NW_018921332.1 coordinate 893,286, forward strand.
ATTAATTGGTATGTAGTCGAGTACTGGTGCCTTGTCCTTGTGGTTGTGGATGCATCGTTCGTCCATCCAACATCAACATTCATGTGATGTAGTTGCCATTTTCCAAGGGTTGAAAGAAACTTGTACGCGTACAACTTTGAAATGCAATGTGAATCAGAAGACCAGACAGCAACTAGCAAGCAACCAAGCATAACAAGAATACATATATAGACCAAGACGGCCTTCAATAAAATCCGCTCACTTTAGCAAACTAGTCGAACTTGCGGCCTTGACTCAATCAAAATTCGACTTCTTAAATGTTAGTTGTACATAGAGAGAATAGAAAGAATTTTCATAAGTGTGATTGTCACACCGCTGCATACAGCACGCTACGTGATTTTAGCAATTGAGGTACATTTTCTTTTCTTATGAAGAGCGCAAATTTCTCCCTTGTCCTCTAAATGATAACCTTTTGATTCCACTTTAAATGCCAGTGATGTCTCTTTCTCTCGAAATTATAGAATTAGTAATAATTGTCAAAGATACATAATATCTTCTTAGCTGGAACTTGGAAGATGCAAAAACAGAATATTCCGCCGGTTCTATATCAATATGCGTGAACTTTTGAACCAATAATATTGTATTTTGGGTTATATCGAGACAGTTTTCTTTTGTTTGATGAATTTTCCAAGAAAAGGATGTGAACACATGAATATAGGACTAGGGTTGTGAGACGATAACACAATTAGCACTGCCGAGTAAAGAGTACAAAGAAAGATGACTCTCTCTGTAAATTTTTAAATAAAAACATGTCACTTTCAAGACTCCATATATAATCTATTCACAACTCCATGGGCTTAACTGCTGCTGAGTGCTTGCTTTAGCTGGAGCCTGGAAGAACCACTCAGACTCAGCATTCACATCCTGTTCGGGGACAGACACATATTGTCCCTTGTATATATTTATCAAACCCATGTATGACCAAAATGCCAATTATTTTGTGAATCTCAATAATTATACAACCATGTAAAGAGCAAGATTTAGAACAAAACAATATTAACAAGTGGCCAAAAACGTACGGATATTATACAAACATCTCAGTGAGACTAAGTTCAAAGACATCAAACAGATTCAATACACGGATCCCTGACCGACACAAGCACACCAAGTCTCTTCTTCAGCGTGCCTCATACTGAACAACTGCAAAAACAACCATGAGTCGTATAAATCAAGCAAAGAAACAAAAGAGCAAAGAAACATAGATAGGGTGATTAACATAATCAGCAAAGAAACAAAAGAGCAACACTTGGACCGGAAATTGGACTCACAACACCATCAAAATGCTAGCCAAAAGGCATTCCCAAGTGCTACAAAAAGGACACTACAATGCAATAGGAAAAATATATATGTATATGATAGCAATACAACTTGTGTGTGCGTGTGTATATCCCTTTTTTGTTTGTGTTTCAAATAGGACTACAGGATCGATGGATGAAGTTCTTTCCAAAGAGGAGCATATTAATATAACTTGTGCATGTATCAAATGTGTGATACTTGTGCTGGTAGTTAGTATAACATGGTGATCCCAATATGACAGATAAGAAAAGAAATGAGTCTACATATAGCACATTACTATAGGGCTAGCATATAACTTAATGCTTTACATAAACAAAATGGCACAACAAAACAATTGCCTTTAATCAATCAGTTTAACTCTCTAGGAAGAAGAAAAATAAAGCAGGGAACAAGAGACATATGCGTGTATTGTTTTGTTCGCAAAACAGATTGTGATTAGCCTACACCAATATGCACCAATACTGCTAGACTAATCACTGACCATAAATAATCAGTAGGAATTCCGGACCAAATTCAATTGAAGGCGCATAATTGGGTGCAATGCTTTAATTGAATTTGCTCTAGCAAGCCCACTGAGACAGCATTGGTGCATCGTGGTGTAGGCTAATCACAATCTGTTTTATGCACATAAAACCATATCCTCAAAGCCAGAAGCCCTGCGAATAGAGCAGACTTTGTTGGGAGAGGTCCCCGCTTTGCGCCCGACAGTACCTCGAGGGTTAGTCCCCGCAATCGCGCGGGGGATACCTTGGTTTTCACCAAAAAAAGCCAGAAGCCCAAAAACTAACTAAAACCATTTGGCATCAACATAACTACCTTGTACACACCCTATCACTTTACTTACAAGTAATTGTCTGTTGCCATGGTGTAATAAGTTTTTAATTAGGACTGGAAAGATAACAGCTATTAATTACAAAACATGAAGAACGCATGAAATGTAAAGCATATCCACATCTTACACTAAAAGGGCGGCAACCAGAAGAACACAGTGTTTTTTACCAGGCTTTTAAAAGTTCAACTCACAATACCATTCCAATCACCGAAATCCATAACGGACAACTGAAATTTGATCATTGAGAAAACCCAATCCCCAAATTTATGTACTTTCCAATAGCAAGTAATGAATTGAATATGCAACAATTCAATTCAAGCATATACAAGTTAATGTATTTCACCCAGCAGAAAACGAGCATTGAAAAAGTTGATTAAAAAATCGCAATAAAAGGAAAGGATACATCATGCATGGTGGTAAGGTAGGTAATATGAATGAAATCTATAGAATGAGGATAGAGACTTACTGCGACGAGTGCGCTTCTTGTATAAGATACGGTAACCGCATTCACGGCATTGAATCACATCGTTTGGCTTCAAGGGAATCTCCATCCCACAATCTACAACAACACAAACACAAGAGAACACAAACACTAATTTAGTGTCTATTTGCTAGCCTAGCCAGCCAACTTTCTCCAACAACAAACCCAAAATCAGTACCTCCACAGATGTAGTAGACTGGCTCTGGCTGCGGATCCATGAGATTACGTTCAAAAAGGGCTTTCTACTTCTAGGGTTTATGATATTCGAGCAGAATTAGTTTCGTTTTGGGGGGTTCTTGTTTTTGTCTGTATTGTTTATACGCGTGTGTGTGTGTGTGTGTGTGTATATACGATATGCATTGATTGTTTGATGGCTCCATCATGGTCGGAAATTGGTTTGGACTTGGAGTTCTAAGCCCAAACAAATTGGACTGGATTGTTAGTCAGATAGCAACTTGGGTTTTAGTGACAGCCGAAGCTGGTAACTTGTACACCCAACCCAACGGCTTTTAGTGATAAAATTTCAAAATGCAAGGGAAAGAAAGAGTAGGGGGACGAGGGTGCTGCTACCAAACCAAACCAGTCACAAGTTTGTTTTGTGTTTGGCAACTTGGCAAATTGACACTCGCATCGCATTGCAGGCAGTGGACTTATTACTATTAGAGCATCATAATGATTGTTCAATAATTCAAGTATCTATTGAATTGAACGGCAGTTTTACTTGAAATGGTATAGTTCAATAGCTTCAATTTATTAGTATGTGAGTCGTATGATTAGCTTCTATTGCAATGAACTAGATCACATCTCTTGCAAGTGAGAATTTAGAAAACTATATGTTTTGAACCCATACAAAATACAACATGTCATGTTCATAGTCTCGTAAATAAGACCAAAGAAAAAGAAAAGAAAAAAGCTTGGCTCCTTAGAAACCAAACCTTTTGAATCGGATGAAATGCCATATCATCCTTATCCCCATTATTTGAGAGTAGAGAGAGATTATTCAATTTATTCCAGATCCAGACTACTAAGTCCTTTTCTATAAAACAAAAACAAATGCTGTCTGCCAGTGCCTACCATTGCCAAGACAATTAACTATTAAATAAGTGGGCAAGGCAACCTCATCCATCCTCCACCTTACCTAATAATAATTAATAATTATATGGTCAAAGAAAACATTATTATTACTATTATTATTCTATTTAATTTAATTTTAACCCAAATGGTAATGGAGTTTATGATTATTATTTTTTGTTGTTGCGGTCTAGTCGTGAAGTAAGTTTCTGGGAAACTTGTTTGTTTAAATTTTAAAAAAGGAACTGCATGCAATTTGCAGACAAACAAAAGCAGAGCAGCCCTGGGCTGGCAATGGCATGTGCGCAAAACATTACCGAAAATACTAACTTGTTGCTGCAGCCTGCAGGCAGGTTGAGCTAGTAATATTTTAGTGAAGGATGCATGTACAGTATCTCTTTCTTCTGTATGTATGTGCTATGTGGCTATGTGGCTATGTGCTGTTCATTATTTATGCAGCATATATAATATAAGTTATAACCTGAATGAGTTCATTAAACCAATATTATAATTAGAATTTAGAGTAGCTAAGCTCACTACTAAGTTTGTTTATCAAATTTTACTCATCAAGTCTTTTCTTTTGATTTTTGATTTTTAATTTTCAATTTTCAATTTTCAAATATGGGACTCTAATTTCCATGTATCTATCAATCAGTCAAATAACCACAAATTTAGTGACTGTGTGTTGTTCCAACTCAGTCTGTCAGCCAGCCATCTTTTGTTGACTTGGAAGTTGATGGAAAAGTGAAGCTACTTTGAATTCCAAGCTCGCCCATTGCCACGAAATTGCTTTGCTTACTGCTGCATCATACATGGCATGTTGATTGTTGATGTTGCTTCTAGAAAGAAAATGTGTATATATATATATATATATGTTCAACTTCAACAGTCAGTCAACAACTCCACAAGGAGAATCTTTGAAACTTGTATCTTGTATTATATTAATTTATATGGATAGCATTCATTTGTATTGTTATTGTTGTATCTCTCCTTTTATTAAGTAGCTAGCTAGAGATAGAGAGGAGAGACTCAGACTTTTCAAGACCAAGAGCTCATTGACATTTGCCAGCCGCAGACAAGCTGCACCAGGAGGCAGGAAGAAAGAGGATCTTCATACATGGAAAGGAAACACCATTTTGCAGATGAATATGTTGCAAATCCGTATATGAACTCGTATGACACAACACCAGAGACAGACAGGCAGCAGCAACACTCTTCTCTATCTGAACCTATCAGCTTATGCCACAGTCCATCTTCTTCAGATTGCTCTTCCTCCTTCAAAACCAGTAATTACATACTCTTGCTACTTTACTTGATCTTGATGTATGTATGTATGGGTGTGTGTAGCTAATAATTTAATAATTATGTATAAATAAATAAATATCCAATTTGTTGCAAATTGCAATCAAGTAAGTATATTGCCTGGCTAACAATATAATATAATATAATATATAGATGAAGAAGGTGATTCAGGGAAAGGCCTCAACACCAAATTTGGGAAGAAAAGTAGCAGTTTCGCATACAGGATACGCGAGCACGGTGAGAAACTCATTTCTCAACCAAGATGATTCATTAGATATCGGAAGACTTGACTTGATTTGACTCTAAATATTAATGCAGTGAAACTTGGGCCCAAGCTGTCTGAAACTGTCAAGGGGAAGTTGAGTTTGGGGGCAAGAATTATTCAGAAGGGTGGAAGGAGGAATATATTTAAACAGATATTTGGTGTAAATGAAGGAGAGGAGCTGTTGAAGGCCTCCCAGTGCTACTTATCAACCACGGCGGGTCCTATTCCTGGCCTTCTTTTTATTTCCACTCAAAAGCTTGCTTTTTGCAGTGAAAGATCCATCTCTGTCCCTTGTGCTGCAACTGCAACTGCAACTGCAACTGGACAAGTCGTTCGAACGCCTTACAAGGTTTTTATTCGCTTCTTACTCTTCTTCTAATATCTAATCTTCTATTCTAATTTATATATACGAAGACGACAACTTATATAAACGGGCGGAATGGATTTTTTGCAGGTTCAGATACCAATAAGGAAGATCAAAAGAGCTAACCAAACCGAGAATGTGAACAAACCACAACAGAAGTACATAGAAATAGTTACCGAGGATGATTTCGAGTTCTGGTTTATGGGATTCTTACGTTATGAAAAAGCTTTCAGAAATCTTGAAAAGGCCATTTCCATTACCAACCAAAACTAGAACAAATTTATAAAATCCATCCATCAAACGGACTCGACTCCTACCATTAAGGGTACATGATATGTGTTTTTGGGAACGCTGCAAACAAGCTACCTCTAGCTCTCTTCTGTGGTATTCTTTCTTGTATTTTCCTCCTTTTTCGTTTCTTGGCTTTTTGATGTCTGCCTGCCTACCATGTAATAATCATGTCAAGTTGATATACGCTATTGTTTCATGGTTTGGTTCTGAAATCTGAAATCTGAATTCTGATGATGTGATGAGTTTGATTTTCAGGAAATTTTGATATAAAATAAGGACAAGCTGAATTGTCGTAACCTTGCCTGGTAGTAATTAAACAAAAATCTTGCGGAATAAATTAATTCAATATTACCAACAACAAATGGACATGGCTTCTTAAACGATTAATTGGCGCAACGCAACCGTAAAATAAAAGGCGCTTTTCTGTAGCAGCAGCTACTCAACTCAACTCGCTGACAAACTAACAGACTTGATCACATTAATCAACCCACCACCACTCGGTAATATTTTGTCTCCTAGTTGCTACCCTAAACTCCCTCTAAATCCAAAGTCTAATATAAAAAGTTAATTAAAATAAAACAACATATGCAACCACCTAACTACATTCAAACAGGATGCTTCTTTTAACACATCGACAGTCACAAGACAATAATCATTAAACACAATAATCAATCAAGAATTAGAAAATAGTAAAACTAGATTTTAACCAAAAGATAAAAGTAACTACTCTCCAGAGTATCACAAGGAGAATCACATCAACCACGGTCAGACTTTTAAAAAAAGGGGTAAAAGTAAAATTAAAAACTTTCAGAAAATTGAAAGTATATAAAATGACACAAAATCCCCTTGAAACTCTCTAAGAAGCTTGCTTCTCCTCCTCCTTGTCCTTCTCCTCTGCAGCGGCTTCAAAGGTCTCGCCAGCAACAAGGTCAGGGACCTCGTCATCATCATCCTCTTGTGCAGCGGTTCCACCACCACCACCACCAGGTGCTTGCTTCTGGAACTGCTCTGCCAGTTTCTTCAAATTGTCCAAGTTATCTGGCCCTGAAAATAATAAAAGGTGTCATAAGGAATTCCCCAACTCCTCTTTAAGCAAGAACAGAATAAAAGGATCACAAGCACACTTACCCAAGTGGCTGATAATACTGGGAAGAATATCTTGCAACTCTACAACAGAGAAAGATCATATGTCAAGTTATATGCCAATATGACAAAAATCTAAACAAGGTCAATCAAAAGGTAATAAAAGGCTCAATGCAGCATAATATCCAGGCACAAACACAAACAAACATGTATATATGTCTATTGTTTCAAAACTCAGGTAGAGTTCTCTTACCAGATAGTACAACATTCAAAACAAATTTCCAATCCAAAGCACATATTGACAACCAAAACTCAAGAGTAAATTGATTGTGTAAATACACTATGGAAGCCCATAACACCAATATTCTATCCATTTTTCTATATTACTATTAAATTGAAAATATAGAAGACACCAGAACGGTTAACAAGTTCAACCATCACTTCAAATTTAAAAGATAGAGAATAAATATTGGCATACTCTTTGTCTGAGGAGAACCGCTAACAACCCAAGTATTGGCAGCAATAGAAGCTTGAACTGAAATGTACAAGGAAAATCATCAACTATTAGAGAAAATCAAAATATTATAAGCTTGAACTGAAATGGACAAGTAAATCAAAATAAGGATCAGAGTTCTGGCAGGTTAGCTTCACCTTTGGGGTTTATGAACTGGATGACAACATCATCCTTAAATATGTTAACTTCCTCGATTGCAGGAATAGCATTCACCCCTATTCTCTTAAGGGTGCTCTGAAGCCTTTTGTCGTCAGTGGTAGTTGTCTTGTGAACAGCCTTCTTCTTTCTGAAATTGGGAACATAAATTAATATACAAAACCATGTACAAACAAGATGAAGATCACACGAAAAACATGTGATAATTACAAAGAACTGCACGAATGTGTAAGACTTATGACTCAAAACAGGAGCAGAATAACCCATCAAAATCTCCTCCAGAGTAGGCTCTCTACTGAAAAAGCAATTACACCAATTGGAGACTACCTTTCTGTTATGAGCTCCTTAAACTAGGGAACTATCTGGTGTAATGAGCACCAAATGCAGCATACACTAAATGATTGTATTTAAATTCACAGTGCGCCACATAAAGATTGCATGTTACTTTTCTTTGTTGGTTCTTTAGTACAACTGCAATGGTTATACAAATCAATAAAAGATAAAACTTTCCGTTCCCAATGGGAAGAACAGACTATGAAAGTCTTAAAAAATTACAAGAATAAGAAGAAAAAAAAAACATTGTAAAACAACAAAAGACAACAGTCCACTCAACATGCCATCCCTAACTGCTTCACATAAGGAACTCAAATTGCAAATCAATAATTTGATGAAGCAAACTACTTCATCAGGTGCTCAATATAATGCATGCAGACCAAATGAGCATCAACCATATTAAGTGACATATTAGGCATTAAACTGGCCCACATACAACTGCATGCATATTTAACTCATAATCATTAAGACTAAAACTTGATACTTCAGCCTCTGTGACTCAACTTGGTAGAGAAAAGGAGTTTCAAGCTTAAAAGTTAACCCACCTCCTCATGCTACCCTTTCCACCAGTGCGAACTGCACCGGCCATCTTCATAAGTTTCTCCCGATTCATCTGCATAAAAAGTGGGTACTGTAAGATGAAGGGATGAGTTTCAATTGAAAATAATTCAAGATCCAAAACATTGCATCTAAAGTTAAGTAGACTGTGTTTTACGCAATAAAACCTCCGACACGACTGAGAAATTTGTTTTACAATGTCTCAAAAAAAATTCAGAACGAATTTTACAATGTCTCAAATAAAGAACAAAGATTCTATTTTCTGTTATCTTGTTTCTTCAATCTACTAAGAAAACCAAGCATCTATGAAGTGCCAACATGAAACTGATGAAAGAATGCATCAATTGTACAATTTTACACACTGGCAACGAAACCAAAACCATGTAGTTCAGAACACCATCCAAATCCCATAAACATCAACAATTATCTCCAAAACTGAGTTTATCTTAATTAAATTTAAGAGAACAATACATATATACAAGACTGTGATACAAGTAGAATTGCGGAATCTGGATAATATGATACCGGTAACACTGTCATGGTAAGAACCCGCTTAGAATTAAAATTTTGGAATTTTCACATCCTCGAACACAGAGAAATACAAAATCTATAATAATGGAAGACACTTCCAAAGTATTAGTAATAATATATGTGAACAATACGAGCACAAGTGTAGCAAAATTGCAATCCCATCAAGTAAAGCATTTCAAACATAATCTTTGGCTGCGCAAACAATTAATAAACCAACCAGAAAAGTACACTACAATACTGGTGGCATAATTGCATTACCCACCAAGTAAAAGCAGCCCTTCTGGCCGCCGAATGAATTTGAAAGACATAAAAAGTAAAATAACAAAGAAACTGAAACTTCAGTTGATGATCAAGCGCCTGCCGGATAACCCTCATACCTTTATATATCCGTGTTACCCAGAAAACAAGCATAAACAAAATCGAAACAAAGAAGAAGAGCCCTAACTCAGAAAGCGATACAGATACAATACATGATTAAGAAGTATAACGGAAGTGCGAAAGAGCTCACCTTTGAGGCTTTGGCCTTCCTAGGGTTTTTGTGTGTGGGATAAGAAGAGATAAAGATTAAGAAGCCAAGCCTTCAACCTCAGACGGCGCTAAGGTTAGGTTTTCTCCTCACTATAAAAGCCTCCTCTGGCTTGTGCTCAACATCCGACGGTCACCAAACAACTTTGATTGCCACGTGGCACAACTGTGATGGGTTTGATTATCACCTCGTTTCTGATGCGAAGTAGCGTGCGTTGGTGTTTGATTATAACAAATTTAGGCAAAAGTTGAAAGAAAAAGAAAAAAAAGAGTTCGATACTGATTTATTTTATAGATTATTATAAATAAACCCAATCCTAGGCATGTATTTATAAAATAACCCACATACTATTTAAACATAGAAACACACCCAAAATCAACCCCAAAATCAACAATTGTATATTTTTTGGGTGTGTTTATAAATGGATTTTGAGTGTGTGTAATGATGGGTTTTGGGTGTGTTTCTATGTTTAAATAGTGTGTGGGTTTTTTTATAAATACATGCCTAGGATTGGGTGTTTTAGTGAAACCCCCTTTATTTTATTTAAAAAAAATTAAGAGATGCAAAAAAAGTATTTGGAAAAATACAAATACTTTTTTTCGTTTTTTTTATGCGGCAAATACTTTTTTTGTTATAAACATACAATCTCAACATTAAACAATATTCAAAGTATCTTCCAATTGTCAACGGGTCTAATCTAGTGAAAAATGGCTTTGACTCACTTCCACCCATTTGCCTTTTGTCATGGCAAGGGGGGGCTAGTGCAGCTACATGAATAGTGGTTGCCCTTGCAAAAAGTTGTGGTGTTTCCATTCATTTCCATGGCAACAACTATTCTCATGAGATATGAGGAGAGAAATTTGTATAGAGGTTTGGTGTGGGAAGTGAAAAATATGACTAAGTATTTATTTTATAAAAAAATCCTTTTTTTTTTTTTTTTTTATAGATTTTTTAAATTTTTTTTGTCCCTGACATCAGCAAACCCAAGCTTGAACTCGAGCTCATCTTGCCTGAGGGCTAGCCTGGTTTTGTGGGCCCCAGCAACTGTCCTAGCTAGCTCTAGCCGCTGGAATCACTTTTTGGGCCTTCCCCCTCTCAGCCCGAGCCGTCGGAAAGGCTCTTACAAACTAAAAATTGGCATCGTAGTTTTGTGTGTGTGACTCCCCTATAGTTTGGACTATCGCTTGTACTAAAAAAAAATTATCATCCAATTGTCGATGGTTCTATTTTACCGGATTTACAAATTTTTTGCATGTTGAAGCGATGAGTTTTTGTTAAGTACTTACGTGGGTTATTCAGTTGCAATTTTCAGGGATAGAAGTTGTGGTTGGGGCTTGTTCAGGTGGTATGGTATATTTAAGCTTTTGGGTTGCTTTATGGCTTTTGATTTGTGGGCTTTGTTTGAGATTATACTTAATTGTGATAATGTGAGCTAGTAGTTTTAGTGCAACTTTTATCCGCTTTAGTTTTGTTTTTAGCATGTTCGTTTGTTGTCCTCTTTGGATATGTGCTTTAGATGTCATATCTTTAATTGTATTGTTGAAGTTAATCTAATGAAGTTTCTTTTGATTAAAAAAAAAAAAAAAAAGATAAAAGTTGAATGTCACTCTAAGGCTATACACTTACATTAGAATATAAGATCTATTGTCCAATATATTTGGTATTTGATTGAGCATATTTCGTAATTTTATGTTCGACGTATTTTAAGTGAAACAGATATGGGACATTCTAATGATTATTCATGTATTTATTGTTTAGATGACTTCTAGCTCTTTCACATAATGTGGTATATAATTTGTGATCTCTCTTACATTACTCTTTTATTTGACTGATTAATCATGTGGCTTGAAAATTTTAAATAAAAGTAAGTCCCTTTTAATTTAATAAAAAATATAGGGAAATTTGCAGAAATACTACCTGAATTTTTAGGCATATGCGAGATTACCACATGAATTTTTAATTTTCATTATTAACCACCTAAACTTTATAAAGTGTAGCAATTTACCACCTGCGTGTAACTCCGTTAAAATTTCCATTAAGTCAAATTACTACAATTAAAAAAATTTAAAATTTTGAAACTAATTAAAACAAAAACAAAAATCAAGCATATTATCTCTCGCCTCCCCCTGCATCTTTCTCCTCCACTACCAATTTGCAATTCAAGGTGAAGTCTTACAAAAAGTGAAAGCTATGCTCAAAGTGCTAAACATTAAAACCGAGCAATCATGACGTTTTCCTTTTTTCTTTAGGCTGATAAAATCCAACTTGGCAATTAAATATTGCTGAATTTGTTATTGATTTGCAGAGTTTGGCCTCTTCTTTGTGCAGTTGAGAGAGAGAGAGGAGTTTTAGGGTGGGGGAGGAGGGGGCTGTCGGGGAGTGTAGGAGAAGGGGTGTGGGGGAGGTTGGGGTATAATTAATTAGGTTGAATTCCGTTTTTTTCTTTCTAATTATGTTCCTTTTAAAAATGTAAGTTTTTAATTATAATAAATTCATGAAAATGTCCTTTAAAAAATATCACATATTCAACATGCAACTTTATTTTATGGATATTTTAACGGAGTTATAATAGAAGGTAAATTGCTACATTTTACAAAGTTCAAGTGGTTGAAAGTAAAAATTGAAAGTTCATGTGGTAATTGTACACATGGCTAAAAGTTCAGATGATATTTATGCAAATTTCTCAAAAATATATGTATCGACAAAATGCAACCCAAAAAACAAATATTATAGCCATTTAATAAAAATATATTTGTTTGCACATAAACTACTCTATGAAATTGTATTGGGGATGGATACGATTGCGTACGATATGACTCCCTTCCAAAACCAAAAACCATATTGTAGATATAACGGTTAGTTTTGGTTCGGATTTATGCACAAATCATCATATTAACTGAACAAATCTAAGGACGGTTGGATTCGGTTTGAGCTCACACCCTTTTTTTTCCCCCTAACGTTTTTGGAGCACAAAAATCAAAATATAATTGTAGCAAACTATCGAATGGATATTGATGAAATACGACAGGAAATATAATATAAACAATTGACAAAAATATCGATACAAAGAGAAATTAAATTATGGAAATTTTGAAAGAAAATAAAAATAAAAATCTAAAACATTTACTCAGTAAAAAGATTACCGGATAAATGAATGCGCTATGTTGTTTTCAATGAAAGTAATGTTATTTATTGAATGTTACAAAATATATGGGATGAGCTTGAAATAAAAACATGATTTAGAAAGAAAAGTTAGATAAAAAGTGAAGCTTAATCTTCCATACTACGTTTGGTTCATCGGAAATGGCCACACATGGGAAGTGGTTGTCCGGCATATAAGGGGGAAAATGAAACCCTCCACCCCTCTTGGGTTCCATTTTCCCTTTCAATAGGAAACTAATATTAGCATTAAATGCACATATTTCATGACCATTTTGTCCCTATAAACAATTTATAATTACAATATAACATTAAATGCATAATTTTTTTTTAATCTAATATGGATATAATTGAAAAATTAAACAAACTTTGTTTTACATTTATAAGCAAACCAAACATGGGAAATGAAATAAAGTGGTATTTCCTGATTGCTTTCCTAGCACTACCAAATATGGGAATATAATCTTCCATTTTTCATCCCTTGGAAAAAGAAATGAGAAATATTTCCATCAAAACCTTTTTGCAAACCAAACGGGACCAAAGGGTAAAAAGGTAATTAACACACATTAAAAAAAGAGGTCTAATTTCTCTTACTACTAGTAATAACTACCTCACATGCCAAATTAAACTTAATTCAATTGATAATTATCTACAAATTAGAGGTCCTTTGTTCCATTTTCCCCTCCCTCAAAGCCAATAAGTTAGAAGAAAAAAAGCACTTTGACATCTTCACTTGTTAATAAAAGAAAAATTAAATTCTATAAAAAAGAAGAAGAATTAAATAACAAAAAAGAAACGGAGTACAAATAGACAAAAAAGCGCTAGTATGTATATATATTCCCTGTGGTGTAATTGAAAATATATATATTCTTTTAATCAACGGTTTGAAAATATAGATAACACCATGTTTCTAAAATGAAGCATCTGCGCAGTGAAGCTGCGTTAGGAACTTGGTAGAGCAAGACTCCGCAGTTTCCTTTTTGCAAGTGCCACCAACTTCAAAAGAAGCCTTCTTAATAAGAAATTCAGTCGCTCGATCTAAATTATCATGTTCGCCTTAAGCTTTGATAGAACTGAGTTCAAGTTTGGCACTTTCTTGATGCTGCATGTCGTCGGAGAAAACATGAGATTGAAAAGTAAAAGACACCATATATATGTTCTGAATCTGATTTGGAAGCCGTGACAAGCTTTTGAATAAGATGAAAAACAAATATCCATAATGAAAATAAACTTGTACGAGGTACAAACTTGGGAACTACTTTTCTTATGTAAATAAATAAGCTGACTAGGTACACTGAGTAAGGTCCTTCAAATTTCCCACTCCTTTGCAGCCTCAAACAACAGGCATGCACACAAACTTCCTATCCTGGAAAATATGCAGGTAGCTTCCAATATATATATCATGACATCACTACTCCCGAACCCATTGCTCTCTAACCAAGCATCGAAAAAAGGTATGCGAAACTGCATGCAAGCCACAGAGTTTACTTACGGGAAGACTCCTGCCACTTACCCTAAAGTATTTTCTAGAAAACATCGCACCAATTCCTATCCCCTTCCACTACCATATTGTAGTGGATCGGATAAATCAAGTACTAAACAATATGGCGGGATCCAAGATCTACGACACTAGTTTCGAATCCAAATCCACCGCTACTAATGAACAAAGTCACCATCAACTCAGCTATAAGCTCAAGATCTACGACTCTATTTTTTAGAGCTTATAACACACTGATAATCATGTAACAGAGATCTCTCATACACAAAGATATGAATGAATTTATTTTTTAAAAAGAAATGAAAATAAAAACTCACTTGTACATAGTATCGCCACCAGAAGACTTCCTGTGTATCCAATCTGGAACATGCCTTTCAAGAAGATCAATCTGTTCTTCAACTTCTCCTGCAAAGAAAACAAGGTAAAGTCATGAAACACCTACTTTTGAGATGCAATCAAACATGTACCAGTAGTTAGCACATTGATACGCACTTCTTTCAACAACATCAAAGTTATTCATAATTATCTTGTGCACAAGCTCCTCTTTTGTGATCGGAGACCAGTTAAGAGACTTGAATATACTGTGGATTATAGTAACCAAGTCATCCAGGCAAGCAGACATCTGCTGGCACAGCAATGCACTTTTTTGGCTCTTCTTGAGATCCTCATTACCGCAACCAAGGATCTGCTCAACCTATAATGGCAAAGTCCAATCAGTGGGAAACAGATAAGGAGATTTTTGTTATTTTTTAAGTTCAAATGACTAACAGGTAAAAGGTAAAAGTACAAAATAGAAGCAGAACAACTGCACAGTTTAGAAAAAAAAAATGCATGTAGAAGGGCAAAATCTAGCATCTTTCCACACCTAAAAACAATATCAGAGTATCTACATGGAAAAATAAACAGCAATAAATTTCCTGGTGTCATATCATGCAGACGAGTACAGATTAAAGATGGAGTGCAAAATAGATGCCAATCAATCTATTTATCTTATCATGAACCTCAAACTAGATATTCTGGCTGACAGATTTAAGATTACCCACGTCAATCAACACCCTCAAGAAAAACAGGTTATGAGAATGCAAGTCTAAGAAAACAGTGAAGAATTAAATTCCTGTGCAATTGCCACATTCAGTAGAATAACTAGAGAAGTTTGAAACCAGCATACCTCCAGTGTTGCCAGAGAACAAGTAACATTTCCATCCTCGAAAAGTCCTTCTTTAGTTTTAGGGATGTTTTCGTTTACAACTTTGTAGCAGTCCGACTCATCTGCAGTGCAGTCCAATGAAATTTTATCACCTTCCAAGTGTGAGAAGTCTAGAATTCTTTTTGCAGGCTTATGACTTGATGCTGATTGGCTGTTCATGGTCACATGCTCGGCGTCACAACTGGGCATTGATCTCCTTGGTGTCAAGGGTGTAGGTGTTTCTATCATGATACTATCAGCAGATGAGGTGAGCTTTACAAGAGGGCTTTCTGATACACCGGAAGCACTAGAGCGTTGAGGGTGATTCAGCTGCACTGAGTGGTTGATAATACTGAACTTGGAACATGGTTTGTTCTGCTGCCCCTTTTTGATATCTAGCTCAGTTATACTATCAGGTTTGGAAGACAGAACTGGAAATTCTTTCTTCTGCTCATTCTTAATACCTTGGTTATTCATACCGCCAGAAGATGGCAAGGGGACTGGAGATGCTAAGAGTTGGGCCTTCTCTGCTTCAGCAACAACAGCATTCTGAGAGAAGTGTCTGCTCACATATGGATATGGATGAACTTTTTCTAAAAACAGCTCAGTTTCATTTGAAGTTGCTTTAAATCCCATTGAAGAATTGATAGGTAATTTCTCCAGGACAGGTATCTCTCTTCGTTGGCTAAAAGGCTCTGGCAATATGGCCTCTGGAACATCACAAGCCTTGACCGAAGAAATATAAATGCATGAGTTCATTGCTTTTATCTTTTAACACCAAAATAATTCATCACCTTGGCTTAACTAATCAAATGAATGATGCAAAAAGCTAAGCCCAAGTGAAGGAAACAGAATCAATTTAACCTGATCACCACATATTTCATACAGAATGGGAGTTTCATCTACAAATTACTCAACCCAACTTTCTGACAGGCACTGTTTCATCTCCTAAATGGCACCCAATAGCTAATCCCAAGCCCACCTAACAGAATCACTAAGTGGAAGCCAGCACAATCTGATTGCTTAACAATTTATACACCATGGGGCTATCATATGCCACTTACTGAACCAAAAGTGACATTTTCTAGGTATTGTTTCATGTCCTATGTGGCACCACAAGCAATGTAACAGTTCAGATCCACATTTCCTGTTTTATATAGTCAACTTATCATGCGCCAAAATAAGACCATCAACCTAGAAATCTACAAAAATATTTATTAGGCCCAACCAAGGAGCTTGCAACAGTCTCTCACTTCGAAGAAGGAAGAAAAAACAAAAAGAAGAGACATCACAGTACCTCAGGATGCATGGCAAAGAAATTAATGAGCCTAGAAGCAAAAACTTGGCGCACAGCTATAAAGTCAGATACTTCACAGTGACCTTCCACAATATTAAATAGCAAGGTGATATTCATATCTGGCTTCATGCATGGAGTTTTCTTGTCCTGCACCAAAATTCTATCTATCTTTATGGCTTCAGGAAGTATAAATTTCATTTGAGCAAGATGCTTGTACAAGAACTTTCTGGAAAAATAAAAAGAAGAACAGTTCAGTAAAAAGTATATATGACTCATAACTCGTAAGTTCATAAGAGAAAACAAAATATAAATTAAACAATGGAAACTTTAGACCAGATCCTCATACTAGTTGTTTTAAAAAATAGCATCTGGAAGTACTAGTTGCTTAGAAAAATAACATGTGGAAGTGCAGCTAAGGGTAAGTTAGAATTTCTCTGGCTGCTAGTTATGAAGTTATTCTCAACATCTTGAGAATTACAAACAAGAAGCTAAAGTCCTTAACAATACAAAATGGATCCTGGTCCTTGATGGATTTGGCTCTCTCCATTCACTCATTAGGTTGATATTGATGGAGCAGGTGTGAATCTAGATGATTGACAGCTAAACTGCATGATCTTATAAGTTATGATTATGATCTTGATACTGGAGAACCAATACTATAAAAACCATTTTATTGTATATACTGGTTGAATTCTCATATTAGAACAAAAGCCATAGTCCTATTTTCCGTCAATCCATTAAAAAGTTTGAACCTTTTGAGAATCGCACCATATTTCATTGACGCATATTAGTCAAAACCCTATTAAGTCTATTGGAAGCACCAATCCCTTGTGAATTATTCGTCCAATTGATTAAAAAGTTAAAAAAAACAAGAAAAGGAAAACAATACGAAAACGAAACAATCCTACCAGCCACCATGGAAAAGAAACTGCACATTAAGGAGAAATATTTTGAACTAAATCAAACATTACCGTTTCGCTAGGACTTCCACCTGAGTAGAAATATTTTGAAAAGTAGGTGACCTTTTACGCAGACGAAGCAACCTCAAGGAACAATTCATATGGTCAAAGAAGTCTGCCATAATCCTATATCTGCAAATTAAAAAAGATGACAAGCTTTAGACTCAAACAATCGTTCGTACTTTGTTAGAGAAGATAAAACATAAGAGAAACAGAAGCCATGGAAAATTGGATCTTGAAGTTGGGCTTGCCCCTCGTGGTATTTGGTGTTTAAAGGCTCGTTTATCTTCTCCGGTGTCTGACATTCAATCTTATTCTCAAGAATTCTTGGGTTTTTCACTCGAGCAGGAGACATAGAAGCAGATTTCTCAACTCCAGGAAGAATCTTTTCAAACTTGAAAATCGAATCCACTGAGGCTGAGGCTGAGCTTTGTATGCACTCTTCATCCATGATAATGACAAATTGACAATGCCAATTGCCAAGAACCGGAATCTGAAATCCAAAACTTTTACTCCTTAACTTAGAAAGCAATCTTCACCTATTAATTAAATAAATTGTTGAAGGAGGATTTGAGAACCCAACAATTCTTTGCAAACTTATTAGGGTTTCTCGGTGGAGGGAAACATTTGCGATCCTGGGAATGTTAAGCATATTTGAATGTGGGATTTTTATGAAACGACGTAAATACCCTCCGCCCTTGTGACCGTTGGGTTGGGGCTTATTCCTTTGAGCTTTCTTTGATAGATTACGGAAAGGCTAGAATGAGGAGCTAATTTGAGGAGGTTAGGACAGAGCCCTGCTTTGAAACAAACAAAACGAAACGAAGAAAGCCCGGCCCAGGACCAAAGAGAAGTAGGCCCCAAACCCGCGCATGATTTGGTGTTACGTGTCGTGCATGCAGAGCAGTTATATGGCCATTCAGTCTAATCTGGCCGTCCTCCCAGCTAGCTGGCGAGTAATATTACGCACGTGCTAGACAGACAGTCTATCGTTTGGGTAGGAATCTCAATCCAACGAACCAACCAAACCAGCGCGGCGGGCGGGCGGTCGGGCGGGCGGGCGGCCATGAGCATCATTACGTTAACAATCTTGTACACGTGGCACGCACTCCAACTACTTGTTGCCTTGCGTGTACCTCTCAAGAAGTGTCTCAAATTCAATGTCCAAAGTATTATCTATTATGGATGTAGCGGAATCCTAACGTAATGATGGCTGCGCAACCTTAGCCGAAACCGGCATATATCAAAGGATAGCCATCGCTCGCCACGTGTTCCTTTCCTTTTTTAAATTAGATATTTGTGATGTTTTTCATCCCAATCACCGTCCTCAGCAAATCAGGGGCTAGAGTTAGATTGTGACAAATATATGAGTGACGACATGCTTCCATCATGCCACGTGTTCATGCACGTGGAAGGCTTAGAGCTCTTGGACGGTGGGCTTGTGGGAGCTGCTTTGCTGTGGGCCTCTGGATGTCTGGTCTCACTGTCACTGGTTTAGCGCCCACATGTAAACACATTAACATATTTTTTTGCTAAAGACTAAAACATACACAGTTGAAAATTTAATATAAAAGAGTTTTTGGTTATGGTTCTACCACTACCACAATTGTTAGCATGAAATAGATTTTAACTTCATGTTATCTTCTTAAACTTAGGGTTTTTCTTTCTAGATATATTATACATGATAAAAACTGTTCACACGTCGACTTCTAGTTCTGGAAACAAGCCTCTCTCTCTCTCTCTCTCTCTCTCTCTCTCTATATATATATATAAATATATAAATATATATGATTATCCTATAATTATACTTAATGTCATTTTATATATAATATACGTCATCATACAAACAAAATTCTCTACAATAAACAATTTGCATACTGAAAATTAAACGTACTTTAGTTTAGGCGGAGCTAGGATTTGAATTTGGGGGGCCATTAACTGAAAACATACAAATTTATGTTAATATTTTACAAAACATTACATTGATTAGTGGACGCTTACAAAACATTGGGGGCAAAGGTGGCTCTGCCCCTGGCTGTTATTATTTGAAATGAGTCGTTTACATTTGAGACGAACTGCGTGTCCACCTTAATTTGGAGTGTTAGTTGCTCAACTCAATCCATATTAGTCGTAACAATAGGTGTAAAAATAAAAAATAAAAACACAGCAAAACAAAGGGAAATATTAATTAAGAAAAAAGCATATGAAATAGCTGATTTGTCTACCTAAGACTAAGACTAAGACTAAGATATGGAATGAGTTGAGTTGCATCT
Source organism: Prunus avium (assembly GCF_002207925.1). The sequence continues at coordinate 913,300 of NW_018921332.1, forward strand.
CGAAGAGGAAACTCTTGTATGTTTTGCAGTTAACTGACTCAGTCTCAGTGTATCAATCATCAAACGCTTTCTTATGCTAACGACAGTTATGACACAAAAGATTACATTTTGATGCACAGAGGTCCCATTATTAACTCATGTCCTTTTTGAAATGTCTTATTCCTACGTTACACCTATTGTTACGTATTGTATACATGTCTTAGTCAATCAAAAGTGTACAACTAAAATTAACTATCTCCATACTGCAATGCATCCATATCTCTCTTAGTTTATGGACACTTGTCAAAACCCAATGACAAGTTGATTCTTACCCTCACACTCCTCAAACTCTGCTTTCATAGCCCCAAGAGAAATATCACAAGCATACAAGCATACAAATTTCAACCTAATTTTGTTTTAAATTTAGAATGGTGAAGAATCAATATGATTTTTTTATTATTATAATACAAGTGATATTTTAAACTAGTCTAAATTAATCTAATATGCAATAAAGAGATTCGAACTTGGATGCAATGCAAGGGGTACATATTCATTGTCCTAGCCAACCGACCTAACTCACGTATGCATGAAAAGGTTGATGTTTCAATTGGATGGATAACATATATACTACATTTAACTATGTAATGTGAATTTGATGATGTTGCCTCATAAAAAATGAAAAATGAAAAATGAAAAAAGAAAACTAAAATGGTTATCAAACAGATCCTAAAAAACTATACAATGACTTATAAAAGAGGTGGTCACTTCCTTATTGTCAATTAGTTTTGGGATTGCAATCTCAACTTCATTCGTGATATTAAAGTTGAGGGCCTTTATTCATTACCAATTGGTTTTGACTGGAGCAGACTTGTTGCATCTTCTTTCTCTTGCTTTTTTATTTTTCATCTAAAGAAGTTTTTGTTGACCAAAAAACAAAAACAGATGCTGGAGATGGAGTGCAGTTGTTCATGCATTTTTGGTGGGGAAAAACGAAAAACTAGTACGCAAATTAAGACCCCCAATGATCAAACTTAAAAAGCCCCGAAATAATCACAAGAGAAGAGAGTTGCAGGACACATCGATCCCCCAATAATTAAAAAACTCAATTAAATCTGTTACCTTGCAATGATTATAAAACTTGATAGTTTTGTTGACTCCCAATAATTAGGAGTTTGGTGTACCATTATTTGATTGACACTTGTCATTTCTTGTGTGAGATATTAGTCGTAGACGACTCGGTAATGACGAAGTTGATCCAAAGTCAAGTAACTGGCTTTCTTTTCTTTGTTCTGGAAAGACGAAAGAGCAAAAAAGAAAAGAAGAGTGCATTCCAATTTCAATCAACACAGGTTGGTTTGTCCATTCATAAATTCATATCATATGATATGCTGCCGCGGATTTAGTAAAAAATTGGTGAAAAGGTAAACATACAAGTGAAAAGTAAGTGCAGCAGAAATGACAAGAATAACAGACAGTTGTTGTTGACGTAGGAAAAGAGGGACCGACCGACTGATGGGTTCGGTGATGATGTCTGTATGATGATGAGAGAGAGAGAGAGAGAGAGAGAGAGAGAGAGGAGAATAGGAATTTAGGATTTGGGTATAGTAATAGTACAGGGCGCCATTCAAACGCTATAATTAATTTAAAACCGGAAAAGAAAAGAAAAAAAAGAAAAAGAAAAAGAAAAAGGAATATATATATCATCATATATATGAAGAAAAGAAAGCGACTGTATGCCGATATATACGATACAAAGCTCCACCAAATTTCTAAAACCCACCCACCCAATATGCTGTGTTGAGTGTTGAAGTCGAACCCGCTTAAAGCTAAAAAGCTTTAGCCTTTAATAAGAATAAGAGAGTAGAAACAAAATCCCTACTATTTTTTATTTTTCCATTTCCAATACCCTCTTTGGCTCTTTCTTCTCCGGACGACTAAGGAAAAGGCTTTTCCTTTTATTATTATTAATAATTTTTGTTTTGAATTGAGAGTCTGTGATCTTCATACTGCACACCAATAAGCTTCGCGATGATTATGGTCCGTAGGGGTTCTGCCTAGGAAGGAAGGCATCTTTATGTTTAGGTTTGAGTTTTATTTGATCATCGAGTGTCTCTCTCTCCGACCAGGGACCTGACCTGACTTGAAAGTTGCAAATTTGCAATTGCCAAAACACAAACTAGTGGCTTTATGTTAGTTGGTAAGTATACAATTCTACTCTTTGGTAGTCAGAAAAGATGTTTCTTTTTTCTTCTAGTTACATTCAATTGAATTCTCAAGTTTTTTTTTTCTTTTGCTGTCTTTTGTGTTTCATACCCAAGACCCAGATAATGAGCATCCTCAAATGTTATTACGTTCGCTTTGCATTTTCTCATCTCCTCACTTTAATAAATAAATCTGCAATTGCTTGGAGCTGGAATTCTGGGTTTTCTTTCTTTTTTATTTTTATGATTTCCTCCAATTGTTGCTTGCTTGAGCTTGTTTGGAGAACCTTTACTCATAATCTTCAGCTCAAGTTAACTTTTTCGTGAGAGGTTACCAAATACCAAATGCCAATCTAGTTCAATTTGAATTCCTTTACTTCCACATTTCTACGTAATTGGTTGCACGAGAAATCACCCTCCTTATAAAGTTCGGTACACTTTTTCTTTTCAACTCTCCTACAATGTCATGGCTCATGCCTTTCATGTGATTCTCTTGCCTTTAAAGAAAATAACCTTCATTTTTCTTCTTTTAGCTCTAACCTCGAATTGTGGTATTCATTTTTTTCTGGGTGCAGAAACAACCAGAACTTTTGACCAATCAGTCAGCCATCTGTTAAGAAAGAAGGTGGGTTTAGATCAATTTTAGCCAATTGTTATTTATTTGTTTACTCAATCTCAATGTTATCAAACTAGTCCACTTTTGGAAATATAGAGATATAGTGTTTTAAAACACCAATTAAAGATATTAACATCTCAACTAGAGTTATACTCAGAGCCATTTGGGTGTCGCTCGTGAGCAACCTACTACTTGTGCTTTGTTGGTTGACATTTAATTACGGCTTGCCTACTGTTTATGTCCATGCCTATCTCCATTCTTTGGACTATAATATTTGAACAGCTATCATTTCTGGTTCATATACATTGGAACCTAGTTACCTGCACGCTGTTCTGAAATCACCACTGTTTCATGTAAGAGAGAGTTTACATACAAGAAGCTGGAAATTCATTTACAGCTTCAATAGTGCGGATGCTGATTGACTAAATTTTATTTGGGTTGGCAGATATAGCAAGTCTTAGGATATGGGATGCCTGGTGTCAACACCGAAAGATACAGTAGGAAATAGGAGGAGGCCGGCAAATATTGGGGAAGTTTCTGTCTATGTTCCCGGTTTGCGAATCCCTAAACCTGTTGATTTCTCTCAGTCACTCGGTGATCACTTATCCAAGAGTTTAGTAGAACGCCTATCTGCTTTAAGAACTCGTATAGTTGTAATGGCTGGCCAAGAAGGTCCTACAATTACAAGAACAAGGAGAAAAACTGCTACCCAACATGGTTTGTCATGGAATCAAGTTTGTTGATTTTTCCTAATGATATGTGAACTCAAGTATTTCTACATCTGAATGAATTCTTGTCCTCAGGTGGTTCAACATTAGCCGATCTTCAGCAGGCTCTCGAGGATTACTTGCCTGTCCTTTTGGGATTAATGAAAGATGGTAAGTCTTGATCTCATGTCATCTCATTAAACTGTATCCACAAGTTTAGTTAAATCCTAAAGGCGTTTCTTATTTCTAATATGAAGGAAGCCAGCTACAACACAAGGTACAATTTGTGTGGGTAAATCAAGAGGATGATGCAGAGGTGGGCATGTGGCAGAGCTCTTAAGTTCACATTTCTCTGTTATGCATGTCATATATTTTTCTTTCCTCAAGTAGGGTTTAGATTCCATCATTTTGTCAAGGAAACCTGACTTGATTTGAATGAATAATCCTTCAGGAAACAGCTATGTCTAATGCATGGTACGAGGTGCTGTCCATCTTGCACTTAATGGCAATGCTATCGTTCTCACAAGCTAATTTGTTACTTCTTCCAAGAACATCTGCTGATGGTTATCAGCCAAAAGTAACAGAAGGTATTGTTATTTTTTTGGGTCTATGGAAGGTAGCATTATTGCATGAGACTGAGCCAGAGGCAATTAAATCTTGTGTTTTTCCATTTATCATCTCATTTGTTTTCTTACAATAGCTTGCTATATTAATGAGAAAGTTGTGTTGTGGGCACTTTCTAGAATGATTGTGGACCTTTAATGGTCATGAAGTCTTCTCTTTACTGAGCACTTTCTAACTTAGTGCAGCACTAAACCTGTCTGCTGAAGTTTAGAATCAGATGCAAACTGCAGTAAACTTTTCTGCTGACTAAATTGCATACTTTCAAGTAATCTGTCTTTGTGGTAGATTCATATGGTAGATAATAAGCATAAATACACATCTTTAGTTATAGGTTTAATACGTGTAATGTGTAGTTATATCCACAGAATATGCAGTCATATATTTATTGCTTGTTTCACTCCACTTCCCGGGCTTCATAAAGTATAAAAGTCTGGATGAAGTTGTGGAAAAATGAGATTTATCAGTTTTCCTTATCTTTCCTCTACATGGTTTCATGTGCTGACGGTGATTCACACCCATCAAAAGTATCAGTTTTGGATTGATCCTAGTATGGTTGACATGGAAATTGAATGACAAATAGAAAAAATTAGAAAACTAGAGATAGAAAACTGCAAATTCATTAGATTATGTCATTAGACCTTTAAAACAGAATTCTAATATGTTAAAAGGAGATGACTAAAACAACTGAAAAATGGGTTTCCTGATCAGTATACTTAAATCAAGATTCTTCTGTTTGATACTTCGTAGTAAGTTATTTGTTCACCTGTTTATGTTCTGTTATGCTGCTTGGGCTACTTCTTTTGAGAAGATCTTTTTTATTCACAAAAAAAGAAGAAAAAAGAACAAAAGAAGAAGAAGAAAACTTGTATATGCAGTAGTTGGTCATCAGTCAACCTTTTGGCTTTTGTCATGCTAATTTCTTCACTTGGTTGTGCCTCACATGACTTCTTTTGCTTTTTCACAGAGAGTAGACGAGCTTCAATTGATATTTTCATAAAGGCAGCAGGATACCTTGATTGTGCTGTCCGACATGTTCACCCACAGTTGCCTACTGAGCTCAAGTTTGTATCAATTGAAAATTATACTGATTTCAACTTCCTGTTTGTTAACATGTTCCTAATGCTGTTGTTCTTAATCTTTTGACTATTGATTGATTGCAGGAGAAACCTGCCAGTCGACCTAGCAGAAGGAGTTCTTAGGGCGCTTTGCCTACAAGCATTAGGACAGGTATTTCAAAGAATGGGCTGATCTGATAAACTGTTACATTTTATGTTTCAAACTTCATGCCTGAAATTGGACCAACCATCTAAAAGGCATATTATGCTACTATATAAAATTATGTTGGAACTTTGTGTCTTCTGATCTATGATCTTTCGCTTACCCTTTTTCTATTTTTCTTTGCTTTTTCTTCTTCATCTGTTCCAATGTCTACTGTAGGGTGTTGATATTCAACTTGGGATGGCAATTGATAGCACAAAAGCTACTCTTGCAGTGAAGCGAAGGCTTGCGTGTGAAATGGTGAAGTATTGGCAGCAGGTAAGAGATTTCTCAGCATTGATGGTGCGCTCTTCTCGATTAGTAATGTCATTTGAAGTCTCGGATTTTTGTAATAAATGTTCCATTCCATGCTTCCATTTGAAGTCTCCCATATTTCTTCATGTTTTTTTGGCTGTACATATATTAAAAATCTGCAATTTTTGTGAGTTAGAAGAAGAAAGATTAGTCCTACAGCCCAAATTACATCAGTTCAGGGTCTGAATTTGGATATTCTAGGTTTGAGGAGTAAAATAGTGATCCTAGAAACTCGTTGTGGGTACATGATGGATTCCATTGCACAGTGCTAAAACCAAAAATGTCAAAGTACCACTGCAGAACATTGATAATTAAGACACACCTCCATTTTTGGTTGATCCCCGACGACAGCTTACCCCATCTATACTTCTTTGCTTTATTTACTAGTGAGTGTGTTTGGTTCAGTAGTTTTTGATAATGTGCCATATTTGGTTTGACTTATGCTGTCATGCCTTTACGTGCATATCTGACACATGCACACACGGCCACATACCCAACATTTAGGATGGGCAGAAAAATATGAATTTAATATTCTCTGAATACCCCAAACAAGGGGATCTAACCATGTCCACTTTGTTCTTTTTGCCTAAAATATTTTCTTTATTAAATGTTCCTCTTAGTCATATAACCCTTTTTTTTTGGTTTGTTACAATTTCAGATTTTCTTTTGCCTTTCCTGATATTGGGTTATTTTGGCCATTTTCTATTCACAGTAGTAGTGAATAAGTTCCTCTATATTCCATATCAGTTACATGTCATATTTAAGTTGTTAATTCTGATGGTTCACTATGTTCCTCATGATTACACTTCTCATCCCAGATATGTTTGTTTAAATCACATCAAAATTGGTGATCCTGAACCATATATTGCTTTCTTTATGTCATTTCTTCACAGGCTCAAGATAACATTATGAACCTTCCATTATTAAATGGTTGGGGTGAAAAGCATCGGCTCTTTGTGAAGTGGAAATATGTTGAGGCAAAGGTACGCTGCAATTTTTTATGGGTCTTTGCTTATGCGCTCGCTGCTATCTGTATCTCATCTTCTGAGTTTTTGTTTCATTATAAGCATAGTATTTCTCAGATTCTTATTTTAAGGGAAAAAAATTATTTACATGTTGTTTTCCCTTATGGAGGAAAAAAATTGACTTCTAGTGATTCCTCTAGAATTTTTTTCTTCCTAATTAATGTTTTTCTTCCTAAAAAGATACCAAGTTGGTCACTTGTATTTTCCACTTTGGTGATTACTTGTTAATGCGGTTTGTCTACCCTTGGATTTGTTAAATAACTTGCTGCTGGATCTTGTTCTTTAATGTAACCAACGGCAATAGGCTAAACTAGCAAATATTAGAAAACTTAGACACGCAAGAATTATACTGGTTCGGCAGAACTTTTGCCTACGTCCAGTTGTGATTTCTCTAGGTAGAGAAATCACCGCTCCTTTGATTAATAATAGAGATTACAGAACTTTTGCAAACCCTAGAACTAATCTCAAAACTCTTGGCTGTCTCAGGCTGTTTTCTCCCTCTCCCAAAATAAGCCTTGCCACACCCTATTTATAGATATAGAGTTGGCTTACATGTCCCAAGGCTGATTGAATTCCTATTCCTAAGTGGATTAGGAAATTACACTTATCCAAAACCAAATAGGCTTCTAGAAATCCAAATCTAAATTGAATAAGGAAAACTGAAATTCTTTCCTAATCCCTCTAGGACAAGAATACCTCTAATTTTCCTAAAACAATCCTAACCCAACTAGGACATATTTGACGAGCCAAAATCCTAACAATCTCCACCTTGGTGAGTCAAACCAAGTCTTGATCATTGCACCCAACGTGATTGATCAAGTTCAAGCAATGCTTGAACTTCTTGACTGGCACTATCTTTGTAAGGAAATCTGCAGCATTGTCATCCGTATGAACCTTTTCAATCCAAATCTCCTTAGACTCCACCCAATTTCTGATTCTGTGATATCTTGCTTCAATGTGCTTTGATCTTCCAGAAAATACTTGATTCTTTGCCAAGTAAATGGCACTTTGACTATCACACTTCAGCTTCACACAATCTTGGGTGATTCCCATTTGACTTACCAAGCCATTAAGCCAAATTGCTTCCTTTCCAGCTTCAGCCAATGCAATATACTCTGCCTCTGTGGTTGATAAAGCTGTAATTGGTTGCAGTAGTGCCCTCCAACTGATTGGTCCTCCTGCGCATGTAAACACATAACCAGAAGTTGACCTTCTCTTGTCCAAGCCCCCTGCATAATCGGCATCTACATATCCCAACACCCCCGCATTTTCTTTTTGCATTCATCTTTAGGCTTTTAGAAATCCAAACCTGAATTGAATAAAGAAAACTGAAATTCTTTCCTAATCCCTCTTGGACAAGAATACCTCTAATTTTCCTAAAGCAATCCTAAACCAACTAGGACATATTTGACGAGCCAAAATCCTAACAGGATTAAATTCTGTGTACGCTGATTTTGATACTTGTTCTTGGTTATGGTACGGTATTGTCTTTTCTGAGTAAGTGACTGCCAAATGAGAAGTAATATTGGAGATCACCACCATAGACTGTGCCAGTCTTTCTTTCACTAAAGTTATAATTTTCCATCAGAACTGTCTAACAACTTAACTATTCTTGAAGAGTTGTATGTCAATTGATTCCTCTATGTTGATCTAGCTGATAGAGAGGGGTCTTCTGCCACTAATGTTCAGTATTTGATTTCATTATGATTGAAGTTTGTGTTTTGCACAGCTGACCAAAGCTCATCTTTTTTACTCCAATATTAATCAGGCTGCTGCATATTATTATCATGGTTTGATCCTTGACGAGGGTAACACCGAAAAATTTCATGGGATGGCTGTAGCTGCTTTGCAAGCAGCAGATGAGTATTTTAAAGAAAGTAAGAAAGCATGTGACGCATTTCATGCTGCTCCTCCTTTGTCGAGGTAGGTAGAGCCCTATTTTCTTGTTCATTTGTGCTGATAGATGGATTATTCATCTTGTCGCATCTGGTGGAGTATCTGCTCTTTTTCTAGGATAAGTATCTAAGTTATCAGTTATCTTCAGAGCACCAAGTTCTTCATCTTTGAGAGCATGTAGACTATAGCAGCAACGAAGTAGTGTACTCCAGTTATTCAGCCAGACTCTGCTCAGGACATTGGGTTTGTGAAGCAGTTGTTTTTAGGCCGACTTTCACACGATGAGGATTTTGGGTCCAACATGAGCATGCATCCTTTTTCAAGATCAAAACATTTTAGAATTTATTTACTCATTGGTCATCTAGCTTGGTTCAGCTAGGTGAACTGTTAGCTCATAACTATTTTCCTCTGAAATAAATATGTTCGCTTCTTCTCCTTGCAATCACCATTCTTTTGGTTTTCTAGTCCTCCTTTTTTTATCTTCCTCTCACCTAAATTATGTAGTCTCTATTCCAATCTCTAGATATTTGTGTGCGTGTGTGTACTGAACCATGTGCAAGATCTATTATCTTGTAGCTAGCGTTGGTGGATTGAAGATTGATGTGTCATCAGTTGATCAGTTTCCTTCTTCTTTTTAATCATTTTCTTATTGAGTAAGTGCTTAATTGATAGACATTATGCAGAAATCCACCGCTCTGGGGAACCATGAAATATCTATCTGAAAAAATTCCAAAAGATACTTCGAGCAAAGTGCGGATAAACCGTGACCTCTACTCACACGAAAAGTATGTCCTACTGGAGAGAAGTATAACTGATAATATTTATGCCCAAATGCAATTTCCTTTTCACTCTTGGCACCTAATTGTAATCTCGTTGTTCTTTGTTGATAGAAGGAACCATAAGAATAATTAACGTCTGATTTTGGATATCTTGACTGCAGAATCATGGAGACAGCACCAACATTGCCTGACTTTGCTTTGGCCCTGAAACCGGATGAATACCAACTTCCTCCGGTGGACCCGTCTTGGAACATGGAGCACATGAATAAGGGACAGACTGGTTCCAACCAGCTCAGGAATGAAAGAAGATAGCCAAGCCATATATGATAGTTTTCTGCATCACAAAGTAACAGGGGCCGATCCAGAAGTGTGGATGACCATTCAATTGTAGCGCCCAAGGTCCACTTGAGCTGTCCTTTTGTTACCCCCCTTCTTTTTTCTTCTTCTCCTTTTAATCCATTTTTCCTTATAAATTTCTTTTGTTCCTTCTCCCCATGCGCAATTTACTTATAGAGCTCTGTATTTATGTTTTCTGTTGTGTGAAAATTGTTAATTGGCTGCTACGGGGGAAGAGAAGAAGAATGACTTATATGCAAATTACCAAGAACGGGTATTTGCTCCATCAAAGTTGAAGCCAGTCCTGTCCGATTACGTTTGTCCATCTGTTTCATAAGTATCGTGTTTCATAGAAAAGCATTCTTTTTATTTGTTGTTTTCCGTATTTTGTTGGTATACTCTCTGTCCACACACATAAAAATATTTGAAGAAAAAATCAAAAAAAATGTTGAAGGTTGTCTGGCGGAGTTAGAATAGAATTCGTTCATTTGGTGCGCGCTCGCACACACGCTCTCCCTCTCTCTAGGTCCAAGCTTACATGTTACGGAAAATAAAGGATTCAAATTCTGAATTTTTAAATAAAACGCCCCAATTAATTGGATTCAACAGCGGGTATTTACTTTTGAAGGGCAACTTGTAAATATTTTGACAAATTCAGAATTAAATTTGTAAACAAAAAGCCCGAGTAACAAAAACTAACAAATAATGTTAATACAAACATCCCTAGGCCTAGCAAAACCAACAGCATCATGAAGCAGAGATCACAAATATCCTGAGGTGGAGAATCAAAGACCACACATCGCTCCAGGCTGGAACTGCAGCTGGTCATTCTATCCACTAATGCCGTTCGTTACATGATGCCAATTTGCAGCTGGCCATGCTAGTCTTCTGCACCATTTCTGCCATCTTCATCCAATTGCTTTTGCTTCTCTTGTTCCTCTGCCAAAAAAGAGACAAAACAAGAACCAGTAAAGTGAGTTCAATATGACTCTACATCTAATCTAAGTTACAGCTTTTTAAAGCCACCGAATTAAGCATATGGTTCTCATTGTCACAAGGTGTAGGCTAATTAGTGTAAAGTGAAAAACACTTGCATTGCATGCTTTGCATTACAAACTTTGAACATGTTGGTCTAATAACTTCCATAAAAACGAAAAACATAAGCTAGACTAACAGGCCATAATAAAATTATAGCATACAGTAACTTAAAAGATATATCCTCTTATGGCACGTTTGGGTGAGGGTCTTGGAGATTGGATTTGAGGTAAGTGTTACTTCAAAACTCCATCTTAACCAGATTTGGCTAATTTAAAACTGGGACCTAGGGCGCTGAACCTTAGCTCTGAGACCCTGGTCCGGGTACCCAGTTCTCGGGAAGAGGATCCATGGCCAGAGGTCCAGGTCCAGGTCCTAGGCATGGGATCCTGAGTCCAGTGTCCTCGGTCTGAGGTTTCAGGACCAGGACACAAAACCTAAGTTCCTAATTTGCATTCCATGACACTTTATACGTTAACCAAACAAGTAAAACTGAAATCTTGGGACTTTATATCCCATCACTTTAAAATCCTGTCATTTTGCCATCCCTTGGCACTTTCAAGCCCCTCATTCAAACACAAGGTCAACAAGAATGAACTGGAAAACGCCACCAAAAATATAACATATTCTTTCATACAACATATAGCTTTTGTTTAGCCAGAGAATATATTCTTAACCAACTAGGCTCAGAGTGTTTCGAAGGCAAGATTGGGCCCTAACCTAGATGAAATGCAAGATATGCTTCCTAGAAACCTTTTCCCCATTTTCTAAACCCAAACTCACCCTCTACTGCATTGTTAGTCTGTTTACATTGTGGGGCAAGCACATCAAAGAAAAGACTGGATGTTTTAATGGAGAGGGCTGAAATGAGGCCCCAAAACTATGGTTCCGAAACTATTTACCCCCAGACAATGCAACAGGATATCCAAGGGGCCACCATTTGAGGTTTGATATAATTGCCCAGTAGGAAATAACAATCCAAATCATGCAGAAAAATTTCAATATCAAGGAATATGAAAAGAAAATGAAAAAAATCGAATGCTTTGTTTCTGAAAGTAAAAAATGGTCATAAGTTTTTAAACTTACGAAAACCACTCAACTGTTATCTATCCAACCAATTTAAGAAGAGATCTTTCATGAAATGCGTTCTGTTAAATTTTTCTATGGAGGGAACATGTTATTAAGAAAATGGTAATTCCATACCCATAAGTTTACACATTGCCTTTTGGGTTCGCCTTTCAAGCTTATCAAGCTTCTTCTGCACATCCCTGCGAAGTTCCCAGTTTGGTTTTTTAGGAGCAATATTCACAAACGGGTCCTGAACATTAATCAAGAATTAGAACATGTGACATAATGGACAATTCACCATGAAAGACACAGAAGCCAGTGATTAAGAGACTGAGTAAAGAAATTCAAAAGTAATGAAGTACCTCTTTCTTCTCTGAGGGAGGAGGTACTGCTGCAACAGGGTCTTCAAACTTTGGTAGGACAGGTGGAACAAGCTTTCCCTCCTGAAGCTTCTTATCATGAGGAACATAATTTCGGAATTTCATGCTGGTGTTATTGCACAAGTTGACAGTTAAATATTAAAACCTCATTTGAAGTATCCCTTGCCAATAAAATTACAGAACTTGAAGAACATAACAACCCTTTATGTATCATTAAAATATGACCGATCACATCCTAACCATACCTTCTAATATAATTCATAATCAACTATCTCATTAAACTAAATAATTGCAGTCATGACATGAAGTCAAATCCTATTACTACTACAAGTGAAGATATAGGTTTTGAAAAATTGGAAGCAGAAGTCTCTTATGCGTATGTGAAATTTCTACTTAACCTTCCCAAACTTAATTCAACTTCCCCTTTTGGACACTATTTCAGGTTTACTGTTTTCCTTATACTTAAAGATCTTGTATTCATGTTTTGAACCCATAATCCATAGTCATGCTAACCACAAAAATGAGAAAACCATAAAGCACCTGCATACATTGTTGAGGTATTTAAAGGATTAAATATAAACAAAAACCTTTGATGTATCATCTCAAATGACATATGAAAGCACAGCACACATATGCCTATAATTACAGAGTGGGTATGGGGGTGTTGGCAACATCATGGGATAAATATTGTACACAAATCTCACCGCACAAAATCATGAATTTGAAAGGAAGATGCGCTATAACACCTTCCAGGGCATTGAACTGAAATTAAAATCATGAACAAAACCCTAAATAAGACTAATGGAGAATTGGAGGGTGGTAAGTAAGTGATATTAACATACAAAAAGAATAGGATCTACTCACGTTTCTTCACTAGTTTCATTGTCTTCGTCAGCATTAGAGTCAACTAGAGAGGAATCCTCATCTGGAGTGTTTAACAGTTCCTGCGCAGCTTTAAGGGCTCTTAGCCTCTCTTGACGTGCTGCAACTGCTTGTTGAACGGACTCCTCTTCAGCGGCCATTGCTTCAAATGTAGAAGAAACAGTTAATATTTAACAGATCAGCAGTTTCATCTCCAAATGTGGCTTATCTCCTCTCAATAATGAATAATGAATAATGAAATGACATCAGCAATATTTTGCAGAGATCAAATGCAAAAGGCACCACTCTGTACAAGGTTTCCCATAATAAGGCATACGACATTACATGCTCAATTGGAGCTATAGCATCAAATACTCAGCCCTAACTCATTAAAAAAAATTATTTTCCACAAAAGACGTTCTTGAAACACCAAGAATCTATCTGGAGCAAATATACATAGACGCGAGTAGAAATATTTCATGAAAATTTTAGTCTTTCAGTACAAGCAGCGAGTCAGACACAAATAGTTCAAGAAGATTAAAAGCAAAGCCATTCCCAAAAAAAAGAAAAAAAGAAAAAAAGAAATGGTTTCTTGTTTAAAATAAATTTAAATAAAGTTTTTTTTTCCTCTCATATAATCAAGACCCACCAATATCTTCTTCAAAACAAAAGAAATTAGTAAATTGTTAGAACTTCTGATCCCCAGACTACCGAGCAAACCAACCCATATTCATACAAGCGCTTAGCATAATCAATCTAATACATAATTGATTCCTGAGTTAGGTTTCAATAAAAAACGAAGAGGAGCAGAAGAACCAGATACAAGACTGAAAGTGCGAGTTTTCTTCGCACTTGAGTCTCGAGTGATATATTTCTGGGCCCTTTTTTATAGTTACGGAACAACAGATAAAAGAAGAAGAAGATAGAAGTATTACCAGAGAAGAGAAGAGAAGAGAAGGTTCCGGAGTGTCGACTCGTCTGCTGCACTGCTCTGTCTGTCACTGAGGGGATTGAAGAAAAGAGAGTGAAAGTTGGGAGGTTAAAAAGAAAGAAAGAAAGATCGCAATTATTAGTATAGGCTAAGGGGCCTGGCCAGTCCAGTCCAACTCCAAGTAAGTAAAATGAAGATCAGAAGCTATTGGGCTTGTAATGGGCCTGTATGTCTGTCAAAAGCTATTGCTTTTGTGTCTTTGTACAGCACTAGACTAGCAGAAGCGAGAGCACGATAAGGAAGGAAGAATGAGGAAGGAAGCAGAAGCACAAGTGGAACTGGCAAAAAAGAGATGCAGAGATGTGATCTACCGAATAGAGGGATTGCCAGATTCCACCAAGATCACTGCTTCTTGCAGACGCACTCTTCTCAAATTGGCCCACTCCGAACTCACTTTCCTCTCCCGCTGTTGCTCCTCCTCCTCCTCCTCCTCCTCCTCTACTTCCACTCCCCTCAACCTCAGGTTTGCCCATTCCTTCCTTCTAACTTCTAAGATTTAATTCTAATGCACTCCTCCTCCTAATAATAATAAAATATCTTCTTTATTTATTTATTTATAATTTACTGCTCCTTTTTTGCTTAGGGTATCTTAAAATGAAATTGGAAATATAGGAGAAAAGGATATATATAAAGTTTATAAACAAATGAAACACAAGTTATCTGCTTTACTTACTACTCGTGTCGTGTCGTGTCGTTGTAAATGTAAAGTGCATCAGCAATCAAACGAGTTGGGTTGAGTTCTTGTTTTGAATGAATGGCAGTGTCTGTCTTGTTTGTAAACTAAATAGTAAACTAAATAGTAATTTTGGCAGTGTCAATATCGGGCACCTCGAGGCAGTTGTTCACCTTCTCCAGCAGCCTTTCATCACTGGTGTTTCCCGCGTTTGCAAACCAATTCCTTTGTCAACTTTAGCCCCACATCCACATGGGCAGAAAACCGACCCTTGTCTTAAAAAACTTGTCCACGTTGATATAGTTTGTACTCTCCATAGGAACCCTGTCTGGATTATTGTATCTGATAGGAACCCAAAATACATTACTTGGAGTAGCAGCAGCTGCGGATCCCCTTACAACAGGTATAAGAGTAAGGGCTTAAAATTGCGTATTCAGCAAGTCACTGCTGCTGCCCGGTCAGCTGTGGCACTGAAACCTTCCTCAATTATTCTCTTCTTTTCAAACCAAAATGGACTTAGCAGCATTGTTTGTGATAAACTCAAAGATGAATTTGGGGCCACTGAGTTTCAATTGGATTTTCCTGTTTTAGATTTTAATTTTGATTTATCCAAGGAAGCAGGTGAATGGACTAATGTACTTGTTGCGAGAACATATCAAGAGGCTTGTGCATTCGAAATAAAGGTTATTGATGCAAGGAACGCTGTTTTGAGTTCAGAATCTGATGTGAAGGATTCAAGCCTGGGAGAGGCTGCTGATACTGAGAAAGATCCGTCCGTCTCAACAGAGCACACAGAATTTTGCCATGCTTTCTCTAATCTTATTTCAAGAATGGAATTCTACTCATTGTATCTAAAAAATGGGGAATCCGCTCAAGTCGGGAGTCTTCTGGGTCAAAGTGAACTTATAAACTTTGATACAACTGCCTTGATTGCTCTTGTATCAGGTATTAGTAATGGTGGCACTCCAAAACTTTTGGCTACTCCAGAAAGTGAATTGAGGCAGCGGTTTAAGGGTAACTACGAGTTTGTGATTGGACAGGTTAGTTCTTCCTGATTGCACCTTTTGTTTGGAGTATTGGCTATTTCTTTCCACATTGTCAGAGAGGTCCCAAGTTTGAATCCTTCCTCCCCCAATTCAGAAAAAAAGGGATTGATATTATTAATTATACTTAGCAAGCGTGATAATAGCAGTTATTATAGTAAAGTTTTACTGCTAAAATCTTTTGTTACATTTTATGCTACCTATAAAGAAATTAATAAGTAGAAGATCATATTGCTCTCTCTCTCCCTTATTCCTCTTTGCCCACGAGCAAAATAGTCAAGTATTAAGACTTGGCAGTATGTTAAAATGACAACTTTTAAGATTTTAGTCACTGGTACCCAATACATTGAACTTCTGTATTCTGTTGATTAATCTTTTCCTAAAATGTTTCTTGTGGTAATAACTACCGTGCTGACTCACAAGGTTTGTTTATCTTCAACCATTTTTTTTTTCTTCTTGAAAAAAATATTGGCTTTTTAATAGATTTAGTTTGCATTAACATCCAGGGTACGGTTTCTTGATCTTCTGCCAGGTGGTGTCTGAAATTCAGAATCCAATTCTTGTTGAACTTGGTCGCACAATATCTGGGAAGAGAGGCATAATCTGTGAAAGTGTTCGTTCAGAGTTCAAAGAGTTAGTATTGATGTGTGGAGGGCCCAATGAGAAGTTGAGAGCTAGTCAGTTACTGAATTGTCTTACGTGAGTTTTTGACCAGTTTTTTCTTTTTAACTTCTTTGAATATTTGTTGTTGTCTGCATTAATTTCAAAGGGAAATAAACACTGGCATTATAGTGAGAAAAAAAAAACTAAACTAGTCAAAGTTGAGCATATGATCAACAAGGTCTGCCTTAATTGCATTGTGTGTAATATAGTTATTTTATTTTGTATGACGTTGTTCTTTAAGTTAATTATTTAAAGTAGCATGGTTATTTTATTTTGTGGTTCACATTTAAAGATGTTCTAATACAAAATAGTTTAGTGATGTCCTTCACAACAAACTCTTTTACTCCCCTTTAAGTTTTAACCTTTTACCAGAGGACCAAAAATAGCTCATTGAGGACTAGGACAGATTTGGTCAATTTGGGTTTCCTCAGAAGTTTGCTGAATTTTCTTATTTATTGCTGTCAGGGTTAATTTCTCCCAAGGGTTACTTATGTCCTACCTCTGGCCCCTGCAGCCTTGCCTTTGCAACCTCATTCAGTTAGTAGTTGTCGTTCTTTTGGGCTTTCTGTGCATGTGTGTTGTCTCTAGTATACTTATTTCTTAGAACTTCAAAAAATTTCGCTGATATAATTCACCTTAGGTTGCAGAATGCTTCAACTTATTTGGTGAGTTAATCTTGGATTCATGATTTAGGTGACCTTCTTAGATTGCATTTGGAGAATTACACTTACATATTTGCTTCCAAGGTTGGTAAAGTATGTAGATTCTGTTGCCCTCAGTCTAGGACATTAAGCATATATCTATAGGGTTTTTTTTCTTCTTCTATATATATGTAGGAAACGAATTTTTTTGTAGAAATAGGGAAACAAGCACAGTAGATATTTGTGAGAACCAACCAACCCTAGTCTGCAATCTGCATCAAGTCCAAACAGGGTTAAGCCTGTTCGAAAAAATTCGAGTTTCATTGACATTTTGTTTGATCTGTTTGATGATTTTTGCTCCCTTATATATCTATGGTTAATAGTGGTTAATTTTTTTTTTTTTGTATTATCCTGCACTAATAACCTTTAGGACTGGTATAGGGTTGTTCCTGATAGTCCTTCTGAACGCATGATGAACCTTCCAACCACTAGAAAACTGGCTTTGAAGAATAAGGTTGTTTTTGGTACTGGTGATTACTGGTGTGCTCCAACTGTAACGGCAAATATGGCATTTGTGAGAGCAATTTCACAAACTGGGATGTCCTTGTTTACCATTGAGCACAGACCTCGGGCTTTGACTGGTGATTAGTTCTATGTTGTCCTCAGATTAAGAAGTGAAGCATGCTCCCATGGATGGTGATATCAGGTATAGTTAATCCACGTTAACTATTGAAGTGATTGAATCTGTATCTACATTCATTAATAGCAACCTTTACACTTATAGAGAAACAAGCAAACACATTATCCATTCTAACTGTTACATCAAATGTGTGTTGAAACTGATTATAGGAATATCCTCTAAATAAATGTACATCTAGAGTTTTGTGAGAGTAATGGTTAGTTGGTTGCAAGGGTATGCAACTTTTGATGAATTGTTTCCTTCAGTCTGCAAAGTGGCTGAATTTAATTTCACACATAATTGTGGCTGCTAGTAGTAAACAGATTCTTGAAGAAATGAAAGGTAAATGCCATATATTATTTCAAATCCTTCTGATTATTTCCTAGGCCAGTTTAGCAAGAACCCAAGTTTCGTATGGGAATGGGCTATGGTTTATGGAATGACTCTGTGGCTACTTCTTGCTATATTGGGGTTTGATCTATGATGAGCTATTCCAGAGAGCGTAAAAAAGAAAATTCATTATTTCCTCTGTAGGTCATTGAGGGGTTTGAAGATCTGCTTGAATTTGGGGGGTGGCATTTTTGTCAAACGGGACCTGCTGGATCAGCTGAGACTTGAACTGATCAGAACGCCTGGTGGTTTGTGGCGCCCTTATTTTCGAGTCATTTGGGTACATCTAGGAGACAGTGTGTTCTCTGATCCTTCTAGTTATACAACTCAAATTATTGACGGACATGCCACTGTCATGTAAACCCTATAATAATGCAGGTTTGTAAAGCAGTTTTTATAAGATGTTTCTTTAGCCACACGGTATTGTGATTTTCATGCATTCGAGGATTCTCATCTTACAACAAGATTAAAAGGAGAGCAATGTGGAAAACAATCAAATTCAAACCTTCCATCTCAAAAAACAAAAAGGAAAAAGAAATAAAGAAAGAAATGCAATAAAGAGAAGGGAAGGGGAGTAAAACAGGTCCCATCCCATCTCCAAAATTGTAGACAGACAGACACAGACTTGATGCCGGATTAATTCAATCAAAGCTTCAATCTAAATCTACAATTATTAGCTTTAATGCTAATCAAGTTATTAGCAGTTAAGCTATCCACCACCAACAAGCATTCCCCCAAGATCCTTACCTTCCTGAGCTTCAATCTCCCGAGTTGGATTGCTACGGGTGCATCAACCTTAAGATCCAAGGGGATGCGTCCGGTTTGTTGTTGCTGTTGCAGTGCATTCATCAATGTATTTCCGTACTGCGTTTGGCCAGTCAACGCCACGTTGAGTAGTGTTTTGTTCTGGTGACCTTGGTAAAACTTTGGCAGTGTCCCTTGGCAAAGCTTCATGTTTGTATACCACACGCTCATCAGGCCACCTTGCTCGTAGTGAATTCCGATCTTTTTGTTTGGGTTATTGGCTGTTATCTTCACGTCAAATTTAGCATATAGAGTCATGCCCAAATTGAGCCTTAGATCGCTTATTTTCAAGCTATCAACCGAGTAATTTGGAAGTTTTGGCTGGAAGATAAGGTAGAGAATGCCAGCAGTGGCTCCTATTATGATGAATACAAAGACAAGGATGCCTATTGTGCAACAAATGCACCTGCTCCAACAAGTACATGAACATGTGCTTGTGCTTCTCTTTAAATTTGTTGGTGCCTTCTTCGCATGGATATTAACCGGAAGGCTACTACGTGCCTGTAATTGTAAAGGGTGATGCTCCTGCTGATCAATCTCCTCTTTCTGATCTTTCTCAAACTTTTCTTTCTCTGTTGTTGTTGTTGTTGTTATTGATGAACCGTGTCGGGGTCCCTGTGGCAGTGGCACAGGCAGGGTGGTGGGTGGCGCTTCCACATCCCCAGCAGGATGAACTCTCTGATGATCACCCATCTCTCTCTGTTATTTTAATTAGCTTTCACTCACAACTAACTGCGATCATAGATGATATTGATAGTAGTCTAGATAGATAGAGTAACTGAGAAAGCATTCTTAGTAACTCATGGATATAAATAGAGCTTTTGAAGTTTGAATTAACATTTACTTCCTAATAGCATTTGCGTATGTGTTCTGCTTCCTTCCTAGGATTAGGATAGGACCTTTTTGGGAGAAAAACCAAAAAGGTTTGAACTGATCACCATCCTCACCTACTCACAACAACAAATACAACGCCAGGTACCGTATATCATTATCATACATGTGATATGGTATGGTAGTTCAGCTAAGTTATAATAAGAAAGAAGCATACACTTAACACATACTTGAACTACCACATTTCCTTGTCTGTTATAAAAGCTCTAGTTTTGAGACACTTGCAACTTAACGTGCTCCTACGAAATTCCAGCAGTTAGTTAGCAAAAGCAAACACTTAAAAATTGAATAAGAGAGATATTGAATTTGAACCCATATGTCTTTATTTTTTTTATATTTTTTCTCAAAAGAAATAGCGTTCCCCATCTGAACTTTAATTTGGATTTAATTAGAAGGCTTAAATGTCAAAATGGTCCTTGTGTTTTACCATGTTGGCTAATTTAGTCCATGTGTTTTCAATTTAGCCAGTTTTTTTCCCATATTTAGCACTATTAGCCCATATGGTCCAATCCGTTAAGTTTAATAAACGATAGCCCCTTGGCACAAGCTCACGCAT
The DNA here is from genome assembly GCF_002207925.1 of Prunus avium. Next base: position 933,710 of record NW_018921332.1, read on the forward strand.
GTGCCAATTGGTTTTCTTTTTTCTTTTTTAGTTTATTTTTAGTATTAAGAAAAGATAACATAGGTAGTTATGTTCCATAAAAGTAGGACTTATTATTTGATTTTATTTTTTTAATATGAAAAAAAAGTGAATTTACCATATTATCCTCATTTAATTAATAATTTCAATTCTTAATGTTTGAATTAACCAATGGCATTTTCTGGTATTTTGAATGTTTCACCATTTTCTGCCTTTTGCTTTATATATATAGATTATACACCTTTTTTTTTTGTCCTTTAAAAACCTATAAACCTTTTTGAAATTAATAAAAAATTGAATTAACTTAAAAACATTAAAACATAACATTTGAAAGAAAAAAAAAATGTTATTTGCCTTCATCTGTTAGTTTTTCCATAAAAAGAAATCATGTGTTTGGCACATGTCACCATTTCCAAGGGGGTGGTAGTCATTTTACACCATAAACACCAATGGGATCTAGCTTTTTGGAAAATGGTCTTGACTTGCAGATCATAAGTTACAGGTTCGAACTCCCATGGCATCATTTGTGTGTGGGTGTCTGTGAGAAATCCCCCTCCCCTCTAATTTAGACTATCGCTTGTACTTAACAAAAAAAGAGGAAAGGAATCTCTCTCTCATGTTAATTTGATACGTCAAACCATATGACCAAGAAGATTGAATTAAAACTGTCTTCTCAAATCCCATAGAATGCTAGTGTACATGCCCATAAGTACTTTAAGAATAGTTTTAACATAGAAACAAACAAGTAATACGGCGGGTTATGTAACATAGTAACAAACAATTAACTCTCTCACGTGTATCCAGGCAAGGCAACTTCAATATGACAGAAGAAGAGAAATTACTTTGCCATGTGGATGACACAACGCAAACACTTCCCTTCTCTCATGAGATTGTGGCGCCCTTATGTTCCTGTCATTTGGGTACATCTAGGAGACTGTGTTCTCTGATCTTTCTAGTTATAAAACTCAAATTATTGACGGACATGCCACTGTCATTTAAAGCCTATAATAATGTAGGTTTGTAAAACATTTTTTATAAGTGTTTCTTTAGCCACACGGTATTGTAATTGATGAAACACAAAGTGCTGATGCGAAATAGCTAGAAAATACATGAGACGCTCAAAGAGAAGGAGTCTTTGATAATAGAAAGAACATAGCTTTGTTTGACATTACAATTAAAATTCTTAATAATTGATCGCCTCCACAATAGCCTACAGACTCTTATTTAAGCTAAACATAGAAGTAAATGAGTGGACTCAAATATTAACTAAGATACATGTATCATGCATCTAAATTTATTCTCCTGCACCACCCAAGACTTCTTGACTTCCCAATTAACTAAGTTACATGTATCATTCATCTAAATTTATTCTCCTGCACCACCCAAGACTTCTTGACTTCCCAATCACCCCAATAATAGATCAGTCATTAAACATCTCCCTTAGTGCACTGCATCATACTCCCCTTGTGAGAAGAAACTCGCCCTTGAGTATGAATTGAATTTGCCAAGATATTCAGACAAGTCTTGCACATTAAAAGTAGGATGGGTATGGATATTCGAAGGCAACTCGATTTTGTAAGCTTTGTCATTGATCTTCTCCAAAATTCGACATGGACCAATTTTCTTTTCCTTCAATTTATTATAAGCGCCTGATGGAAAACGCTCTTTTTTCAAATAAACCCAAACAAGATCACCTTTACGAAATATCTTCACACGTCGATGAGCATTGGCAGCTTCGCTGCACTTCTCATTGCTTTCTTCAAGTTTCTTCTTCACATCCTCATGAACCCTTGCCATTGAAACAGCAAAATCTTCTGCTTTCTTGCTGGTTATTGTAGGATTAGAAATGGGAACAAGATCGAGATAGTGGCCTAGAGTTTTCCCATAGACAACCTCAAATGGAGTCTTTCCTATAGAACGATTTACACTCGATTTGTAGGCAAAATTTGCTTGAGGAAGTACTGAATCCCATTGTTTTGGCTTTTTTGCGAACAAACTCTTGAGTAAATTGCCCAATGTTCTATTCACAACCTCAGTTTGCCCATTCGTTTGAGGGTGGTAGACACTACTATAAAGCAAATTAGTACCAATTTTCTTCCACAAATGCCTCCAAAAATGGCTGAGAATTTTTGTATCCATGTTCGAAACTATAGACTTTGGAACACCATGATGCTTAACCACCTCTTTAAAATAAATATCAGCTATATAGGAAGCATCCATTGTTTTCTTGCATGGAATGAAATGAGCCATTTTAGAGAAATGATCAACAACCATGAAAATAGAATCATTACCTCGCTGGGTTCTGGCAGACCAACTACAAAGTCCATGCTTATATCATGCCAAGGGGCTGCTGAAACGGGTAATGGCATGTATAACCAAGTATTTTGTTTCTTCCCTTTGTTGGTTTGGCATATACGACACCTCTTCACATACTGTATGACATTTCGATATATTGCAGGCCAAAAATACCATTGCTATATTTGCGAGTTAATGTCAAGGCTATACTTTGAAGCAACATTCATTGACAAGGTCATCTGGTGCTTTAAAATGCATCAAAATCCATCAGGAGCTAAGTGTCCTCTTGACCTTGCACCAGTTCCAGATTTGAAGCAAGTTAATGTCAAGATTAGAAATTATAAACGTACAGCCGCACGGCTATACTTTCTAATGACATTCAAATATTTTAAAAGTATAGCCGCTATACTCTTTAAATGTTGCTTCAAAGTATAGCCCTGACATCAACTTGCACTCGCAGAGGACGGAACTTTCTCTGGCAGTCACTGCTCTGTCCTCCGGGTTCGGCACCAAAAAAAGACCCAACCCGCCTAGCTACTACCTTGCCGCCTAGCCACCGCCTAGCCGCCTAGTGCCGGCCTAGCGACTGCCTAGCGACCTAGCCACCGCCTAGCCGCCTAGCGCCAGCCTAGGCCGACTTTTCAAACACTGCGATTGACTGAAAGTCTGAAACCCGAAATTGAATTAGACATGCCTCAGTCAAATTATATATTGAACAACTGAACAACCAAAGGATCGATTTGTAATCTGTCATGAATAGACCTCCACAACCTGTTCGTTGGGGACCAACATGAAGGTGGTCACTCTTTGGAGATTGTGGCTTTGGTTGATTGTTTTAATTGAGAAGGAACAAGTAATTTTTTTAGGGTAAGGACAAACAGAGCTACTCTGGGATAGAACTGGGAAAAGAATATTAAACATGAATAGAGAAAGCTGCAACAAACTCACAAGGCTATCAAATCCAATATAGACAGGCTGTTCACCAGCTTCAAGCCACTCCGCAAGTGAATCTGGGGGTTCATAATTTGAAGCAAGGTCAAGAAAACAAAAAACAACCACATCAACTTTCGGTCCCCAATCTGCCAAACAAGTAAAACGTAGAGCATATCAGCAAATAATCAGCATACTGTATTCTCATTTGGTCAAGTTGGTCTATTTCTACCACATCAAATCATATTCCTGAGGCTTCTGCAATATTATCAGCATACTATTGCTAGAACAAGAAGAAGCCCAGGTAATAAGATATGCTTAATAATCCAAAACCACCATGAGGATTCTGAAATGACCATGTATCTCTATCATATCTTCAGCAAGAAATTTAAAAAAAAATAAAAAATAGTCTGAGTAATGGCAGAAGGCAACTTCTGGTACTCTTTCTCCATATTACATGAAATTATGACTTTAGTTTACTTTTAATGAAATAAATTACCTCGAAGATTCATAAACTAGTGGAGGGATATAGTAGACATTTTTAGCCAACGAGATTATCAACATACTTTAAAGTGCAAAACAAGTAAGAAACAAGGTGAAGAGTAGTAAGGAAATCCACAAGGAAAAAAATAGTGACAAGCTCTGCGAGTTAATACTTGAACTGCATCAAGTGGTATCAAAGCGTCCTTTCTGCATTTTGCATCCTTCCTTGAGTTTAAAGCACAGAGCTCTCATAGCAGATGCTGCACGTGCCCTGGACAAAGCAAAAATGATGCGCTTTGATGAGAAAAGTAGCAACTTCTATTGTACAGAAATTGGTCGAATTGCAAGCCACTTTTATATTCAATGCTCAAGTGTTGAAACATACAATGAAATGTTGAGACGCTACATGAATGAGACTGAGGTTTTTGTTTTTGTGAACTATGTTATCTGTATTTTTACTCTATTTTCCTACCAATTACACCCCATTCATTTCTTCTATCAAACTCGTTTTCTGAAAAAAATCCTACGCAAAAATTCCTAAAAATACACTTTAGAATTTTAAACATTAATATTTAAAAGGCTATACTATTTAAATTACAGCTTCTGAGAGTGAATCCAGAAGCAGGACTCTTCTTGTTTGATTCTAGTTATCGCCGATGTATTAGTGAGCAGAATTTTATAGCCCGCGTATTGAACTGCAGAATGGTATATGCTACAAGAAGGTTTCTTTTTCCTTAGGCTCTCCTTTGTGTAATGCATGTATTTGAAGGATTATTTAACTGATTGATATATTTTTTCTGCCAGGTTGTTGACTCACTCGGGCAAGGTTAACATGCAATGGTATTCGTTCATTCTCGAAAGGACACAGCAACAATAGCTCAGAAATTGGTATACGTTTATATTCCATCTTCTTTTGTATGATACGTTTCCTTTGGAGTAGATGTGCCATTTCTTTTCTCTTATATTGTTTTTAGTTTTGGAGTTAATGATATTGCTCTGGTTCAAAAAGATAAAATTTATCAACAAAACATGACCTAAGTGAAAAATAAATATACTACTTTACTAAAAAACTAGGATCTGTATTGATGCAGTAATCATTAGAAGTTTGATTTTACACATCTAACATAGAAACAATGGCTTTCTAAAAGGGAAATAATAATAATAACAATAAAAGAAACAATGGAAATAGGTTACTATTAAGCAGAGTAGTTAAGAATACGATCATCCGAAATTACACTAGCAGTGTGAGTGGCAATTGGTAAATGCGTGAACTTATTGGGATAGTTTTTGAACTTCCTTAAGGTGTTGGGAAAATGGATTATAAAAGTACAGCCGCACGGCTATACTTTCTAACTATATTCGAATATTTTAAACGTATAGCCGAGCGGCTATACTCTTTAAAAATATTCGAACAAACACGAAGCTTGCACTCGCAGAGGACGGAACTTTCTCTCGCAAAGCTTGCACTCGCAGAGGACGGAACTTTCTCTCGCAGTCACTGCTTCGTCCTCCGTGTTCGGCATTGAAAAAAGACCCAACCTGCCTAGGCGCCCGCCTAGCTATTACCTAGCTGCCTAGCTACCGCCTAGCCACCGCCTAGCCACCTAGCCGCCTAGCCGCCCGCCTAGGCCAACTTTTCAAACACTGCGATTGACTGAAAGTCTGAAACCCGAAATTGAAAAAATTTAGCTGCAAATTTGAGCTTGAGATTGGGAAGCCGAAGCAGTGAAGCACAAGTCAAGTCCATAGAAGAACAGATCATGAGACTCTTAATTCATCTAATTCCATTCCTCTCCCTGTTTCCCGCCTTATACTCTTCTCTCTTCGCACTGACGACATGGCGCAGAAGAAAAAAATACAAAATTTGCTGACTTGGTGTCTGTCTTCAGTGGAAGGAAATGATGAAGTTGCCCTATCATGGAGTTTCTATGGTCTTGCCAATAACAAGGTTCTGTGAATGGCATGCGTTAGGCTACTTGAATTCAAATTGATTCTGAAGTTTAAACATTTCTGTGAATGGGATGTGTTTAGCTTCTCTTGCTATGCTTATTCTTTAATATGCCAATGGCATTTATGCTTGTACCTCACTGCCTGTGTTTTAGGTGGAGAATGTTAGTACAATTTTTGTTTGCCGCATTCCTTGTAATAGTGATTCACTATTTCAGAGTAGTCGAAATCCGTCTTTTGCCCTACAGCTATCATTGTGTTGCTACTCATACTGTATTAACTATATGAGTCATGACTTGCTGTTTAGTTAATTGGATATTCTTCCATAACATATGCAGGTTTTTCTGTGTTGAAATGAGACTGAACATAGTGGAATAAATACAAATTTCATGTGAAAAATGCGGTCCAAGTGTTTGGAATTGCAGCAAGATTTCTTTTTGAAAGCTTAAATGTCAGGAAGCGAAGTGTTGCTAACGTATAAGCGAAAGCAGCAATCAAGAACAGATCCTGTACAGGGACATGAGTGCCGTAATTCACTTTTTGTTGCTCCCGATGATACTTCTTTAAGCAAACCACCAGACTTGCAAGTTCATTTGATTGATAAGCGTTCATCAGAACATTACAACAGGAATTCTGCGGTCAGATTTTAGAAAGTTGGAACCTGTTCACTTTTTTTAGTTTGTTTCATAGGGATATATGTTGTATGTCAATCATCTTTATGTAGATAATTTAATAATCCATCCTTCCATATTTTTCCTCTAATAATTTTGTTCTTGACAAAAATACTGAAAAGAAAAAGGTTTTAAGGGATTACCAGCTACCACCAGAATGTGACCTATTCAACTGACCCTTGAAAGCTTATCTAGTTGAGATGAACATTTAGATTTGGTTCTTTAATTTAGGTTTCTATGAAGATCTTCTCTTAGTTGTCTTAGACCTATAATTTATTCTTAAGGTCATTGCTATATTCTGTCTCACCTGCCTCTTTTTCTTGCAGGTATGCCATGTATGTTTTGTGTGCTGTGTTGGGGGTAACCTGAAGCACTGTGGAAAATGCCTTCAGTCGTGTCATCTCCAATGCCTAGATAAGCCCCATAAGGAAAAGAAACACATTGAAGTATCTGGCACAAGACAAATACCAATTAAAACCGTTCCGACAAGTCTTGATGAGGTTCCTTCCCAAAGGGATGCATATGGGAATAAGTCTAGTGGCAAGAAAGAAGGCTTATCTTCAAATGCTAATGCTGGAGCATTGGTTGATGATAATAATGTTGGAGGGAGGTTAGTTTCTCAATTGGTGATGAATTCTGCTATAATTACTGCTGATTTTGTAAGCAAAAATCATCATCATCATCATCATCAGCAGCAGCATTTGAAAGAAAAAGCAGCTTTGAATGTTATGGTAGCTCGCCAAGATTGAATACATCAAACTTAGAAGACACTGATTCATTCTCTAGAAATAAGTTAGATAAATTAGGTGGTGATTCAGCTTGCGTGAAACAAGTTGACCACCCCATTGATTACTTTCTGCCGAAGGAATAAAAGAAAAAAGGATATGGATGAGTCTAATATACAAAGGAAATCACTGCCCGTGGAAAATAGCTGCTCATTGATAACCAAATTGAATAATTCTGTTTGTACTAATACCAGTTCTTATGAAGAAACTTCCCCTGAAAACTGCTCAGTAGATCATGAAGCAGATTTGAAGCACTCCAGAGAGGTATGTAATATTAAGCCTATCTTTTGTCAATTTGGAAATAATGTATCTGCCTATGTGCACAAACACAATCATGTGAAATGAGAAATAGAAAATGAGATGCGACATGGAAAATACATTCTCATTTACATGTATTCTATAATAATACATATGTATAAAAACAAGGTCAGAATAAAAGGTGCATCATTGTTAGTGCTTAGTTGCCCTCGAGTGGCTGACTGACTCCACCATTATGTGCATTCTTAACCTAATACTTCATTTCTGTATATGTAATTTGTAATCACCGATCTAATTTCTTTGCTACGGATCATTGATTTTACATATGCTCGTGCTGGATCTGCTGCCGCTGGAACTAAAATGTAGGTTCACATTAACTTCAGAACTTATTGGTTTCTTATGTTTTAATTGCTTATTTCATTCATCGGGACAGTTTGATGCATGAAGAAGAACAACTTCATGATGAGGAAAAGACAGGCAGTGTCGCCTTACAACTGGCTGGAGAAGTACTTGGCCAGAGTGTTCAAAGTGCAATGGATGTTGAAGTTCTTGATTTAAGAAAAAATAGTGATACTAGAGACTCCTCTTATGAAGCTGCAACTCTATGTAAACCAGGAAAAACCCATGCATTGATAAGAGATGAAGCTCAAGTTCTATCAAGTGCTGATCTTAAAGCAACAGAAACCCCTCATTTAGGCAGATCACTTCCTTATTTGGACTTGTCTGTTATCCCCACTGGTAGGACTTCATTAATTTCTAGGAATGCATTTGAACCAGTAACATTATCA
>NW_018921332.1:967321-989725 GCF_002207925.1 Prunus avium
TCCCTTCTCTCATGAGATTGAAAGCTTTGTTGACATCTTCAAATGGCAGGTTATGTGTTATGTACTCGTCGACTTGGATTTCCTGCAGGTACATTTTTTGGAATTCAAACTGGCTGTGCATTTCATTTTGTGAATTTAAAAATGTAACAAGTAAATATTTTTTTCTTAAACTAGAAGAATAATCATGATCGGTCAATGGGAACATGTTAGCTGTTTAAAACAGAGATCAACTGTTAACATGAAATAAAACAAAAGAATTTAGCATCATACTGGCTGCAAATTGGCATGCTCTCTTAGCATACACACCTTTAAAGCTGAAGAAAGAAATAGTTTAACACAGAAGAAATAACAGTGAGAAGGATTAGGAGGAACTTGTTCTAGTTGGTTTATAAATTCAACCTAAGAATTTGATACTAAGAAAAATTCAGATTATAACCCCACTACTTCAAACAAGATGATTTGATAAGTTTGTACGTTAGACATTTATCAAACTAAAACATGATAAATTGTTTGGGCATGCCCTGTCGCATTCTTGTAACTAGGACTAAACATTGTCAGTAGATTTTCCAGCTACATGAGGACACACTAAATTTTACAACAAGGGAGGGAAAAGGAAACTTAATATTAGAAGGGAGATTGGACTCATTGAAGCTTCAATGAAGTTTTAGTTAGTATTACCTTTTTTGTGTACATATCTACTAATGAAGGGAGATCAGATTTAGGTTTCCATCCTCCAAATAGAGATCCCTTCAATGTTCTTCCAGTAAGAAATATTCCATAATGAGCTGTTACCTCCGGCTTCACTTTTGGCACACCAAGTGTAACTGTCAACCCCCATCCCTTCAAAGAAACGCCAGATACAAATGAGTGAAGTTCAATAAATAAGAACTCATCACATACACAAAAATAAATTTGAGATAGGCTTAGGGGAAAAAGGAAAACACTGAGATATGAGAAATTTACATCGCAACATGCCTGCAAAGCAGTAGTTACCATTCCAGTGTCACCTATACATTCAAATGAGTAATCAGCCCCTCCATCTGTCAGATTCTTAATAACCTGAAAGAAAGTTAGCTTATATGTAAATTTCAAACTAAATGACTTCAAGTTCATTCATCATGGTTCCTTACACATTTCACTGTTGCATTATAAGATTCACTATATCACCAATGAGATAGAAATTCCAATCACCTCATTCAATTTACCACCAAATCCCGCATCAGTTATGCTGGCTATTTAATTCTTTTTATTTCTTTCATAATAAATTTCACTTGGGAGTGGGGCGGGGGAGTATGGTTGTTTCTGTTTATTTCAACATTACCTGTTGAATAGGATCTTTGCTGTCATGAGGGTTGATAAATGCTGTAATTCCAAAAGCTTTTGCTGTACAAATAAGAGCACTTATTTACCAACAAATACATTAGGGACTTGTACCATAGAACTCCAGATAGAAAAAGAAAAAAAGAAAAGAAAAAAAAAACCATTTTCTCCCTTTTCAGGATTAGTGTCAACACCAATTATTTGAGATGCTCCCCTAAGCTTAGCACCCTGTGCAACCTATCATACAAGAAATCATTACTGTTTAAGTCATGCTGCTGTCATATTTGAAAAGTGAAAACTGTTAACAAGTCTCTGCACTTACAGAAAGGCCTACGGTCCCAAGACCAAATATCACCACACTTGATCCATTAGATATATCAGCAACATTCCATGCTGCACCCAAGCCTAAAAATATGTCAACATATGTCAGCAACGTTTTTCCTTGATCAAGAATTGCAATTACATATGTACGTGACTACGTGCAGGGGCATGTGAGGGCTATCAGATTCCTTTTCTTCTGCTCCTCCCTATCCCCCATCACCTCCAAACCAAAGGGAGCCTTTTTATATAATTCCTTGCATTTTAATTGTGAAAAAACTTATCATGAACGGAAAATTCATTCCTCTATTACAACATGAACAAAGACAAACACTGACATGCATAAGCGAACCAAATTATACGCCTATGTGCAGGGCAACTGCAATATTACAAACATCAGCTTTAGCTTTTTTATGCTCCCACTCGAAATTAGTATTTGATTCTCATTCACATTCTAGTATTTAAACTTCTATTTTCAAGTCATTTAGTTTGGTCACCGCAAAGAAACTTCTACCCGATACCAATAATTTCTAGCTACACCTGTATAGCATATCTGAGCTATATGTGTATGTACTCATTTATCATATGCATGTATTTACATAAATACAGTGAAAGAATAAATGGTCATGGTATCATGTGATTTGATGGCAATATCATGATTTGAAACTCTACCTGCAGCTACTCCACAACTGAGAAGGCATACTTTCTCCAGGGGCACAACTGAGCTGATTTTGACAGCACATCCTGAGTGCACCACAGTATATTCACTGAAACTTGAAACTGCACAATAATGATAAATGGGCTCCCCATTAATGGAGAAGCGCGTCCTCTGATCACAGTGCATTACACCTCTCCTTTCCAGCCCCAGTACTTCACATATGTTGCTTTTACCTGATGTGCATTGCCTGCATTTCCCGCACTCTCCAATGAAGACTGTTAGCACATGGTCCCCTTCAGTAAACTCAGTAACTCCCTGCCCAACACTCTCGACAATCCTGAAAAATAGCTATTGGGAACTTATATCACCTGAAGAAGTATAGCAAATTAGCAATAATAATATAATATCACAGCACTGTGGAGTAGTTGATCATCCTCACCCTACAAACCATTCAAACCTTATTGATATTTTCTCTACACCTTTTTGTATTTCTTATATAAGTGAAACTGTCCTTTACTTCAAACCTAAGGAAATAAGTTTTGGTGCTGTAGTGTGTCACAAGAGCAACAGTTCAGTATAGCATGGTTATCTTCAACACACTCTGATTGTATCACTCCTAGAACAATGCTTGGCTCTTCACCAGTGTGGATGAAGGTAATCGCCGATTTAAAAGCATGAATTGTTGAAAATGGTGGGGAGTACCATATTAAATTGTTGTTAACTATAATCATTTAATGTTGCAAAGATAATAGGAGAAAATGGTGAGTGTGACACCTCAGTAGGAAGGAAAAAGTTCTTCCTCACCAGTGAGGAGCCAAGCATTGTCCTCACTTCCATACCTCACGTATCACCTCTAACCCAAACCTGAGCATCCAATGGAAGTGCCAATTTAGCTCAACACATGTTACAAGCAAGGCATACATCTAGAGTATAAAAAATTAACTAAGAAATTGACTAAACAATTTTATGGCCTGATAATTGGAAACCACTTGTGCATTATGCTATAGTTTCTCAATCTTACATAAGATAGCTAGTACTATAATATAAATATAAGTAGATGAAAAAAAATAGGGAAATAACTTACCCTGTTGCTTCATGGCCAAATATTCGAGGAAAAATAGCCTGCAAAATAACAGGGGGAAATGGAGTAGGATGAAATACCAGTATTCTCATGAATAAATTCAGCACCCTTTTTCCAAAGTTCTTATCAGGGAAGTATAACTGCATTGAAAGAACGTCGGTGTGGATGAAATACGAGTATTCTCCTGCTTCATGTGATGATGTGAGGGAGAAGGTAGAAGATGTTGGAATCCCACATCGGTTGGGTGAAAGAAATGAAATGGGTTTAAATAGAATTACCCCCCTCTAACTAATATCGAGGCCTTTTGTGGTAAAACCCCACACCTGACGGATTGGGCAGGTGGTAAAGTGGGGACAGTATCGATGTTGTTAGAGTGGGACCCATCGGGCAGATCCAAAATTCAACAGAAGATGCTCTTTAAGGAGAATCCATGTTCAGTAACCATCAAGGGGTATCCATAAATAATCATATTTTTGGTATCAACATACATAAATAACTTTTTTCAGTAAGATGAATAGTCAGTTGATACGTAGCTCCTGATAGGTCTGAATTTCGAAAAATTTAAACAGGATATTAATTCATGGATAACTTCATTACTTTAAACCAAGGTTTACTTCTTCTCAGTTACTTTAATGACTAATCTTGAACAATTGTTTTACAAGAAAATTAATCCATCCGGAAAGAAGAAAGCATGTCTTGCAGTGGCACAAACAAAGTTTTAATTTTTCTTGGTCAGACAGAAACCATAAGTAATAGTTAAACGAATTTTCCTAGCCAGATAATGATTATTTTCCTAGATGTTCAATAAGTAGGAAACAAGAAAAAAAGAATTGAAGGAAAATTAAAATTTTTTTATCTCTATTTATTGTTGAAAAGAAGAAGAAAAGAAAAGGGGGAAAAGAGGAGGACAAAATAAGAAGAGGAGAGTACCTGAGACTCCCAGGCAGTGATGTCACTGCGACAGAGAGAGGTGCAGACGACTTTGATCCTTATCTCCATTGCCTGAGGTGGATTCACATTCACTTCCTCTATCACCAAAGGCTTTCCAGCTTCCCATGCCACCGCAGCTTTTACAATTTTTTTAAAAAAAAAAACAAAATAATACATGATTAATAACTATAATTAGAAGCAAATTCCATATTCATACTGTGAATGTGAAGATTGCAGCAAGCATGCATTGTAGAAATAACATACATACCTTTGCAGGTGATGACATCGGGTTGTTTTACGCAAGGCAATGACATTTGCATTTGTTGCGCAAAGCTTGTCTTTCCTGAATTAATATTCCGAAGACAAGACAGACAGACAGACAGACAGACAGACAGCGAACAATCAACAAAGAAGAACCAGACGAGGGAGACGACGAGGTTGGCTGGAGTGAGCGAGCAAAGCAATTGTCTTTAGACTCTCTCCTCTTTACAAGTCAACAAATAATCTGTAGCTGTAGTCTGTACAAAAGCGGGGGTTGGTGGGTAAAGGTTTTCTTCACCTAACCGTTGCATAGGGCTAGGCTGTCTTTTACCGGACACTCCACTCCAACTTGTTTTTCTTCTTAAATAAAAATAAAAATAAAAAATAAAAAATCAGGTGCTAAAATTTTAGACATCTCATTCAACAACATTGGAATTGGAAACAAAAGTACTGTTAAAATGTGAAAGTGTTTTAGTTTGGGTTTAGATGATCGAATAATGAAAATAAATTTTAGTTCTATATGCACAAAAATATTGGCGACTGGATTTTATTCTAAATTACATTATTCATTAAGTAATTCCTTTTATGATTGGGTTGGTAGCTGTTCGTACGGCACATTTGCACTGCATATCATATCATCAAGGAGAATATGAAGAAGGGACTTAGAGAGTTGGGGAAGACACAGATTCTACCCATACTCTATAGACACCAATCAAAACGATTTAGAGAGTTGGGGAAGCAAAGGTTGGTGACTGACTGGCGAGTGATCTGCATCATATTTCTCTGACTCAAACAAGTTAAAAAGAAGAAATGTAACAAAAGTTTGATTCCAAAATTGAAGCATTCTCCTCTTCTGGCATGGCATCACTCAAAACTGAGACTAAAAGAGATGAATACAGGCCACAACTTAAGGGCTTTCCTCTCTTTTTCATGAATACAGGTCAATGAAAGTGAATTACATGACCATTTATGATTGAACTTGTATTGGTTATGAATTACCCATTGATCATTTCCCCCCCTCAACTATCACTTCTTGACGAGAACATACAAAACAACACGACTGCTGCAATAGTCCGGATGCCATTGTCTTTGGTCCAAACGCCCAATTACAAAATCCTTCATTGCGCACTCTAAGAAGTATTCAAGGACAGCATCTGCAGTAGGAAGTAGAAATTGAGTACACTACAGAAAAAGGACATTCAAATAATATAAAAGGCAATTGTTACCATTTCGAAGTTCTCCAGCCAAAAAGATTGTTGTTTCACCTCCACAGAGTTGCCGCAGTGTAGACAGCAAATCCAAAACTGCTCCCTCACTATAGATTACATCAGAACCTAGCACTGGAATAACATTTTGGTAAAAATACAACTTTAACAAAATTTGGTTTTGAGTATTGATATTATTCAATAGCACTTTGACCTAAAAAGAAAGAACATCAAATGACATGAGATTGATTCTGGTCTCAAAGCATTCAAATCCAGGTTCATTACTATGATCGAAATATGAGCAGTGGAGCATGCAGTAAACTAAGACGACTTTTGGCGTACCATAGAGATGCTGTCGTGTAAGAGAATGCAACAAAGATACCAATTTTTTCTCACAAAATACAAAAGCTGCTCCTACCACTTACCATAGAAAGGAATATGCCTTTATGCTATAAGTACTTGATGACAGAATCCTCAATGATTCAACTACCCTTTGGGTATTCTAAGAGAGGTTATTATGCTTTAGAATTCGAAATCATGCTTGGATTAAGACAATTTCGAATTTGATTCTAGAGCAGATAACTCTCAGTTGGACTTTTACAAAAGTTTTTGCCATCAAAATGTGTCCCATTTTGCAAGAGGTTTTTCTCTCTGTTTTTTTTCCTTCTCCAATTTGGTAAATTTTTTTATTAACAATTAACCATCCAAGATTTGATGTGCCACACTGCAAGGGAAATAGTACATGTTGCTGCTCTATACGAGAGAACCAACATATTACCAACATCAGGTGGAGGTTCAGTCAGTTCCAGGTCAGGATCATCTCCCCATATGAATTCCATCACTTTTGCTGAACCTCGCATATCTTCATGTCTCAGATTGACTTCAATATTCTTTCTCAGTAGTCTGAGTCTATCAGGAAGATCTGTGAGGACAACTTGACCACCTAGAAGAGCTGCAATGCAGCTGGAAGAAAAAGGAAGAAGAAAAGAACGATAGCATACAGCGAGTAAGAGAACCATTATTTCAGCCTGGCATATAAATTAGAAACTCAAGCCAAAATCCGGATTTATGTTTTCATGGGGGTAGGCATATAAATGCCAACTGTATCTTGTTAGCATGGCCTATCAATCAACCCAAACTGCAAACAAGTAGAGTTCTGTTGAATAAGGTGATCTAACAGTACAAGCTTCAAATTCTACCCATTCAAAAGCTAGTCTAATAATAGAAAGTACTGATAGAACAGTCCAGTTAGATATTCTAGCATATGAAATATTTTCTGACAGAAATTAGAGAACCAAAAAAGATAGATGTAAAGAAAGTGATTGTAATTATAATTACCCGACTAATCCACAGCCAGAGCCCAATTCAACAACTTTCTTGCCTTGAAGAAGTAGCAACTCTGAGTCCGAAGCATGCTCTAGAAACTTCCCCAATATAACTCCACTGTCCCACATGACAGCACCAGTTACTCCAGGTGTGCTCTACAGTTCAATAAGTTAAATTATTCAAGAAAAATTTGAATAAACATTGAAAATTCTAGAAGGTTAAAAAACTTAAAAGTGGGTGGGATGTGACGATGGTGGAAGCTTTAAAATTCATTCAATCAAAATCTATTCTGATACAATCATCTAATCCTCTGGGAAAAAAAAAACAGATGTTGGAGAGCACCAAAAAAGGATTGGTCTTTATATTGCATCTGTATGCCACAACAAAATTAAAGCACATCTTCATTTATTTAGGGTTTTTTTTTTAAAATAAATTTTTTTTTAACAATGACCCACATTGGCATTGTTTTTCTGCTGCATTCTAATATGTAAACTGCAAGACAATTTCCAGTTGCAAATCTTACTTGATAAAAGTAACAGTAAGCCAAGACTCTTTATTCCTTTCTTTAGTTTTATGATAACCTGCAGCTAAGTTTCGAAAATGGTTGTGCCCCATCATAACATGGTACTACAGATAGTCCAACACTTCTGCATTACAATATTCACACATTCAGTCTATATAACTCATTATAAAAGCTTATGTCAGCAGCCTTTGATCCTGTAGATATCATAGCCAATGGGCATACTACCTTCCCTATCATGGTCAAGCAATGCTTCATGCTGCTGACTATTATGTAACGCTACCAAAACTTCACTCTTTATTATCAGATACATTCGGATGAGCACTCTAGACACTACAATGGGTCTAATGTCATCTAGTTTTATTGCACATGCTTCCACTTAATCGAGAAGCTCTATGATGTGCTCTTCCCGTTGACATAGAAGCATGGTGCCACCAAGTACTACCAGTATTTAACTGTCAAGGGAAAAAGAATCCAATCTGCCACAACATCACAACTGTAGCCCCATCAATGTATTTCTTCTTTAATTGCTTCTCATTTCTCAGCTAGGTATTGAATTTCATCTCAAGCTCGGAACAATATTACTGTTGAACTAACATTCAATTGTATAGGTCACAGGATTGGGAGCATAATGGAATGCATACCTACCGCAAAATGTGGCACAATGGGGGTATGCGTTTTACAGCTCGTAATGAAAGCTGTATCCAAGTCATGAAATTGTCAGAGGTTTATATAGGCTTACCTTGTGCACCCCCAGAACTTCAAAATCTATGAAATTTCCATACTAGGTTTTATATTATAGTATTTAAAAATGGAAACTCGGTTTGATTTTTTATCTTTATTAATGAAAGGCAAGGTACAGTGACTCTCAAGTAATGAAAAGTAATTTCATAAAAGCTCTATATTGGTGTTTTGGCGTGGAAGTATACATTTCTCCCAGCCATAGTTACCTCTGTGGCCCAGAAGTCATCAATCATACATTTTCTCACAGCCATAATCTCCATAATGACTGGGGAAAACAAATATTTGTTTCCAGAAACTAGCTACAACAGTAAGTAATAAAGCGTCCGGATTTCTACTAGGTAGATTTCTTCTTATACTTCTTTCTATCTACGTATCTAGAATGCTATTTTGCTATTTTTTTAGCTTTCAAGAAGTCTAGGTCACACTGAAAACCAAGTTCTTCATTAACTAGACAAGAAGCATGCAAATGACATAAAGCAACAAGCATTGAAATATTTGAACGGTAAATTAAAATTATTGTAGAAAGACAAGCAAAAAAAATAAATAATAGATACCAAAGAAGAAGGGGACTGGAAAATGGAGAGTGAGTGACCACAGACATCGAGTTTCAGTTGAAGAGAAGATTGAGAAACGAATGCGTTTGGTTTGGAGAGAGTTGGCTGTTGCATTCCCCACAGCAGCATTATCTCCTCTGAAGCTGCGGTACCAGCAAATGAGTCCAATTCTTCTTCTTCTTCTTCCTCCTCCTCCTGTTCTGCTTTCACCCTCAGCAGCCTAACCATCCCTTTGTAGGATCCCAACGTAACCATTCTTTCCTTCTCTTCTTCTTCTTCTTCTTCTTCCAATACTATTTCTTCTGTGGCCATGACTACGGGACTAGAGGCCTTCGTGGTGGAAATGGAATTGGGAATTAATAATGGGATTTTAGGAGAAGCAACTTACAGCCCCCTGCCAGCCCCTACGGGCTTCGAGAGCTCCTCTGAGGAATTCTACCATTAACTTTGTTACTCATAAGCTAATCTTGGCCGTCCCTTACAACCAACGGTTAGGATTATAACAAACCGGGTTATTATATGCTACCTATGCTTATACTTATATATAGATATATTTAGTCAAATACCCATTCTTAACACTAAAACTATAAATAAACCCTACATCATTTAATTTTTATAAACAAACCCAAAAAAAACCCAAAAAATGACATTTGGCCCAATTTAATTTAATTTTTATTATTAAATTACTTTGATGCCCTATTGAGTATTTTGGAATTTTTTATGAGATTTTGGGATTGGGTTTGTTTTAAGAAATCAATGGCAATTTTGTAATTTAAAAGAAATTAAAAGCCTTTTTGTTGTGTTGTAAATGGGGCTTTGGGTGTGTTTCTAAAGTCCATTTTATATAGGATTTTTTTATAACTTGGGCTCTTATATTGGGTATAATAGTGAATCTCCCTATATATAAAGCAAAAAGTAGAGAATGGTGAAACATTCAAAATACCAGAAAATGTCATTGGTTAATTCAAACATTAAGAAATTATTAATTAAATGAGGATAATATAATAAATTCACATTTTTCATATTAAAAAAAATTAGAATTAAAAACAAAATAAGATATTAGGTCCTACTTTTATGGAACATAACTACCCATGTTATCTTTTCTTAATTCTAAAAATAAAATAAAAAAGAAAAAAGAAAACCAATTGGCAAAACAGTCACTAAACTTTAGTCCGATTCGCATTTTCGTTCTTCAATTTCCAAAGAGTGATGCTAAATGAACCCTAAAATTAACTGAGTACACCCTATGATCTAAGTACACCCTAATTTTTAAATCAAAATATAAAATTAACTAAGTACACCCTATTTAAGTACACAAAATACCCTTGGTACACCCTAATACACTATATCACATCTCATTTGCCATGCCATATTTTAAATTCTTCTAAAGCTTTTGTTCTTCACATTAAAAGGAGTCAATTTGAACAAATCTGGGTTTTTTTGGTTGTGCAAATTCCCTTTTCTTTTCTTTTTTTCTCATCTCAATGGAGTTTTGATTTAGTCTTCAAATAACGAATTTGTTCAAACTGGTTCTACAACTAGCCATATGGGTCTAATAGCTACTGCAAACTTGATTCAAATGAAAACTAATTCCCAAATACCTTCTTATATTTGAACTTTAGATCCAACTAATATCTTCAATGATTGTTATGAATAGTTGGATGGTCTTCCACTTTCAGATTTGGTCTCTTAATAATTTCCTTAACCTTCATCGCTAATGGAGGAGTTGTTGGGCAGCAATGGAGGGCTATTGGTCGGCAAAGGAAGGGGCAAAAGAACGAACATTCAACGATACCTCTTTGCGCCACCGCCAATGCTCGTTAAGTTGTTCGCCGTTAGCATCAAGTAATATGAATACGTTTGATTAGGGTTGGATATGGTGAGTAGGGTGTACTTATTAAAATTATATTTGTATCATTATATCCTTTTTGGTCATTTTATATTAGGGTAAATTAGTCATTCAATAAATAGTTTAGTAGTGGGGTGTACTCAGTTAATTTTAGGGTTCGTTTAGCAGCACTCTTTCCAAAATGGTTGCAGTGGTCCTTAAACTCTACTTTCGTTAGTAATAGAAGTCATGCCATCTGTTGTTTTAAGTTTTCTGTTAAATATAGGTGTAAATTGGTCTTTTTATGTTAGTTTTAGGGTCCAACTTTCTTAAATCCATCTTCCGTCACAAATCTGTTGTAAACCATGCCCAAAACAACCGCAAATTGAAAACCCCTTCCTATTTTGGCTAACCTTCTTCTTCATTCATTTTTCTTCTCTTTTGGGCTCACCCTCGTCAATTGAAATGTAAATTTTGTAAGATGAGTTTTTCTTTTCATGCTTGTATCTATCTTCTGTCATTGTGTTTTCCCACCTAGACATTTTTTTGTGTTTAGAAATGAGCTAGAAATGTATCAAATGAAATAAGGCATATAGAGAAAGTCGGAGGTTTAGGATAAAATAGGAAGAGTTGTGTCTTCTTGTGTCTGCTAAGAGAGAATCAAAAGCTGCAATGGAATTGGAGGGTGTGGAAATTGTGAAAATGGACACTGTTTAAGCTTAGCAAATGTCGAGATTTTCTGGATTTTTGGAAATGAAGAGAAGGAAGCATGAAGTTGGACTCAAATTGCAGTCAAGTTGGACTCAATTCGGTGAATTGGTCGAAGCCTAAGCCCCGATACTCGAAACCTCTTCATTTTTTGAACTATAGCATATCTTCATCTTCACAAATATGTTAAAAGTCTTATTCGACCCTCAATTGCTTCCCATACTCATTTTTGACAAAAAATCCTGACAGAACTGACGGAAGGACTTCTATTGCTAATGAAAGTGGAGTTTAAGGATCACCGCAACTATTTTGCAAATTGAAGAACCAAAATGCGAATCGGGTAAAAATTTAAGGATTATTGGACCTAAAAACACCGCTCCATTTGAATGAGGGAAAATAACTCGGAATTTAGTTAAAAGTAGGGAATTTAAGGGGAGAAATTAACAATTCCATTGTTTGGTAACTTAAGCGCAGAATTTATTAAATATCGCGGAAAAAAATCGTGGAAATTGGGGCATCAATTCTCGAGTTTAATTTCTACCAAAATAGGTGTAATTTCATAATTTTCATAGTGCCATTTACAAAATTTGACATATATAAATCCAAACACTGAAATCTTCAATTTCTGAAATGATGAAAATCTAAATTCTGTAAATTTAGAATTCTATGTAATTTTCAATTCCTTCATCCAAACGGGGGGGTAAATTATTCTATAACCCAATATGCGGGAGATTCTCCAATATGCTTATGAGAGAGAAATGTGATATGCAGGTTTTTTTTTCAATCAAATAGAAACTTCATTAGATAAACTTCAACGGTACAATCAAAGACACCAATAAGACATTTAAAATACCAATCTCAAGAGGGCAACAAACAAACATGCTAAAAGCAAAACTAACGCGGACAAAAACCACACTAAAACTACTAGCCCACATGTTTCATTTTCATTTTACCTAGATTACCTACCAACAAGATTCATGACTCCCAAGAAACCCTAGCTGCTCTTTCTCTTTGTGAGTCCTAAAGGAAAACTCCATAGGGGGAGGAGGAAAAAGCTTCACTGCCCCTCCTCCCCCTTTTTTCTTCTCGTCTTTTCCTTTTAGGTTAGTGAATGGGGTGTTTTGAAAAAAAAGCCCCTTATGGTGGTTTCTTCTGAGTCATGGTTAGATTGAAGTTCCCCATCACCCCTTTTAGTCTATATTCTCAATCAAATCATGCTCTCAAAATTCTCTCCCTAACGCTGCTCATGGTTTCTAAATTTGATTCTACATCGTCTTTGACGGAGGTTGCTGCAAATCACTCAATTGTTCTTTGGCAAAGTTGTTGTTTTCATTTATTTGATTGCTCTTATGTGTAGGTAGATCGTTAGAAATCATATTTCCCCTAGATTTGTTATGGATGCGGTGGTGAGTGTGGCCGCAATGACGCTTCTTCAGATGGTGGTGTTAAGGTTCGTCTAGGCTCATGGGTTGTTTTAGGGTTTGTGAGCTTTATTTGGGCTTATGGTTAATTGTGGTGATGTGAGCTAGTAGTTTTAGTGCGGCTTTTGTCCGCATTAGTTTTGGTTTTAGCATGTTAGTTTGTTGCCCTCTTGGAATTGATATTTTAGATGTCTTGTTGATGTCTTTGATTGTACCGTTGAAGTTTGTCGAATGAAGTTTCTATTTGATAAAAAAAAAAAAAAAATACCTATTAGCCTGCATCAACACAATTAGCCATAAGCCTAAACAAAGCCCACAAACCCAACATAACCAAAACCCTAAATCAACTCATGAGCTTAAACAAACCCTACCACCACCACCTGAAGAAGCGTCGTCGCGGCCACAGAGACTAAAAAGGGTGATGGGGAACTTCAATCTAACCATGGCTTAGAAGAAACCACCACAAGGGGTTTTTTTTATTCAAAACACCCCAATGAACTTATTCACTAACCTAAAAGGAAAAGACGAGAAGAGAGGAGGGGGAGGAGGGGTAGTGATGCTTCTTCCTCCTCCCCCTCTATGGAATTTTCCTTTAGGAGAGAGAGAGAGAGAGAGAGAGAGAGAGAGAGAGAGAGAGAGAGAGAGAGAGAGAGAGAGAGAGAGAGAGAGAGAGAGAGAGAGAGAGAGAGAGAGAGAGAGAGAGAGAGAGAGAGAGAGAGAGAGAGAGAGAGAGAGAGAGAGAGAGAGAGAGAGAGAGAGAGAGAGAGAGAGAGAGAGAGAGAGAGAGAGAGAGAGAGAGAGAGAGAGAGAGAGAGAGAGAGAGAGAGAGAGAGAGAGAGAGAGAGAGAGAGAGAGAGAGAGAGAGAGAGAGAGAGAGAGAGAGAGAGAGAGAGAGAGAGAGAGAGAGAGAGAGAGAGAGAGAGAGAGAGAGAGAGAGAGAGAGAGAGAGAGAGAGAGAGAGAGAGAGAGAGAGAGAGAGAGAGAGAGAGAGAGAGAGAGAGAGAGAGAGAGAGAGAGAGAGAGAGAGAGAGAGAGAGAGAGAGAGAGAGAGAGAGAGAGAGAGAGAGAGAGAGAGAGAGAGAGAGAGAGAGAGAGAGAGAGAGAGAGAGAGAGAGAGAGAGAGAGAGAGAGAGAGAGATGCAAAGCTAAGGTTTGGGAGATGCAAAGCTATGTTTATATGCTTATAATAATCCACACTAGAAGTTTTATTTTATTTTATTATAAACTTATCAAAGTCCTATTCTACAAGTTTAAATGATAATTTGTGATAAATTTGGCAATTGCAATTGATAGAATGAAATTTAAAGAATAAAAATAAGAAAATAGTGGGTATTAAAATTTCTTCACTGGGTTTGAATCTCTTGCTTAGCTTCTAGTACATATTAAGTTGCTTCATGTTTTCTCGTTCAATGTCCTTCGGAATTGCAGATCACAGTAGTTATCGATGTTGCAGAGGGAATTTTCACGGGAGCAATGAAAGGCAAGTTAACCGTGACTTGGCCATTGCCATCAGACATACATCTCTGAACTTTTGAAGTTTTTGGCTGTAGTTTTATCGATCAATTTCAGAAACATATTTGACATTTGATCTATTGGATCAATCTCTTTTGTTTTGTTTTGTTTTTTTTCTGGATTGGGATATGGAATCTCAGTCTTAACCATCCAAATGAAAAAGGATAAAACCCCATATGACAATATGACAAGAAAGAACTTGATTTGAGGAAGAAATCACCAGCTAATTAGAGAATAATTATTTCCTACTTTAAGCCTACATGTGGTTCTAACTTTTGAGCCATATGATGATATTCAAATGACGTGGAGAAGAGAAGTCGAGCAACACAGGATATGTATCCTATGAATTTATATAGTTCAATTATCCTGCAAGGATGAGGTATTCAAATCTTGAGATTGTTAGGCACAAGGTTTAAATCCCACCAAAAAAAGAAATAAATATAAAACCCAAATGGTGTCCCTTACGTTTTCCTAACGCAATGTAATATGTAGTCCTGCGACGTTGAAGACATCACAAAAATCACAAAAAGAAAAATCCATCAAATGGTGTCCCTTACGTTTTCCTAACGCAATGTAATATATAGTCCTTCGACGTTGAAGACATCACAAAAATCACAAAAAGAAAAATCCATCTAACTAACAAATCGAATTACAGGATCCAAATCTGAAACCTGACTCCAGTAGAGATTCAGTTATGCTCATGCAAATTACTTGTCTGAAGTAAACCATTAACCACTTGGTAAACAGAAACAGTCCTTTATGTCATATCTTTCAAAAGCTGTTATCATGGAGGCTTTTTGTTCAAAGTGAAACTATAAACACAAATACATAAGAATGATACTTACAATGAATCCGCAGGCATATGTGTGCCATTGTGTCAAAAGTATTTGACATAAGTTTCCAGCATATATCATATCAATGGGGCCATGATTACATGCTTAACCAACCAGAGGTGCCTAGTATACACATAGAAAGATAGATGTTATTCAATCTCAATCTGTAGCGGGGCTTCTACTTCTGGTTCTAACCCGCTAGCATCAATTTCTTCCTCGGTGATCCCAGAGGCTTCCACAGTCCTTGAAACCCAATCCTTGAGTGGATCTTCATTCAAGTCAAGTCGTAAGAGACCAGCAAACATCCCTCCCATGAACGCAACTGGCTCCTAAATGACAAGATATACAGAGAAATGATGGAAATAATAGTATACTTCTCATCGAAAATTCTTTTTATCTAGTGGCAGTGGCATATATCATCTAAAACACAGTAGATGGGAGAGCTGAGGAGAACAAACGAATAATATATAGTATGGAATGCATCTTCATTTAACAGCTCATTTCATAAGAAAATGATCAAAGAGAGTTACTTTTAACAAAGCAAGCATTGAGGTACTACACGCTACTTGGATTTGGAGGAGAACTACTGATGATACTATCCAAACATGGACAAGACAGTTATAACTCAGTGGTGTCTACATCAGGACGTTTTTTGGGCCAGGATTTTAAAAGAAAAACAAGAGGAAGTAACTAATGAATATACCAAAGCAAATGATTGTGTTGTGTTATGCTCCAACTCCAAGACCAAGAGTGACATTTTGAATCCATATTTTGCATCCGCATGAGATGCTGTGTTATCAAGATGCAAGAATCAGTTGGTAACAGTCTAATCCCCCAAAAACCCTAAACCATCCAGAATAAACCTCTTACAAAATCATACACTGAATCGGGAGAACAAACAAGCAAACCAATATCAAGATAAAATCCCTACCTTACACGGCATTTGGGAACTCAGAATTGAGTAAACTAATCGGGATTTATTTATATATGAATTGACTTAAGCGCTAGTAGCAGTAACAAGTAGTACCTTAAGCGCTTCTCTGAGAATGGGTTCCTCAGTGGGATTGAAGAAAAACGCCTTAACCCCATCATTGTTCCCCAAACGCACTTTTGTGCTGCTGCTGGGACTCATCTGCTTTGGTAATGTCGATGGTTTTATAAACCCAAGCTTCTTTGATTTCCACTGTTACCCAAATTTGAATTTTTCATAAATCATAAATAAATACTGGCTGGAACACCAGATCAATAGATAGATGAAGAATAGGAAAAGGACAAGTTAAGCCTCAGGTGGGATTCACTCACCAGTGCACAGCAAGGAAAATTCACAACAAAGACTGACATGTTGAGCTTCCTCTGCTGCCTTCTCTTCTCTTCTCTTATGTCGAACCTTGAAATGCTTCTTCTGTTCTGCTGATCCCCCGACTAGTAGATTTATTAAATATATATTTTTACAAATTTTGTTTCTCTACGGTTACAAGTTACAAGTTACAAGTCTTCGGCCCGTGGTCCTTGGGCGGGCTTTAGTACAGTCCAGTAAGCTTTGACCCACACTAAGACTCCAAAAGCTACCCAGATTAATCCAACTTTTCAATTTGGATAGCCAAGTGCTGGGCTTTCTTTCGGACTGCCTCTATGGATATATATAAGGGTCTTTTTTTTAGGTAAGGTTTTATCTCTTAACTGTTGGATCATATTAACCAATAGTGGTAAGCTGAGAGCTCGGGAATGGGTTGTGTGCTACTCGAAAGAAGCATTCTTGGCTGGTTTTTGCTGGCATATATAATTGCGATCTAAGGACCATTTCCACACCCTCTTGATAAATCATGGCACAAATTTAGGACCTTGATTCTTGGATGAATTGACAAGTTTGTCCTACCTAAAACTTAAAGTCGCAATATTTAAGCCAAATAAAAGGTTCCGTTGCTCAAAGCTGATATAATTTGTATTAAGTAGAGCTGCCAAGCCAAAGAAAGTGAGTCTCGAGCTTACAACTTGGGGGGGCGAATGATTATGCGCTTGGAAATGTGTTAAAGACTTAAAGGTGGCAATATAATTATTGATTGTTCATACGAATAAAATATATACACACATAAACAGAGCAAGTGGTCAAACTTAATTGCGTTAATTAGGATCTCTTAAACTTGACGACGTACGACTCACCTCACCTGGATTCATGCCTTTGCAGTTGAACAAGCTAATATATATATTGAAACTTATAATGCACCCCAAAAAAGGGGACATTCCAGAATTCTACCCATGTGGCTCCCAAGTTTTTAAGAAAAGAATAAACAGTTAGAGTCGATGGAGCAGATATAATAATAATTGATAATCATTAGAAAACTGATGATGAATCATGATTGGGGGTGGGTGGGGGTGCCTCCTCTCCTCCTCTGCTAGACTATGAATATATTAAGGGATGATGACAATCTAATTTCTCCTCTGTAAGTGTAACTCGACGTGGTTCCGTCAACGATGCCTGCTCAGCAACTAAATGATTAATTATTACTCTTGTTTTATTTTAATAATAAATATAATCATGTTTGTGTTGTCTTGTAACTTGTAACTTGTACTAGACTAGTGGTTGAATTCCCTTCATATATATATATATATATATATGTTCAAGTTAATTACCGTCAACGATAAATATTTCTGGCTGGCAGAGAGGTTTGAGCTGATCTCTCCTTCCTCCTTCCTCCGAATCTATTAATTTCTCTAGCTCTGATAGGAAATGGTGGGAGACTTTTTCACAGCGAGCAGCCTGCTTCTGATCTCGACGACACTATTGTTCATTTGTTTTCTTGCGAAATTAATTAGGAGAAGAAACAAGGTGGTAATCAGGAGAAGCACATACAAATTTCCACCAGGGACAAGAGGCTGGCCAATAGTTGGGAACAGCTTCAGTTGGTACAATGCGGTCGCAAGTTCCCATCCCCCTCACTTTGTTGAACAACAGGTCAAAAGGTATGCACTACTACTGCAGTCTGCAATTTGGAACGTTTGGCTATATATAATTAATGCCAGCTTTGTGTTTAATTTTGAACAGGTTTGGGAAGATTTTCTCATGCAGTCTGTTTGGAAAATGGTCTGTGGTATCAGCAGACCCAACCTTTAACCGGTTTGTAATGCAAAATGAAGGGAAACTGTTCCAGTCTAGTTATCCAAAATCTTTCAAAGATTTGGTAGGGAAAAATGGTGTGATAACGGTGCATGGAGAGCAACAAAGGAAACTCCATCGAATCGCCTCCAACATGATGCGTCTAGAGAAACTCAAATTTAATTTCTTGGAAAATGTTCAAATGGTTATGACTCAAACTTTGAGCAATTTTCCAAGCAATCAAGTAATACTTCTCCAGGATGTTTGTAGAAAGGTAACAAGTTCCAACCTCTGATATTGATTTTCAGGATTCTCCTCCATCGCGTACCTAAATAATAACCATGCTGCAGGTGTCTATAAATCTAATGGTTAATCAACTTTTGGGAGTGTCGAGCGAGTCAGAGATTGATGAGATGGCTCAATTGTTCTCCGACTTCGTTGATGGTTGTCTCTCTGTTCCAATCAACTTTCGAGGTTTTGCTTATCATACTGCGATGAAGGTGCGTACATATAATTAACTTTCCACTGGAATTATATATGATCTGTCACCTACAAGGTCCCTCAAATAAATAAGCTTATATATGAAGGAATCCCTCAATTGAAGCTCTTTTTTTTGTTTTTTATTTGTTTTGTTTTTGTTTTTTTTTCTGTTTCTTCTGATTCTTTATGCATGCAAACTAGTAAGTAACTAAATTTTACAAATGTGATAATCAATGTGTAATTAATGGTTTCGCAGGCTAGGGGAAAAATCATAACCAAGATAAATAGGATAATGCAAAACTACAGAGAACAAGGCGCAACAGAAGTTGGTAATGGTGTGCTTGGGAGATTATTGGAGGAAGAAAGCTTACCTGATGAAGCTGTAGCAGACTTTATTATCAATCTTCTCTTTGCTGGGAATGAAACGACTGCTAAAACAATGCTGTTTGCAGTCTATTTCCTTACTCATTGTCCCAGAGCAATGAAACAATTGGTGGTATACTTATACTTAACTTTACCATTCCTGGTCGTCTTACGGTTTTTGCTGCTAATTAATGAGGGCATATTGTAATCTAATTTTCTTAGACAATACGAAGCAAGTCATGACCATATATGCATATTTTGTTGAAGCTCTACTTGTTATTTACTTCTTGTAGAATGCCCCTAAAAGTAAGGTCACTCAAATCACATATATCTCAATTAATCTAAACATGTAATACTGTCAAAATATCTTATCCTTTCTCTTTGTAATTAAGATCCCTTGATGTAGAAATTATGATCATGACAGGATGAACAAGACAGTCTCCGAGGCAAATTTGTTGCAGAAGAAATGCTTACATGGCAGGATTATAAAGCAATGTCTTTTACTCAATGTGTAAGCCGTGATTTCATATTCGAGATTTTTAATCTTTCCTCAACTTTAATTTAAATAAAAGAAGACTCCAACCTGAAACAATATTCTGCAATTAACTTAGGGCTACAATTGTAATTATCCTTTTTCATTGATAGCATATGATGTCTGTGTACTAGATACCTAAGTAATCTTCAATATGTACAGGTGATTGATGAAACACTTCGCCTTGGGGGAATTGCAATTTGGTTAATGAGGGAGGCGAAAGAAGACGTTGAGTACCAAGGTACGTAGTTTTATCTGTTTTTGTATATCTGCATATGTGTATGATATTTCATCCTCTCAATTTCTTAATAAAGACATCATATCATCTATAAAACCAGGAAAGGGTCGTATTCAAGAAAACTTACAATTGTGTATTTAGGCATATATATATTTGTTGTGTCGCAAGTCCTATATAGGAGTCCACTACTCTGTCTAAATTACGTACCATGCACACATATATATTGTTCCTACCTTAAGTCAATACCTTAAATGGGTTAGGTCCACCAACAACTTGTATCGAGCCACTTACGTATATTAACTCTTTGTCATATTGTTTTTGGGTAGACTACATTATTCCAAAAGGATGCTTTGTGGTTCCCTTCCTTTCAGCAGTTCATTTGGATGAAAATGTGTACAATGAAGCCCTCACTTTCAATCCATGGAGATGGATGGACCTTGAAAATCAGGTTAGTGACCTCTAATTACAAACGTTAATGGTGTTCTTATCTTTTTTATATGTTTTTTTTAAAAAAAAAACATGTACGTATGTCATATTTTCTGTGTAGGAGAAAAGAAATTGGAGAAGTAGCTCATTTTTTGCACCCTTTGGAGGAGGAGCCAGATTCTGTCCAGGAGCTGATTTGGCTCGCCTTCAAATTACCCTTTTCCTTCATTACTTTGCGACAACATATAGGTAATTCTTATACATACATTTCAATATTTAAAGCTTAAAAAATTATTATACAATCACGATCGCGAATAAGCTCTTTGAAAAATTATCCATGCATGCACTCTCCTGAAATCTTTTATTGTTCTTGGTCATCGTACGTACAATTCCCACTTTAAAACCTTATATATTGATTGCAATCAGATGGACTCAGCTTAAAGAAGATCGGATGTCCTTCTTTCCCTCAGCTCGTTTAGTGAACGGCTTCCAGATTTGCTTAACTAGACGATCGACGTGAACAGTGCAAGGATATGGAGTTATCCATTTATTTTATTTCGTATTCAACAATATATGTGTGTGTAATTAAATTGACTTTTGTGGTACAACAAAGGGTTCAAAATATATAATACAGAAATGAATGTTGCTCCACTAAACACAGCCGATCCTGAGATTTATGAGGGACAAAAAAATCTTATAACTAAAGCCTATCTCTAATAAAAGATCATGAACTGCTATCTTGCAACAAAAGGATTTTCTAGATTGTTTCCCCACTTCCTCCTCTAGTCTGGCTGTTTAAGTTTTCTGTTTGTGACTTAAAGTAAAAATGAAAAATTGGGGGCCTCAGGGCCAACCCATTAGTACCTTTTATAAACACAATTTATCCCTTTACAAATTTGGGGGCCTCTCTCTCCACCCTTTATTTATGGTATATGGACAATTTGTCTGCTTAATTACATGTTATTAGCTAGGCAGATCAATTTGGCCATACATGATCAGGGGGCTAATTATTATTTATCAAGACTGCATTTTGTTGAATGCAATGTTTGCGAAAAAGTTAAAAGTAGAATTTAGTAATATAACAGAGAGTGTAGCCTAATTATTTCTGTTGAGGTGCAGGCATGTTTATAAATATATGTATGCATATCATATCTCCACATCGCAAGATGGGCGTAAGACTTAATTAGCATCTGGATCTTTTGATGCATTTTAAAGCACCAGATGACCTTGTCAATGAGCGGACAGTTTTGGCATTAACAACTGTGAAAGTTTGTTCTCCGTTATAGTTTGGCTTTGCTCTGCCGGCACCTGTTTCCACGAAAGAAGCCCCATTTTCAAAGATATCTCCTACCGAGTAAAACTTCCAGGATTCTTTGTTTCCAATGCTGTCCTTCCTCCAAGTGATCTGTGCATTGCATTCGAACTTTATTATTAGTAGCTAGCTATATATATATATTCTTAATACATATACATTTGAGTTAATTACCTCTTTATTGTTTCTCGATTTTGGTGCAATGAAGAGGTTGGCTTCACTCTTAACGCTAGGGTTCATGCTTCCCCCAATGGGTGTGCGAGCTGTGCGACTGCACAGGGCCCCCAAAATTTAAGGGCCCCAAATTTGTCCGAATCAACGCATTCAATTAATTAAAACATGAAAATAAAAATGAAAAATTAAATATCACCCCACAACGCCACATGCAAGGCCCCAAAATCAAAACCAAAACCAAAATTGAATTGAATATTAATCATTAACAACTTCCACGACTTAGAGAGTAGAGGCCCTAATTTAATTCGTTTTCCTATTCCCAACTTTCACGCTGCAACTCTTCTTTTTATTTATTTATTATGGTTTGAAACCTGTGTTTTCCTCCTCCCAACTCTCGCGCTGCAAAACCATTATAATATTCTTTTCTCTTTCAGTGAGTCTCTCTCACTCTCCTCCATCAAAATAAATCCCTTTCTCTTCAGTACCAGTGTACCACCCTCTTCCATCAAATTTTGGATTGTAAAAACCCAAGCTTTAGCCCTTTCCCCAAAATCACAGTTCTTTTC
>NW_018921332.1:989995-1018389 GCF_002207925.1 Prunus avium
CGGCTCTGCTTGATAGTATACGATATCTCTTCCTATGTTGTTGCTCATCTTCCCAGAAAATCCCACTGAGCATAAAGCAAGTTCCTTTCGGTTCCTTCTCAAATCCGAGTTCCATCTCCAGCAACCATCGATCATGTTCAATTTCAAGCCATCAACTTTGGTTTTCTTAGCGAAACTCAGGTTTGGAACGAAGCTGGCAATGGCGATGAAAAGGCCCAAAACAAAGCACCAGATATTGGCATTGGGACATTCATGACAAGCCATCATATGTGTTTCAAACTTACAGATATAAAAGAAGGAGAATGGAGGGAGAGATTTTAATAGCCAGATTTAACATTCGGTAATTGCACCTAAGAGCATCTCCAAGGGAGATGTCAAATACCAAACATCAAATTTAAATTTGATGGTTGATGTGGCAATTTGACATCTTACATAGCTTTACACTCCACCCGATATGTCAAATTAAATTATTATTTTATTACATTTTAGTGTTGATTTATTTTTAATTAAAAAGAAAAGAAAAGAAAAGAAAAGAAAAAATAATAAAATATTCATTTGACATCTTGCTTTTGGGATGTCAAAAATAACATCTCAACCTCCAGCCTTCATTCCACATCAGCTTTGACACATCGGTTGGAGTGATGTGACATGATATTTCTAGCCGTTAAATGTTTATGTGGCACTTTTGACACATCGGTTGGAGATGCTCTAAGTTTGTTTAGTTGTTGAGGATCAGTCTTAATGGTTAGCTAGCTGTCACGAAATGGCTGTGCACGGAAAATATGAAAGTTTTGCAGTTTCACTTCTCCTCCTCAAGTTTAGCTCGTTATCTATCTATCTTCGTGCTTGTTTTTTTGTTAGCTATCTTTGTCTAGCATCCAAAAGAAGGGAGCGATGGACTGTTTAACTGTGTTTAGTGGTGGAGCAATGGAGTCCTATGATTTTCAACAACTACGTAGTTGCATACATCATATATGGTTAAATTTGTAGTGAAAATTCCCCACCCCCCCTCCACCATACAAGTCCGTTAATTAGTGCATTGGCTTAGAGAATGTGAAGGTGAAAATATCCCACATTGGAAAGTTAGAAAACCTTACAAGGGCTTATAAGGTGTTGGGCTACTCCCCCATTGCTTGGTTTTGCGGTTGAACCTCAACTTCCTTCAAGCATGAAGCGAGTTTAGTCCTGTCCAGTTATTTAGAGTTTGATTTCAGAGTTCATAATGAACGCGGTTTCTTCAAGAAAAAAATGAATGAAGATCTTTTAAAACATACAATTTGAAAACCGGTCAACTTTGAAAGCATAATCAAGACTAGATCTTTAGTACCCAAAAAAAAAAAAAAAAATTTCATTCATTCATTCACTTTCTGAAGACAGAACCCATTCACTTTCACTAGCAAACCCGGATTTCCATCATTGTATACCTATTCTGCTTCATTGAATCACTCATATGCTATGACATTTATTTGGTAGGTCACAACTCCATCGAGTCCACAACCGCTCCATGGTTTTCATGCTGAATCAGTGGATGACAGGCTTGAGGGGATAAGCTCTCATATTCGACCAGTCAACAGTAGAATCAAGATCTGCATCTAGTTCCCCAACAATGCTTCTGCAACAATTGGAGGATACATATAACTTTATAGGAAGTACAAAGAAATTTGTAAAATGTCTAATTCAATCCAATTCACTTCCCGCAACCAATGGGAAACTAATGTAAATAGAATAAAGTGTTGACACTTACATGTTGTCACCTCTGATTATATACAACCCCAACACAAGTTGCTGAACACCCTCCTGCCAGTCAGAAATAACAAGCAGTTACCACAGTGTCAGTGGGACAATAAAACGAGTATATGTTTTGTATATAGTACTTTGGCAACAATACCCCCATGAGCAGGGTGTCAGGCAGTAGAGAGGAAACACAGTAGCACCAATTAAAACTTACTGAATGTCCTGAGGAAAATAACAAATGTTACAGTGAAGATGCAAACCTTCGTAGAGAAAACACGTTCATGAGATTCATCGAGAATGATATTCGTAGCTTGGTCAAAGCCTTTCAAGACTCCCTGAATTAGAAACAACAAAAAAAAGTCAATAAAACTAATTCGATCAATAAGTAAAAGGTGCATTAGAGTATTAGTGTATAATATACCACAATATTCCGTCCATCATTTGTGATAACTGAAATTGTTTCTGCACATAGAAATGCTTTAAACAGTTAGAGAGAGAGAGATCTGAAATGCTCACAGCATAATGCCTAGGCTCATGCCCTGCCTTAAATGGGGTAAAAACTTTGGGTATAGGATACAAAAACTAAATTCAGGCATAGTAATCAACAACATTGATATTTGATAGAAGTAATAATGGATAGTCGAGAATTTCCATACGATCAACAAGTGACTCAAGACCAGGGCCACTGGACATATTTCAATTCTGAATCTTCTCTGCAGTACTGTTAATGAACAAACTTTTCTGCGAGAGAGAGAGAGAGAGAGAGAGAGAGATTCAGAATGAATAATACCCATCTAAAGGAAACGAAATACATGACAACACTAAAAATAATCTTCTTCTATTACAATATTTAGGTGTTGGGGGTGCATGAGGAGATATTCATTCTAAAGTATTGAATTTATACCGAATAATACCAATTCAAACACTCATCAATAGTTTAAGCTATATAACTCTTGACCGACTAGAACATACAGAGTTTTGGAAAGCAAACGTAATTTATGCAATATTCCCTGGAAACATACAAGGTATATGAAGGTCTATTATTCCTGTAATTCCCAAAGATCCATATGATATAACATATGTGAAGGCCAAACACATGAGGCCTAACACCTCCAATCCCAACATGCCCCTAGGAAGTTTATCTAAGGTCAGTTCTAGTTATGGGACCCAGGGGCGGAGCCAGAATTGTCTGGCAGGGTGGTTTGCTTATTGCCCTACTTTAACACTACTACAAAAATCGCAATGGACGACGGTGATAAAGTACATATGCAAAAATTGGATCAAGCTCCAACTCTCATGATAAAGTACATATGCAAAGCAAAATGCACACCAAGGAAATCAGCAGTTGAGTAGACAAGGAGGGAACCAAAAGAAGCTCCAAATAGGGAACTGCTAACCCGCATCAAAATAATGTAATTTGTGATTGTTGATAAATGCTTGGTGAACTTTGGGAGACAGACCGCAAGTTTGCAAATGCAACAGGAGCAAATTGAGTAAGATTCAAAATATAACAACTTGATCGTATTAAATTAATGAGCATCAAAACAATAGAAAAAACAAACCACTACAAGTGAAGCACTGTCATACCCAAATAGCAAACCTCCAAAAGCTGGAAACAGAAAGCTAGAATTCCAAGAATTTAGTTATTAAGACAGTTAGAGAAAGCAAGCAGGAACCAGAAAGAGAACATAAGAGAGTAATTCTTGGACAGCAACCATGGGGAAAATAACATTAAAAGACAAAAAAGAGAGTAGAAGAAATAAAATCTCAAAATTTTGAAACAGAACATATTACATATATGTCAGACATGCAATTTAGAACAGGTTGCGTCATTTACTTTAAGGATTTAATCCCTCAGAGACCACAATGCGACTCAAACACCCTCAAATTGTACCTCTGAAACAAACAATTAAACTAAGGACTGCACTGCACAAGAAGAATTAAATTAAGTAACTGCACGCATTTGAAATAAACGAACCTAAAATCCCCACAAATTAAACAAAAAACTTTCGAAAACGAGGTATATATTATTATTGAGAATATTATGTCGGGAACTTATGAATGGAAGACACACAATCCGCGAACACCCAATACAAATGTGCTGACAATCAGAAACCCACTTAGGCATCAAATCTTAAGTGAAAACCAACCTACTATCAAAATTTAAAGGAAATGGATAAATATCCTAGAAACGAATTCAAGCAACTCCTGTAGAAATCGAAACCAGAACCTTAACAATGAAGAGATAGTGCAGGGAAAAGAAAAAAAGCAATACCTGAAAAATCTGGTTACTTTGGCCTCAGAAAGCCAGGAATTAGAGTTGCGAAGGTTTGCGTTAATAAGTTCACAGTAAAAACTCCAAAGAATTGGGAATTTTGCTCTAAGAATACACTATTTAATGCGGACAGAGAAAAGAAGCGAGGGAGAGCGTTTCGTATTATGAGATTGGGTTGAGGACTTGAGTGGAGAGAGAGACACACGCCCACATAGGATAGCATAGAGAGCAAGGACAGAGGGATAGAGAAAGATCAGACGAGTTGAGAGATGTGACCTGGATAGCGCGAGGGAGATGGTGTTTCAGAGATGTGAGAGGGAGAGGGTTTTTTGCAAACGTTCGCGAGAAAGGAGTAAAACTATGATGTAACATGCTTCATACCCCTTTCTCTCTATCTCTATTGAGACTTGAGAGAGAGACATGGTTTTTTTGAAAAGGTGCGGGCCATCAGAACTTTAAACCTCCATTTTGAAAAGGTGCGGCCTGTTATAATCTTAATTTCTAATTTTCATGATTTTTTCCGTGCGTCATTTATTAAATTTCATTGTACAATGGAAATATCACTTTCCACAGCACAAAAGGAAGAAGAACTTCCCAACAAATCTATTTTATTACAATTGAAACTCATAGTACATGTTCAAGCTAGAATCACCTAGGTGGAAAACCTGGGAAACTCATATATGAAAGAAGAAATACTTTTCAAGAGCAAAACAAGCCTCAAATTTCTTGAATAAGGAACTGCTGAACATGCTAGTGTGGGATTGTGGGAGCAGTGGTGGATCCAGGATTCAAAAGCCAAGTAGGCGAAATTTACCTTAAAAACTCGATAGTACGAGTGAATTTTATTCATAAAAATAAAAAGATACACCTAGTAAGGGGGGACGTAATGAGCCTTACCTTCAAATATGCATATCTATACATAAATAAAAGCTTAACAAAAGCATTGTACTAGATGATGACCCATCATTCTTTTTCTTAAAAAAAGAGAACAAATTCTTTGTTTTCTTAGGGTTCCGATTGTGATCCGACATAATAAAAGATAACATATTTAATCAAACATCACAACCAAAAATCAAACAAATTCTCAATATGTGATCCAAAGAAAACTGAGATTACGAAACAAATCATGAAAACTTCAACGACTAAGCGCATATGCCTCTGAATATTTTGGAGGTTTGATCCTCTCAATATGTGTAAATTATCATCAAATTATAACATTACAAGATTTATATCTAATAAATTATTGGAAAATGAAAAGGAATAAATATTTTTAATTTAAATTATAATTATTTTGTCAGATCATGTTCCTCTCTTTGCTTGGCACAGTTTCTGTTTGTGCCTAATAAATCACGGTAATAAACTGGCCGAAGGGACTTCCTCTCGGCCCTAGCACCTATTCTTGAACTAAAACGTGGCGGTTCGTTAGGCATTTTGCCTTCCTAAAAAACAAAAGAAAAGCTGCGAAGGCGGAATCCTCTCGGCCTCGCAACGGCCGAGGTCGAAGGGCGTAAGAGACACGGCCGAAGATATCAAGGTTAAATCGCCACGTGGCAACAAGGTCCCACACTTCATTTAATAAAGTAACGCCTCTGACTGTTGCAGCAAACCCACTAGCCGCAAAAAGGCATTTAATGCACGAGGGAAGAAAGGAAGTGACTAAAGTCAGGGTTTGGTGAAAGAAATCAGGGTGGTTAGGCGCAAACATTCTTACAGCTTGAGAGATTAGGTCACTAGCTATCAGAGCATTAAATGCGTCTCCACGGCCAAGGGTGCAGAACCCACGATAAGGGTGGCGGTCGAGATTTACCGGGATTTATGGGGTCACACCACCATGCTTCACGATCCCAAATGTCGATTGGACTACCCACTTGCTCTGATCAAGCTCCACCATGCGGATTTTCAGCCTCGATTACTCCTCCAGAGCTCTTCCTATAAATACCAAGCTCGAACTACATTCAAATGGTTCAAACACCAAACCAAAAGCCTCCCACTGAGCGAATTACATTTTCCTGTAATGCACTTTCAATATCTTTACTTGCTTTCCTAGGAGTAGTGATAGATTGTAAGGAAACTCTATTCATCAATATATCATACGACCCTCGATTTTTCGAGGCGCCGGAGCACCATCTCTGTTACTCACACATCCACCCCATATATCATACGACTGTCGCTCTCTGAGCAACACGCCGGAGCACCGCCCAAAACCCACCACCAACGCCACCACCAAACGGCCTTGTAGCTCAGGCCGTGAACCTGACGGCCGAGATCAGTTTCTCTCTCGGCCACAATCGTTTGATTAGAAGTCGAACTCAAACAGGCGCACCACTTAAACCATTTTATCCAAACACATTAGCCCCTCGACGCACGGTAGACCGTGCTGGCACGTCCGCGCATAACCGCACCGCATCCAAAAGAAGGACGTCACGTGTTGACGCATATTCCCTCGGCCCGAAGCACCAGGCTGTGAGATTTGCACAGCCAACAGTTTCCTGCTGGAAACATGGGGAATGTGAATGGCCAAATCGTGTTGCACAATTATTAAAGATTCCCCATCTCCGGAGACTCATTTTGCAAGACCAAGAGTAAAGTCTTAAAATGAAACTGGAGTTGCTCTGTAGTTTATGTTTTTGTTTCAGCATAACAAAAGCTAACTCCAAGGATCAAATATATTGAAAAACTTAAGCTGATTCTGATTTGTTATTTTACCTATTAATAAACAAAAACGTGTACTTGAGTTAAGATAATCTTCTAGTTCTGAGATCCAGTCAAGCATTTTTAACTCTTTTTGTTTTTTTGAAGTATAATATAAGTGGGCATGGCCCATGGGGTTGGAGTGGAGAATGTCGGCTGGGCTGGAGCATTTGAGTTGATATTGCTTTTATTGTTTTTGTTAAATGAGAAAGTTTGAGTGGGTTGGGCTATTGTTTTTGTTAAGGGAAAACATTTGAGTGGGTTGGGGTTGAGTAGAC
Source organism: Prunus avium (assembly GCF_002207925.1). Next base: position 996,974 of record NW_018921332.1, read on the forward strand.
AGAAGAGATATAATTGTATTAAGTATTGGGTGATATTTGGTTTGGCAAAAAATGGAGTAGGCGGCTGCCTACCCTGCCCTTAGGGTAGGACCGCCCCTATGTGGGAGTGACTGCTATGTCCTACTGCGGGCCAAAAGAGGGATAGTTGAAGAATGAAGAAGAACCCGAAAAACCTAAAGCTTAATAATATGTCTAGGTTCATGCTTCGGGCTGCTCCGACACAGAAAGAACACTGCGGGTTGCTGGGCTGCTGGAGAATGGAATCTAATGAAGACAATTCAACGGCTGAAATTAGAAATATGTAATCAATCATTAGCTTGGTATTTGACATCTCCCTTGGAGATGCTCTTATATACTTATTGGAGAATTCCCCATAATCAAGGTATTAAATATCGATAATATCCCCGATATTATCCAGATAATATCTGATTTTTGGGGGTCCGATATTTTAACAACTAACTATAGTGTTATCATCAATATATCGATATTATCCCGATATTATCCCGATAATATCGGGAAGATATTTTCAACATTTTTATGAATGATTTGGGCAATATATCGAGATATTATCGATAATATCCCGATAATATCCCGATACGAAACCCAAAAATATTTATATACATGGTATTTGTGAAAACCATTTTACTCCTTCAACACCTTAACCACCATATCACTTATGTTTTTGTGAAAATACTAAAATATTTATATATATACATGATTTTGTTTTGAATTCTTTTTGCAAGAAACAAATTTTCACATGAGATGAGTAGTAACTATGGTTATACTCATAACCAACCATTTCCCTACCCTTCATATCCCATTCCTGTTGGGATGGAATCAAGCGACTCATGGAAAGAATCCGAGACTCAATCTTCAAATGATTTTGCTTATGGACAACGTCAACCAATCTCGGATCCATATGGGTGGCATGTTAACAATTACATGCAAAACTATTTTGGGGATTTATCATTTGATGACTACTCTTCAAAATATACTTACTCTACACATAGAGATAATGAAGATAGTGAAAATTTTGAACCTCATAGAAACTCTATGTGGTACTAAGTCATTCATGTATCTTACCATGCAATGTATAAAGTGTAAAATACTGAAGTAATTCATTATATTTAAATGATTATGGTGTGTTTAATCTTCTTTCATTAATTACTACATATTTTCTACACTTACGGTGTTTGCCAGCTCGCTATATAATCAACTTAAATCAGTTAAATCCATCATGCAATGCATTTCCTTCCAATTTTTTGTGATAAACTAATAGATAATTGACTAAATAAACATCCTGCAAAGTTTCAATAAAAATTTCCAAGTTTTTCTTACAATTTCCGTGGTTTTTATTCAATTTTTTTTCGATACTGATAATATCCCGATATTTCCGTGTTTTTTGACTTCCGATATTTCAGATACCTCCGATATTTAAGACCTTGCCCATAATCATAGTATGACAACATTGTCCAAAAAACACGGACCCACCGACAAGATAACCTACCGGCTACAACCGAGCTGTAATTAGAATATTGACAACTTGGTGTTGGGGCAACGACACTGCATTTCTCCCCACGGCCTTTGACATAATTCCTTGCTCCTCACGAAGTTTAATATAAAACAAGAATGAGAATTTCAACTATATACAAATAATATACCTTTCATTGAAATTGAACTTGAATAATATACTGCCTTGCCTGCCAGTGGCAGTGCCTACAAATTAATCCTTGAGAAAATGGGGACTAAAAAACTAAACTAGTCTAAAAGCTGTCACTTTGTTTAAAAAATATGCCGGGACATTAAAAATGAAAGGATTCTTTGTTGTAATCTATCTGTAATACGTTTCAGGCGGATATTTGCAACCCCCTTTGCACACTTCGTCAAACTGTCATAAAATTAATAAATTAAAAAATATTGTGAGACGTGCCCAGAGCTAGAGTAGAGTAGTAGAGATTCAAGTTTAATTTAATCTTTCCTCCCCCAAAACCTATGTCTTACTTACCTGCTGCTTCTTGCCATTAATCCCATATATGATCCATCCATCATCATGAATTTGCCCAAATACATTTTAGTACTACTAGTTGTTATGATGTTGATTTTTTTGAATCCATTATCAACCATGAATTTCGTTGCATCGGTATCTTCCGAAATTGATGAATACTACCCAGAAGAAAGAGAAGCACTATTGAAGCTGAGAGATTCTCTAAGCTCAAACTCAGATTTGCACGGGAATTGGACTGGTCCTCCATGTATCAATAACAGCAGCAGATGGGCTGGCATTGCTTGTTCAAATTGGCATGTTGTTCACATTGTCCTGCAAGGAATTCAGCTAGCAGGTTCCCTTCCACCTTGTGCATTTCTACATAACATAACTTTCTTGAGCAAACTTAGCCTTAGAAACAACACACTCTCCGGCCCTCTTCCAAACCTCACAAATCTTGTCTACTTGGAATATGTGGTTTTGTCCTACAACCGCTTCTGGGGTTCAATTCCTTTGGAGTATATTGAATTGCCTAACCTGAGAGTGCTAGAGTTGCAGAAAAATTATTTAGATGGACACATTCCACCTTTTGACCAACCCACCTTGAGAGCATTTAATGTTTCTTATAATCATCTTGAGGGTCCGATTCCTCAAACTGCTGTGTTACAGAAGTTCCCCAAAAGCTCCTACGATCATAACTCAAATCTTTGTGGGAGTCCTTTGGAAGCATCATGTCCACCTCCGCCTCCAGTAGTCATTGCGCCATCTCCTTCACCCCTTTCCCCGAATATTATTCCACCCAAGAAGAAGAACAATCTCCAAGCATGGAGTTTTGCTTTGATCGTGGCTGCTGCAGCGCTGGTTCTGTTTCTCGTCATATTTGTTTCCTTATGTTATTCCAGGAAGGTGCATAGAAAACAAGCAGCAAAGGAGGAACAACAGCCAGGTACGTATGCATTAATCATGTCCCAATAATTAATTGCATCTTTTTATATAGTATTCATGTGACTTTAAAGTTGGCGTAGGCTCTGCATTTAAAATTTTGTGTCCTTTGCTTCTTCCGCTTTCGTTTGTCTCCAAATACAAATAGGAGATGGTACAGGTTGGGCACAAACGAAAATGCCTCATTTGGAGAGCTTGGGGGATCCTGAAAAGAGGGTTGAGTTGGATTTTTTTGACAAGGAAATGCCAGCAGCTTTTGACCTGGATGATTTACTAAGGGCATCTGCACAAGTGTTAGGCAAGGGGAAACTAGGCACTACATACAAAGTAACACTGGAATCAGGTCCTGTTGTGGTGGTGAAGAGACTTAAAAACATGAATGAGTTGAGCAAAAAGGAATTTACCCAACAGATGCAATTGCTAGGGAATATGAGGCATGAAAACCTTGTACAGATTCTCTCTTTCTACTATTCCAAGGAGGAGAAGCTGGTCATCTCTAAGTTTGAGTCTAGTGGTGGCACTTTGTTTGAACTTTTACACGGTCAGTTTCAATAAGTAATAATCTCTCCCACTAATTAGCAAGCTAGCTAGCTTCTATATATACATAAAAATATAATTAATAGTTAAAAATATTGCATGAAAATCACAAGAATAATATATATATAAATTCAAGTACGTTGGTATCAAATATATCGTAATTAATTTGGGTGCATGCATGGATCCGATGCTAGAGAACAGAGGAGTTGGAAGAGTACCTTTGGATTGGGCAACAAGACTATCAATAATCAAAGAAATAGCAAAGGGTCTCACATTCCTTCATCAATCCTTGCCTTCACATAAGGTCCCTCATGCCAACCTGAAATCGTCTAATGTACTAGTCATCCAGCGAAACAGCCAAACCTACCATTTGAAGCTTACAGATTTCGGATTCTTACCACTTGTTCCCTCTCAAAAGTACACTGAAGATCTAGCCATCGGCAAGTCACCCGAGTTTGCTCAAGGGAAGAAGTTGTCGCAGAAAGCCGATGTCTATTGCTTTGGTATAATCCTATTGGAGGTCATTACTGGCAGGATCCCAGGTGAAATCTCACCGGGAAATGATGAAACGATGGATGATCTTTCTGATTGGGTTAGAATGGTGGTGAACAATGACTGGTCCACAGATATTCTGGATGTAGAGATACTGGCAGCAAAGGAAGACCATGATGAGATGCTGAAGCTCACCAAGATTGCACTAGACTGTACAGACTTGACACCGGAGAAGCGGCCAAAAATGATTCAAGTGTTGACAAGAATTGAAGAGATTGACTGAAGAAGAACCAAGGGATTGGATCAATGATTATTTTTCATATTCCTTTCCTGTATTACGAGCTCTTCGAGCCATGATAGATAATTAACTAGTACGTACAGGCCAGGGCCTCCATGGCTATGAATATATATTCCTAGGCATGACCCGCCGAGTTAGACAACTTCAATGATTCTTTTGGCAGAATGTAGAAAAAAAGAAAAAGATGAATGTTTAATTTAGTTAAATCCAGTTTATAGTAAGGCGGGAAAGGTGAGGTGAGTAATAGTATTTTTATTTGTAACATTTGGTTTAGTCTAGTCTTCAGTTGGATTAGTGTTGCTCGTGATCAACTATCAAACCTATCTATTTATTTGTACGCCTATCTATTTTTCTACAAATTTATCACTTGTCTGATTGTAATTTTGACACAACTAGCTCCACTATCTGTCAAAAGAATATCATTGAGTCATTAGTCTTATCCGGTTTCACTGAAGAAGAGACCTTTTATTTTATTCAAAAGCAAGCAAAAATCTATTGATAAGAAGAATGAGCCTAAATATAAGAGACATACGCAACCAAGGAGGAAAGGCAAAGGGCTTTCCCTTTTTATCTTTTTTATCTTTTCTAAGGGAATGTCAAAGACCTTAAACATGGACACAATTAGGAGAAACTGGTGCCAAATCAAATTAAGAAGAAATTGGTGCACCCAACTCAACTCCCTAAACAAATAGAGATACTTTTCTCTTTGCCAAATCAAAGAATGACTAAAGATAAAAGATTAATTAACTAATTACGAATCCCTCACTACAGGTTACTTAGCGCTATATATAGCCTGTAAGTTTAAAAAAAAAATATATATTTATACAATCGATATTCTGGAGGGAGGAAACCAACATGAGACCTTGAATGCAAGCTTAGACTATACTAATTGTTGAATAATGTAAAATTCCACATTGAAAATTTGAAAAAATAAAAAATAATATATAAAAAATAATTTCACTACTAATATCATCGACACATTTCAAATAAAAACACACACCTAACAAATATGCACTAAATAGAATGAAGGCATGCAAAAGGATGAATTCAAAATAGTGCAAAAGAGATAGAGACCGTTTCGGATGATGCCATTCCATATTCCAAGACATTTTTAGTACGATTTACCAGCTTACACATGATCCCTACGTGTCACTATTCCTGCATAGCGACTGCCCAAGTGTCCCAGGTGAATACAAGCGCTCCTGGCTAATTTAAGACTTGGGGCCTCCACATTTCAAACATGCAAAGACCCTCATCACCGCTCTCGCTCTCGCTCTCTCTCTCTCTCTCTCTCTCTCTCTCTCTCTCTAGACTCTAGAGATCTGGATTCTTCCTTTCATGTTGATTTCGTTGTTTGCTAAAGTAGCTAGCTAGCCAAGTAAAGTTAGCTTAATTATTAGAAGCAACCGGCAACCTGCAACCTGCAACCTGCAACTTGCAAGTGGCAGATCATATATTACTATTCCTGGGGAAAGGTTCAAGTACGTAGTCGTAATTAAGAAAGAGAGTGCTGATAATTGCTTGTACCATGCCACCTCGGAGATATGCCTTTGGGAGGGCCGACGAGGCCACCCACCCTGACTCCATGAGAGCCACTTTAGCTGAATTCGTTGCAACTTTCATCTTTGTCTTTGCTGGAGAAGGCTCTGTTCTCGCTCTTGGTACATATATATATATGTGTGTGTGGATATAGTGCACAGAATAGTCCTAATCAACCAACCTAGCTTATTGTTGCATATAAATAACCTTCATGATCAGCAAATTAAATCATTCTGTCTGACAATTAGCAGCTCTATAAAATTAATATGCATGCTTCCTTGCTATTCTTGTACAGATCTACATCAGGCATGCCCTCAATTAATAAAAGTTAATTTCTACATATGCAATAGTTACCTGATCCTCCTCCGCTTGTTTTTTTTTGCCACTAATTAATTTTGGCAGGGAAGATTTACAAGGATAGTGGCACATCAGCAGCTGAGCTGATAGCCATAGCTCTTGCACATGCCTTCTCTCTATTTTCGGCCGTCTCAACCAGCATTAACATATCTGGTGGCCACGTCAACCCTGCTGTAACCTTCGGTGCACTTATTGGTGGAAGGCTCTCTGTTGTTCGCGCCCTTTACTACTGGGTTGCTCAGCTCCTTGGGGCTATTGTGGCTTCCCTTTTGCTGAGGCTTGTCACAAATGGCATGGTAACTAATGAATTATCAAAACAAGCTTGCTGTTTTTGTTTTTGGCCAAAGAATTAGCTTGGTTGCTGTTAATTAATTCATTAAATTAATTTATTCAGAGGACAGTGGCGTTCAGCATGGCCTCTGGTGTTGGCGAGTGGCATGGGCTAATACTAGAGATTGTGATGACATTTGGGTTAGTTTACACCGTGTATGCTACTGCCATTGATCCCAAGAGGGGTAGCTTGGGAACTATGGCACCACTGGCAATTGGATTGATTGTTGGGGCAAATATCCTGGTGGGAGGGCCTTTTGACGGGGCATCCATGAACCCAGCAAGGGCATTCGGGCCTGCACTGGTAGGGTGGAGATGGAGGAACCACTGGATCTACTGGGTTGGACCATTTATAGGAGGTGGGTTGGCAGCTCTCATATACGAGTACATGGTGATACCAACAGAGACCCCCCACCACACTCACCAGCCCTTGGCTCCTGAGGATTACTAGTCTCTAGTCTCTAGCCTAGTACTACTTCTACTTTACTTTACTCTCGTTGTTTGTTTTAGCCACCCACTACCTACTCTACTGTTTGAGTGTTTATGTTCCATTTTCTGTAATCTCCCTCTTTCCGTTTGACAACTTTTCACCAGGAGTTTGTCTTCCATTGTCTAAACACCTCATGTCCATCGCATGCATATGTGATTGTAAAGCTAATAAAAGTGTGCCATCGAGTTTCTTTGGCTAATTTCTTCCTCCACTCTTCTCCCCTTCTCCCCCCTTCTCCCATTTCTTCCCTTCTGGGGTAATTTTATTGACAAACACACACACACAGAGGACAACCTATTGCCATAAATTTATTATCCACCAACGTTAATGTTAAGAAATGAACAAATGAGTGTTTTCATAAATAGAGCCACAACATTCAGAATCAGAACCACAAGGTTTATAGATGAACAAACGGCATGAACAGTGATCATTACATATTCAGCAAGTTTATGTAACATGAACAGTGATCACCACATATTCAGCAAGTTTATGTAACATGATAATAAATAATCAACATTTTGTCATGTTTGGTTATAAAATCTGGCAACCCAAGGAGCAAGTTGAGTGTTATGAGGTGTTCGTGGGTTGGTAGAGTAATAATCAGACCAATAACACGGTGAAAGTCTATCAGAAAACTTTCCGTTGCTATAGATACAAAATGGCAACCACTTGTCACCCCCATTCATTCTCCTCTTCCGTTCTCTTGGGTAAGCCAATGGAGCCTGCACATACCTGCATTGTTCATCATTGACTTGAGAGTAACCGCTCATATTATTGGGCACCTTCAGGCTTCATCATTCAGTGTGCAATGCAAACAACCAATTGTGTAGGGGCAAGTGTATCACAGTAAGAGATCGACGCTAAAGAAATTAGGCAATGCTAAACTCAACCAACATAAGAATGACTAGTTGATTGATGCTAAATGCATACTTAACTTTACTTCTCACTAAACTAAAAATGGATTATACTCACTGTATTCTTCTTGTACACACAAGACAAGATCATGAATCTTTATAGGTTCAGAGGTTTTCTCGGCTATAAATTTTGAAGTCCGTTAACTAATGTGGCTCATTTGCTTTGTTTAGATGTAATGTGTATATCCACTTTCGCACGTTTTGATGCAATTATGCTGTCTGCGACCTAGCAATTAGTCTTCCTTTACAAGTAATGTACCAATTAAATGAGTTCAATAAAACTCTGATTCTCATAAAATTGAAAATTAAATTTTACGTACATAAGCTAACATGGAGGGCGTGCAAGATGAGTAATTACTCACATGGACCATTACATGTTGGTAAAACAGGATCAACATGCTCCCATGGAGGTGGCAGCAGAATAACTTGGAAGTTCAAACAGCACTTTGAAATCACCATAGATTAAACCAGAATATCGTGTTGATAACTCTTGGAGGTCAACATAACCAAGCGAGCTCATTTTCTAGGATGAACTGAATGAAGGTTTTCAGAATGCTTTAGGACCTAAGGTTGTTTCTAAAGTCTGAAAATCTCATTATCATGAGTCAGGATTCAGGACCCAGGTAGGAATAGTCTATAATAATAAGACATAGGATCATAAATATTGCGCCTTGTCCTCGCATTTTTTTACATTATCTAATGTCTCCATAAGAGAGGGACAGATGTGTAAGAAGAATAGAGCGTGATCGCCATAGATTTACTTAAGCAGGAAAGCTGATGCAGCACACATCGCTCATAATTTTCTGTTTCAGTTTGACAGGCGTAAGATGCGTAATTAATGTTCTAGGAATCTGTTTTAGGCAAATATTTTTGTTTTCCTATTTCAATTAGAATTGGGAGTTTGATTTAGGAAGTAAGTTTGTTTTTCTATTTCAGCTAGGGTTTGGAGTTTGGTTTGTTTTCCCCAAGTATAAAAGCTATTTTATAGCTAATTGTAAGACAGTTTTTGACGTTGAATATTAAACTTAGAGAATTCTCTCTATTTTCCTATCAACTTGGTATTCCACTGGAATCAACAAGGCATAGAACCCTTTTGTTCTTGGTTATTCTCATCTAGAGAATCAACAAGGATTGAAGGTTTATTGTTTTCTTTTGTATTTTCTTTATTCTTGCTATTACAAGCTGCTTCAGTTGGTAATCAGACCTAGGTTTGTTTACCATGCCGCCAAGGAGGGGACTTGGCAGAAGGGGCCGTGGTGGAAACGCTCAAGACGATTTTGAACGTTTGGCACAACAAATTGAGTGCCTTACCCGACATATGGAGACTTTAATGGTTCGTCAGCAACAGGAAGAAGATGATTATGAGAATGAAACAAACCCTTTTAGTGAAGACAATCACATGGACGAGATTCGGCACAATGATAATTATGATACGAGGCATTGGGAAGCGGGTTTGAGAATTGATATTCCTGAATTTCATGGCAGCCTTCAACCTGAGGATTTTCTTGATTGGCTTAATTCTGTAGAAGAGGTACTAGAGTTTAAAGATGTTCCTAAAAATATAAAAGTTTCCCTTATAGCGACCAGATTTCATGGGCGTGCTTCGGCATGGTGGCAGCAATTCAAGGCAACCTGTCTGCGGTAGGGAAAAGAGAAGATTGAAACTTGGGAAAAATTGAGAAAGCATATGCGGTCAACCTTTCTACCACCCAATTACTCAAAATTAGTGTATCAACAACTTCAAAATTTGAGACAAGGAAATCGTACGGTGGCTGAGTATACCACCGAATTTTATGAGTTAGTGGCTAGAAGTGACCTTGATGAGATAGATGAGCAGTTAGCATCGCGATATATTGGGGGCATGAGGGTGCAGTTTCAAGATACCTTGAACCTCTTCAATCCATTCTCAGTAGTGAAGGCACAACAAAGAGCCTTGCAATTGGAGAAATATATGAGTCAAAAGGCAAATAGTGGAGGGGCTTGGTCTGGAAATAGCCCAAATAACCGTGGTGGAGGAAGCAATTCAGCCTCTTTTCGTGCTTCTACTCCACTAGTTCAGAACCCGAAGTAATCCGTGAGTGTTCCCCTCGACAAGGCACAAACTGTGGGACTCGAACGTACTGCTTTTCGTTGTTTTAAGTGCGGGGAAACTGGACATCGTATGGCAGAATGCAAAAAACAAGAAGATAGAGTTGGTAAGGGTTTATTCATTGAACATGATGAAAATTAGTTACAAGAGTATCATGATTTTGAACATGGTCCGGTTTATGATGATAAATCCAATGACGTTGTGGAGGAATATGTGACTGAGGATGATGGCCCATTGCTCGTCGTGAGAAAAACCTGTTTTACTCCTCGTGAAACTGAAGGTAGTGATGGATGGCTTCGCAATAATGTTTTCCAGTCCACTTGTACTACTGGTGGCAAGGTATGCAAGTTGGCAATTGACCTCAGAAGTTGCGAAAACGTAATATTTGAAGAAGCAATCAGGAAATTAGGCCTGCAAAAGGGTACTGAAGTGACTGGTTAAGAGGGCTCTTGTTCCTTTCTCCTTTGGAAAACTACAAAGATAAAGTGTGGTGTGATGTTGTGCCGATGGATGCAGGACACATTTTACTGGGTAGACCATGGGAGTTTGATAGAGCTATTGTGCATGACGGTAGGATATAGCTTTATGTTCAAAAATATTAAAGTTACTCTTTTGCCTGCCATAGAACAATTTCCGAAATGAACTTAAGAAAAGCAATCCGCTACTTCTTTGTCAATGAGAAGATTTATGGAGGTAGGGGAGATATGAATTGTCTATATATTGCTTGGTAAAGAAGAGTCAGATGATGATGATGTGACAACTATCCCCATGCCTATGCAAGTGTTACTTGAACAGTTTCTAGATGTTTTCCTTGACGAAATGCCAAGCGAGTTGCCACCATTAAGTAATATCTAACACCAAATTGATTTAAGGCCTGGTGCAAGTTTACCTAATAGACCACACTACCGAATGAGTCCTAAAGAGCACGAAGAATTGCATCGTCAAGTAGAGGAATTGCTAGAGAAGGGTCATATTAGGGAGAGTATCAGCCCTTGTGCCGTTCCTGCCTTGCTGACACCAAAGAAAGATGGCACATGGCAGATGTGTGTACATAGCCGTGTTATTAATAAAATTACGGTACTGTATCGTTTTCCCATTCCTCGTTTATATGATTGGATTGATTAAGTGGTGCTACAATTTTTAGCAAGCTAGACCTTAAGAACGAGTATCCTCAAATTCGGGTTAGAGAAGGAGATGAGTGGAAAACTGCATTCAAAACTTGCAATGGCTTGTATGAGTGGTTAATCATTCTTTTTGGCCTCTCTAATGCACCAAGTACATTCATGAGGGCGATGAATGAGATGTTTCGTCTGTTTATTGGCAAATTTTTGGTGGTTTATTTTGATGACATCCTTATATATAGTCTGACATCGGAATTACATCTTAAACATTTGAAAGAAGTCTTGAGAGTACAGCGAAAAGAAAAATTTTATGCTGCAGCAAATAAATGTTCTTTTATGACTGATAGGGTGTTATTTCTTGGCTTTGTGGTGTCGAAAGACAAATTTTTTATGTATGATTCAAAGGTCGACGCAATCAAAAATTGCCACTACTGCAGAACCTAGATGAAGACCGAAGTTTCCATGGGTTAGTATCATTTTATAGGCGTTTTATTCATAATTTTATTACTATTATGGCACCCATAACAGATTGCATGAAGCTTGGGAGGTTTAGTTGATCTGAAGAGGCTACAACTGCTTTTCACAAGATCAAACAAAAGCTTATTTCAGCACCCGTTTTAATTCTTCCAGATTTTAGCAAGACATTTGAGTAGCATTGTGATGCATCTAAAGTGGGTATTGGGGCTGTTTTAAGTCAAGAAGGACAACATGTAGCATTTTATAGTGAGAAGCTCAACAGTTCAAAATTAAACTATAGCAAATATGATGTGGAGTTTTATACGATTGTTCAAGCTCTCAAGCACTGGAGTTCGTATCTGGCTCTTAATCAATTTATTTTGTTTACGGATCATGAGGCCTTGAAGTATATTAATTCACAAGATAAACTCTTTGCTCGCCATGCTAAATGGGCATCATATCTACAACAATTCACCTTTGTTCTTAAGCATCAATCAGGCTCTTTGAATTGAGTAGCAGATGCACTTAGCCGTAGAGCCAATTTTCTCACGACCATGAGGAGCCATGTGTTGGGTTTTGATTCCTTGCGTTATTTAATAGCTACAGACTCATACTTTGCTCCTATCATACATGACGTGGCAGCGGGTGTACGTTTTAATTTTATGATACATGATGGCTTTTTATTTAAAGGAAATCAGTTATGTATCCCCGAGTCTAGCTTGCACATGAAGATTATTCATGAATTGCATAACGAGGGCCATATGGGGAGAGATAAGACAATCCAGTTAGTGATAAATTCTTATTTTTGGCCTAGTATACGTCGTGAAGTGACCAAATTTGTTGAGAATTGTAGGATGTGCCAGTTATCTAAGGGTTTTGCAACTAATGCAGGGTTGTACATGCCGCTTCCGGTTCCAAATCAGCCATGGGAACATTTAAGCATGGATTTTGTTTTAGGGCTTCCGCATACGTTGCGAGGTATGGATTCTATTTATGTGGTTGTTGATCGATTTTCTAAGATGGCTCATTTTATCCCATGCAAGAAGACTACGGACGCAATCAATATAGCTTAGCTTTTCTTTCAAGAAGTGTATCGACTCCATGGGTTGCGTACATCTATTGTATCTAACAAAGACACGAGATTTCTTAGCAACTTTTGGAGGTGCTTGTGGAAGCTTGCTAATACAAAATTAAATTTTAGTAGTGCCTACCATCCTCAAACTGATGGGCAGACTGAAGTTTTTAATTGATCCCTTGGAAATTTACTAAGAAGCTTGGTGGGAGATAATTTGAAGTCATGGGATCAAAAGTGTCCTCTTGACCTTGCACCAGTTCCAGATTTGAAGCGAGTTAATGTCAAGGCAGAAGAATTTGTGGCTACACTTCAGCAAATTCACTCAAGCGGCTTGAGGATGCCAATGCGAAATACAAGCAAGTGGCTGATGTGAAGCGCTGACATGTCGAATTTGAGGCAGGTGACTTTGTTTGGGCTATCTTGATTAAAGATCGTTTTCCGGTTGGGGAATACAAGTTGGCTGCAAGAAAGATTGGTCCAGTGGAGATTGTGGCTAAGATTAATCCAAATGCTTACCGCCTCAAGCTTCCTAGTCATCTACGCATTGCCGATGTGTTCAATATCAAACATCACTTTCCTTACCATGGTGACAGTTATGACGAGGAAGATTTGAATTCAGGGACGAATTCTTCTCAACTCGGGGATGATGATGCAGCACGCATCACTCATAATTTTTTGTTTCAATTTGACAGGTGTAAGATGCATAAGATGTGTAATTAATGTTCTAGGAATCTATTTTAGGAAAATATTTTTGTTTTCCTATTTCAATTAGAATTGGGAGTTTAGTTTATGAAGTAAGTTTGTTTTCCTATTTCAATTAGAACTGGGAGTTTGGTTTAGGAAGTAAGTTTGTTTTCCTATATCAGCTAGGGTTTGGAGTTTGGTTTGTTTTCCCCAAGTATAAAAGCTAATAGTAAGACAGTTTGTGAGGTTGAATATTAAACTTAGAGAGTTCTCTCTATTTTCCTATCAACTTGGTATTCTGCTGGAATCAACAAGGCATAGAACCCCTTTGTTCTTGGTTATTCTCATCTAGAGAATCAACAAAGATTGAAGGTTTATTATTTTCTTTGTATTCTTCATCATTCTTGCTATTACGCGCTGCGTCAAAAGCTAAGATAATTCATTACCATTTCAAGAACGACTAATCCTATCATCCATGGTTAAGGGGGTAAATCTCTTTTTCAATTCTTACCATGCTAAAAATTGTTGATGTTTAATTGATAAAGTTACACTTTCTATTCTATATACAACCTTCATATTTTTTTGGATTAACTACAGTAAACCCCCGAAACTATGGGGGTCATTACAAACTCATACCCAACGTTTATTGACCCGTCTGACCAGTACACAAACTTCACGAAACCTTTCAAAATACACCCTCATTAGGAAAACCGTTAAAAAAAATCTGTTAACTCATGATGTGGCAAAATTGAGTTCTAGTTTTAAGCTGATGTGGCATCCACATAGACTGAAAAATTAATATAAAAAAAACTTATTAAATGAATGAAAAAGAAAAAACTAAAAAAAAAAGAAAAAAGCTAAACCCATGTTTCTCCTTAATCTTCTCCCCTGCCCCAGACCCACACCCTTCACCGTCACCTCCCAACCAGACAGCCCCCTCCTCCCCACTGGACATCCGCCACCACCCACTGTACCTCACAAGCCCACCATCATCCCAGCCACCACACCATACCCACAACCCACAAACCCAGATCCATCGCAACCCACAATCCCAACCCCGCAACAAACCCGAGTGGCTTCGACGCCACCGTCTTTGTCAAGGCCATGCCATTGTCTTCATCGCCAAGTTCTTCGCCCACCACAACCTACAAGCCCAGCCCTGCAGAAAACCCGTCTTTGTCTCTCCAGTATAAATCTGGGTTTTGAGATGCTTTTGAAAACCTAAGTGGAATTCATCGTCTCAAGGCTAGAATTCGCAGATTCAAATGACGATTTTGAAATCAACTGGAGATTTTTCAAAGAGATATAGATAAGCCTTGTGGTCCATGAAGGTTAAACCACATATCTCCATCAACACTAGAAAATTAAGAAAATTGCTGCAAGAACCTCTCTACCCACACCCTTCCCAACCCCGTCTCCCTATGTTGCACGGACACGGATACGGGGACACGGGAACGCGACACGGCGACACGGAAAATCTCAAAAAAGTAGGACACGGACACGGCTAGGACACGGCAATTAAAATAATGATTAATTCTCAATATTTCAAGACAGAGAAACAAGACTTTTATTAAAAATAAAAAACCAAATACATATAAAATCATACAAAGATACAAAACACATCAAAACAGAGAAACAAAATAAAACATGGTTCACATTCATTATGTCTAATAGTCTAATACCCAATTAATAAAACAAATTCAAATATACTCAACAACTAATAACAAGACTTTTATTAAAAATAAAAAAAGCTCCAAACAGATACAATCATACAAAATACCCACACACAAAAAACACAACAGAGAAACAAAATTAAAAATCTGTGAAGCCTAACTTGAGTTTGCAAGAAGGAATCGTCCTTCTTGGTCACGATTTGCAAGAAAGAATCGTCCTTCTTGTTGTGTTTCTCTTCAAAAAAAAAAAGATGAAATAATCTTCACCTCACCACCAAATTCAACTCTTCTACTACTGTGAAGAGGGAGATAAGAAAAGAAAATAGAGATAGAGAACATAAAAAAAGAATTTGAAAACAAAGGGAAAAATGTGGGATTCATTTAGGTTTAAAAAAGTCTTTTTCGGCGTGTCCGACACTCCGACACTCCAGCAGTTCGGAGTGTCGGTGCAACATGGCCGTCTCCGACCCACCTTCCCCACTCCTGCCACCATCACCCAAACCCAGCCACCCCCCACAGCGCTGTCTCTTTGTCTCTCTATCTCTCTATCTCTCTCTCCCCACACCAAACAAGAAGAACAACACCAAAAGCAGCGAAAATAACAAAAACCCTTCTCTGCAATTGAGCATCACCACAAAACCCAGGTGGTTGGGGGCTCTTCTAAAGCTGGAGCCAAAGGCGCTCAAAAGAAGGACAATAAACTAAAGATATCGGTTTCTTTAACAAAAGAAAAGATTGTCAAAACCCACAGCAAACTTGTGAATTCCCAATTTGGTTTGATTCTAAACCCAGATCCCAAATCACCAAATTTGGGTTTGAGACAGAGACGGAGAGATAAAGAGGAAGGCTGGGGGCAGTGGAGAGCTGAGATGGGTCTGTTGAGGTATTTTTTTGGGGGGTCTTGAGAAAAAAATCTTGTGGTTGCTGGGTGGGGGCTGTTGTGGCAGTGACTTGTTGGGTGAGCTAGGTAAGAGGCGCTAGAGGGTTACAGGGGAAGTAGAGAGGTAGAGAAGGAGATGGGGTGGTTGATAATGGGGTGGGGCTGCTGGAGATCCGAGAAACGGATGAGGGCTGAGGGAGATCGACGAGATGGAGATGTGGTCCTGCCATGGGTTTGGGGGTTGGAGCTTCGTGGGGGTTGTGGTTGCAGGCTGGGGTGAAGGGTGGCTGTGGGATAGGTTAGGGGGTTGGAGCTTGCAGGTGGTGGTCATGGGGAATGGGGGGAGAATAAGTCAATGGGGGAGAGAGAGAGAGAGAGAGAGCGAGAGTGAGAGTTTTCTTTTTTTAAAATTTTTTTAGTTTTTTTAATTAACTTAAAATTTAAACAATTTTTTTTAATCCACGTGGTATCCACCTCAGCTAAAAAAGCCACATCGGAGAAGCCACGTCATCACTTAATGCCTCCACTAACGGTCTGACTAACGGAGTGACTAATTTGTATGTTTTATGAAAGATCGGGTATGCCCATGAAAAATTTAAAAGGTTGGCTACTAATTTAAAACGACCCCTAAAGGTTGGGTACTTTTATGTAGTTAATCCTATTTTTTTAGATGCATTCTTCTCCCTCTTGTTCCCACAGAAGCAGAAATAAATTGTATGAAATCATTATTGCAGAGGTAAGCGAGTTATGAATGTACCTGATACCATGAAGCACAGAATCCCAGCAGAAATGTGTATGACCAAACACATGACATGCAGATGGACTTCCTTCAACCCCATGGATAGACCTTATACGGAACTCAAGACAATCAGAACCGATAATCTTTGGAAGCTTTGGATAGAATAGCATCCTTTTCTCTGGGCATAGCTCTTGCCTGGCGACATGGTATGCAAGCAATTGTCACGCTAACAGAAGACTACTGACCGAATCCATAAACTTATTGACACATGAGATTCAGGGAAAGGACACAAGAAAAATGCACACTAAAGTTACAAGGAAAAAAAAGAAGACCGAAAGGTTAATTTGAAAATGGTTTTGACATTGGCCAAAATCCTTTTATATCAAGCAGGTTCAAAGTTTCCAACAACGGAAGCAACTAAGAATTCAGAACCAATGTGGCTTGGCTACTAACTACAGAACAAATAAACCCTAAACAGACAAAAGGGGACTTTCTTTTTTCTTCAGTTTTTGTACCTGAACTATGGCGTGTTCCAATTCAGTACCTGAACTTGTCCCAATCTAGTCTCGTCTTCAATGATAATGAGAAAAAAGGCACAAAATTGCTAATAAGATCTGTTCTAACAAAGTTTAATTCGGCACTTATTGGACACAAAAAATTAATTTAGAAACCAAACTGAGACAAATTATAGTTCAGGTACAGAGTTGTTACACGAGTCAAAGTTCAGGTACCAAAAGTGAAAAAAAAAGCCCCTAAAGAAATGTTAGAACCCTTTAGAAAGAAAGCCAATCAGCAAGATATATGATCTGAGAAGCATTTTTAAAATATTTAAAGTGAGAAAGCAACTAGTCAGACTTAGTATTTTGGAAGGCATAAATCACGATCAACCTGACCTGGGAACAAAATGAGAAAATGTAATTATTTGGTTACATGTGTTCTGGATCTCCTCGATCACACTCTGATTCTTTTCATTCATTGCATCAAAGTACAGGGCAAGTGAGATATCTCCATTTGACAGTTCCTTGGACCACTTGCATGCCTTGAAGTCCTTACATGCCTAAAAATTGAAATAACGATATATACATAAAAGCATCTATATATTGTTCTGCTCCCCTGCATGATAAAGCAGCAATAATAACTGCAGCAATGTAAACTGACAAATCAAGCGCATATAAGGAACACAAATAAAACAGGCAACAACTCAACAATACCAAACCAACAGATAAAAAGAGAGAATATAAACCTTCAGCACTAAAGACATAAATGCAGACATGACAAACAATCAATAAACAAGAAAAGAGAATAAAGAAGAAAGCCGAGGTCCTCCATTAAGGACTTTATGACACTAGTATCAACTTGGTATGCTAATTAAGATTTTGTTCAGTCACGAACTCAAATAACATTGAGGACAGTAACAAGAATGAGAAAAGAGCAGAAAGTCTGTTATTGAACTTATACAGAGAAAGAATAGCTTCCAGCATGGAAACTTGTATATTATATTAGTCATCAAAATTCTTAACAGTATCATATATTGTTGATACAAGTAGAACTGGTGGCCACATGCGTTAGAAATCTATAGCAAGTATAATTAAAAACAAGAACTGCAGAATCATGTTATGATCAAACTTTTTACAAATCTTACTAGGATAAAAGAAAGTGAATCACCATCTCCAAAGGCAAAACGTGGATGCTGGTTATTTCCTCCTCCCTATCAAAGCTCTGAAAAATAGGCAAGTCTATTAATTTATTTTATGCTATCTTAAGCGTTACTAAGATAAAGCCATCGATGGTCTGAGAGCTGAAAAACAACATAAAATTAAAATATATGTTAATAGACCAATCACCTCATGGTACCATGAGAACAAAGGAATGATTCCTAAGCCATCTAAAACCATTGGACTGGTCTGAACTCCAAGTCCTCTACATGTGTCAAGCAATTTCTTTAATTTCTGATGAGAATCAAGCTGAAAAATAACACCCACACTGTTGAGCTAATGCTTTCACACATAGGAGGCAACCTTGCTATATCACATGAAGAAAATTGAACGAAAAGCATTGACAAGAATCACATTCTGAACCAGATACAGCTACGCCATCATTAATATCATTAAAACTTGAATGTTAAGATGGGATGAACAGACCAACCAGCTTATCTGCATATCCCCATTGGCTTGTGAAGATGTTCTTTTGGTTTCATGGGTGACTATGCACTCCCTGAAACTGAGTGCAAAAAGGGTCATAACTCTCAGTTTAATCTGAGAAGAGACCAAATGCAGTCTCAGTGTTATTTGATTTCACATTCTCTTTACGGGATTGGTCACTAATGGAATTTCCCAACTTGCAACTAGAAATCTGGGCAGATCTGGTTAAAGGTCTCTTCTGCTTGCTTAAAGGCATCCTCGCAAAGTCATCATCAAAAGTCAAAGGAGCTGATTTCAAGTCTGCACTGGGTTAAAATCAATCCTAAATCCTAAACTAGGGAAATATTGGCTTGTTTTGACTCTCTAGCGAGTGGCTGCAGATCAAACAAACGAGCTCTGCAGTGCTGCTGATATATGCAAGTATGATAAATATTATGAACATGTACAGATGGATGTATATAACATTACAAGGTTAGCAATGAGATTATGTGAACTACTGCAGTTGGAGGAGGTAGTGCATGCACCACAGAGGCCTGATAATTAAAGAATATTTCTCACATAAATTTCTCCCTCGTGACGGCACCAAAGGTCATGGTTGCCAGGCACATACAAGACATGCTCAAATCTGTCCTTCAAGAGAGACATTGTCACGATAAAGTTCTTGTATGTCTCAGCAACATCACCCGCAACAATAAGAATATCATTCTTGTATCTGACAGTTGGTAAGCACTTGACCCATTCCATGTTCTCGGTATAGTCAGTGTGCAAGTCGGAAAGCACAAACACACTTAACCCAACAGCATCTCCAAGAGTAGAAGGCAAAATCTGAGGCCTTCTAAGGCAACCCCTCCGTATGTCTCTTCTATATTTACTTAATGCTATATGCTTTGAAATGTAGTTTGAATGACAGGTTTGTTGAGAAAAACTCAAGCAATAAGGCGCAATGCTCACTACCATGTGGAGTGAAAGCTTTTGATCTGCAATGACACAATTGAAATTGTAATAGCCAATTCAATTAAATTGAAACAAATTAGCTACGTTAACGTTTGACCGACATTCTTTCTAATTTTCGTTTCCCTTTAATTTCTGGAATCAAAACCTTAAAACAGATGCCCATGTTGTGCCCTTATATTTTTAAGCCTACATAATCAAAATTTAAGCCTACCCACTACCAATTAAACTGTCTAAACTCTTATCTGTCGAATCCCACCAAAAAAGAAGAAGAGAAGAAGACCTTCATCTGACTTTTGAAACAGTCCTGGAATTACAATTACAATAGCAGTACTAGTAGGCAGAGCTACTTTTCTATTTAAGTTAAATAATTAAATGAGTGATAGCCGTAAGTACCTGAACTGAACCTCTGACCGAGAGAGTGCAAACGTACTGACTGAATATCCGAGTGTCTATGCATGAACATAAAAGAGGACCGGGACTACCCGCTTGTATTGGGTTCGGGTCAATCGGATTAGCAGATCCTGCCCGCTATTATCAACTTCTGTTTTGGGTTACATGGGGCCAAGGCCCAAACAATAAAGTGCATACTAGCTTCATCTAAACCAAATTAAACTCTTCATATTAAAATTTGATGACCTATGTGGCAATTTGAAAATGTTTATTTGCTATTTGAATAATTTTTGCTCTAATAGTCTCTTCAATTAAATTAAGGCTTAATTATGTACATGCCCCCTGTGCTTTTCAACTTGTCTCATATTACAACATGTGTTTGCAAACGTCTTAAAATACCCCCCAACGTTTAAAAAAGGGTCTCAAGTTACCCGTTCCGTCAGTATTTTTGACGTTCCGTTACAAGCTTTGGGCCCCACTTCATTTTAATCTTTAACCTCTTCGAATAAGGGTTTTTCACTTTCAGATGAGAGGAAAGAAGAGAGGAAATAGGGTATTTGGGTGAGAAGGGAGAATTTGGAGAAGGAGGCTAGGGCCTATCAAAATCTGTGGTGGGGTTCAAATTTTGGGAGAATTTGGAGAAGAAATCACAAGTTGATAAAACTCAGAGGTTGAGTTCGAAATTGGGAGATTTTGGAGTAGAAGATTAGGGTTTATGAATCTCTGAGTGGAGTTCGGATTTGGGAAAGGGGCAAGAGGGTCACACGATTTGGGAGAAAAGGGGGAAATGGGTCGCACAATTTTGGAGGTTTAGCTGGTTGTTCTCTCTGTGAATACACACTGAATTGAAGAATAGATAGAAACAGGAGAAGCAAGGCATGCCCAATGGTATGATTGTGGGAAGTTAGCATGGATGCAGGCTTCGTGGACCTGTTCAAACCTAGGGTGGAGATTTCTAGTCTGCCCAAAGTCAAAGGTAAGAATGCTTAAGATCAAATTTTCAGTCATTGTTTTGGGCATCACAAATTGATAGAGTTCTTATTGATGAAATATTCAGTCATTGATGAAATTGATGAAATATTCAGTCATTGATGAAATTGATGAAATATTTAGTCATTGATCAAATGGATCAAATTTTCAGTTATTGTTCTTGGTTGATATAGGAAAGTGGTGAAAAAGGATGTAAGTTTTTTCAGTGGTTTGATGCAGAAATGTGTGAGCGTTCAAAGTCTTTGATACCTGGTTTGCTAAGGAAGATTGATAGGGTGGAGAAGGAAAATGCAAAGATTCGAGCAAAGTCAAAAATATTGTGGGCTGCTATGTTGCTTTCC
>NW_018921332.1:1021018-1034610 GCF_002207925.1 Prunus avium
TAAGTCCCAAGTGCGATCCCCTGGTCCTCACGAACGCGTAGGATTTTACAAACCTCAATTTGGATATCGTATGAGTCTCGAACGGATATCGCCTATTACGCATTATCCGGGTTCGACAGGTTGGGACCGTTGGATGGTCTTGAATTTATTATATGTTAACCTGGGCATCCTTAGGATTATGTAGGATTCGACGGATCGTGAAACGGAGTCCCGGATACTCCGGAAATGCCCACCCTAGGGCTAGGATTTCAGTAACCGTCTGATCGTGCGATCGGGAGCGATCCGGCCATCCGATCTGGACCAAACTTGTAGGACGTGTATCCTAGACTTTGTGGAACCCATAGGAACTTTCGGATCATAAAATGGGGGTCGTGGGGCCTACGGGCCCGGTTGACCAAATTTGAAAGGTTGTACCCTCGGTTGACCCTAAATCTTCCGAGGTAGTTTACTCCGAAAGTACTAGAACGACCCTTTTGGACGAGTCTTGACCGTCACATGATTTATGTGGGTCTATGAGATATTTTTATGGTTTTGTGATGGAAATCTTATGCTTTTGAATTTAATAGTTTATTTAAATTCTGTTTATATTTAATAGTGGAATTCTTTATTTTTGTCAAGTAGTTGCAATATATATGGGTTTCGACTTTTTGGAGTGTCTTGAGTTTATATATATAATAGTTGAGAAGGCACTATTTTAGGTATTTCCCCGATTATGGGTTTTATGTTTGAGAGTTATTTTGCCCAGGCCCGTCGGAGTTTGTCCAGGCCCCTCGGAGATTTACTGAGTTATTTTGCCCAGGCCCGTCGGAGTTTGTCCAGGCCCCTCGGAGATTTACTGAGTTATTTTGCCCAGGCCTGTCGGAGTTTGCCCAGGCCCTTCGGAGATTTGTTTTGCCCAGGCCCATCGGAGTTTGTCCAGGCCCTTCGGATGTCTTTTTAATACGATGCCTTGGGAAAAATTGGATTGAGGAAGGGAATATTACTTTATAATATTTATATAAGGATTACGAACTCCACCATCATACGTACCTCCCCCTTGATGATGATACTTGGAAACAGTGGATATGGACACTGGGATATATGGGTATGGTTGTGGGGTTGAACTGATATTAAAGAAAGAGATTGAGAATGTGTTCATTGTGTTTTGTCGGAATTTGAGTTGTGATAAATCTGAAATGTATAGTTGGTTCTGTTGTAAATAATTGTTTATTATCGGAATTGTGACTGTTGACATGAGAACTACGTGTGGCTTGATCTCTTGCCCAAGGGTACGTAGGCAGCCTGGGGTCTCACCAGGTGCAGCCGCGGAATATTATTGTGTTTAAAAGGTTTGATCGATTCTGTGTATGTGATTGGACTTCTGATGTGGTTTTCGATGTGATTGTTGGATTTGAATCCGGTATAATGATTTTCTGTGGTATTTGTAAGGTTGTTGAGGTCATTGATTTCATGGTTTATGTATTACTTGACTTAAGGACATTATGGGGTCTGTTTTGAATTATCTGAAGGCCGAAGGCCTATTATGTGATTGCATGTTGATAACTTGTGCATGCTGGCTGTTGGGATATTAAAATGTGAATTTTGTGCAGGTTGAAATTTTGGGGAAAGCCAAATTTTAGGGGAGACTGCATCACTTCAAACCTATTCTGTCCAGCAGCCTTAGGAATGCACCACTGAGCTTTTCCTTTGTTTTTCTCTAATATTTTTCTAATTCTTGGCCCAACTTGTCCATGCCATTTCTTACAGAAAACCCTTCTTCCAGCCATCAACAACATTATATACAACTGAATTCTTTCTAGCATAGTCAAAACAGGCTTGTCTCTGGCATCCATTATGCTACGGTTGAATGCCTCACAGAGGTTGTTCATAAGCATGTCACACTTGGAATCAGTCTTGAAATATGCCATACTCCAATGCCTAGGATCTTTCTCTGCAAGCCAATCATGTGCAGGTTTAGACAATTCCAACATCTTTGTCATCTCTGCATGAAACCATGGCACTGTTGTGGCCCTAGCAATTGCTTCCATTTGATGTTGCAAAGCAAGCCCTTTATGTTCCAAATAGAAGTTTCCATACAGATGTTTCAAACAATGTCTATGCTCTGCATGAGGGAATAGAGCATCCACAACATCTATTAAACTTTTTTGTTTGTCAGTCATAAATACATAACCATGGTTTCATAATATTCATATCACCACTCAATAATTCCAAAAACCACAGCCACGTTGAATTGCTTTCATTCTCTACATATGCATACGCAAGTGGAAACATTCCGTTGTTTGCATCAACTCCCATGGTAGAAAGCACTTGCCCAGGGTGAGGCCCTTTGACATCACACCCATCCAAGCAAACCACAGGCCTACAACCATCTAAAAACCCCTTCTTGCAGGTTGCAAGACAGATGTAAATCCTCTAAAACCGTGGCATATCACCTTCAATTTCAGATTTAATGATAACTGTACTTCCAGGATTTCTGGTTCTTAACTCATGACAATAATCCCACAAAACTTCATATTGTTTACTGTAAGACCCCTCTACAATGTCAACTGCCATGGCTCTTGTTCTGTACACAGTTGCTCTAGATGGTCTATAACCATAGTCTTGGTGAACTTGCTCTACAAAAGAAGAAGTAGTCCAATTTGGATTGAGCCTTAACTGCCCATAATATCTTTCAGCCAACCAGCTAGCAGTGGCATGTATATTTTTACTCCCCCTTTACTACAAACATGTGTAGGATTAAAGGTTTTCACCTGCAGGTAAGTGCTACCACTCACACTTAAAGCATGGATAACAAAAGGACAACCCTCTTCACATACTACTCTTATTTTGTTACGGTTATTAGTCATAAATATCAACTCCCTTCCACAATTAATGGAGTATATCCTCACAGCTTTTCTAAACATCTCAGCAGTTGCAAATTTTAAACCTGGTTTGAAACCTGGGTTTGCCATATCAATTTCAGGTCTGAAATCTTCACCTTTTGGGATTCTATTCTTCTTCCTTTTTAGTTCACTTACTGCTCCATCTTCACTTGAAGAGCTATTTGGGTAGGTAAGTCTAGGTGACTCTTCTCCATTGTCTGACTCATCATTTTCCTCTGCATTAGGATCATTGTCAGTACAACTATGATCCACATAACCTTCAAACCACTTATCATCCTTCTTCAATAACTCAATCTTTTCATCATTCTGTGCATAGTCACTGTCTTCAAAGTCTGGATCACTGCTATCATCATCCTCAGAACAAGAATATTCTAGATCACTGCTATCATTCCCCACTTGGCTTGAAGTCAGGCTCACTACTTTCAAGTACAAAACTATCACCCTGCTATTGCTTTTAGGTACCATGCTCATACAAGCTAAAAGCGTACTATCTGATATTATTTGAATGAGTCTACCAGTTCCAAACTCTTCACCATAAAAACTCACATCACACCCATCGCCATATCCCAAATCTTTCGCCATTCCATATAGCTCTAACATGGACATATAATCAACCTCACAATAATCAAACCAACTGACTTCACCACCCAAATAAGGCCATTCACTGGCCCTTCTATTTTTAACTAGTTTACCACAATGGAAAAACTTAAATGTAACAACCTCGTCAGCATCTCCATCTGTGTAAGAGGAAGAGTCACTTAACAAATCGACAAAGGTAACAAAGACAAAACAACTATAATATTTGGCAGATTTTAGTTCAGTCTGAATACCAAGGTGTTTTTAAGGTGCTTTGTAAGGTTCAATCTAAATAAGTCATAGCACAGAGTAAAAAAGTATATCATAAAACAAAAATAATATTTGGCAGATTTTAGTTCAGTTTGAATACCAAGGTGCTTTGTAAGGTGTTTGTAAGGTTCAGTCTAAATAAGCCATAGCACAGAGTAAAAAAGTATATCAAAAAATAAAAAAAAAACTCTAGCAACACACAAGGACTAGACAAGGAACACACAAGGGACCACACAATGCCACACTAGACCAGCACATAATCAAAAAGTATACAACAAAACAAAACAAAAACTCCAACAATAGTCCAATGCACATGCCAAAATCAAGAAAATCGAGTGAGAATGGGTCCACTTACATATGGGTTGATAACCTCTAGATTCTCTAAGCACCACCATCTTCGCACTTTCTAGCCTTAAAGTCTAATGCCAAAGACTGATTTCTTCTCCAGATTTTCCAAAATTCGAACCCCACCTCAGATTTTGCAAAAGCCCTAGCCTTCTCCAAATCTCCCCTTTTCACCCAAATACCCAATTTCCCCCTCTCTTCTGAAAGTGAAAAACCCTTATCCGAAGAGGTTAAAGATTAAAACGAAGTGGGGCCCCAAAGTTTGTAATGGAACGTCAAAAATATTGACGGAACGGGTAACTTAAGACTCTTTTGTAAACGTTGGGGGGTATTTTGAGACGTTTGCAAACACATGTGGTAATCTGAGACAAGTTGAAAAGCACAGGGGGCATGTACATAATTAAGCCTTAAATTAATGCAATACCATGGAAAAGAATGAAAAATATGAAAATATGTGAGGTAAAGAAAAGAAATGAGGAGAGAGGTTTCTTACACACACAAACTACCACGGTGTCATAGGAGTTTGAACCTGAGACCACTAGTCTACAAGTCAAGGCCCTTTTTCATCGGGTTTGACACCGTTGGCAGAGAGTTTTGGTATTAAAAGAAGAGTTTTGGAGCCACTCATCTATTGACAAGATATAGGCTTTTCACTCTATAACTAATCTGTAAGATATTGCATTTTTAGATATATATATAGCCCTTTCACTCTTTCACTATATAATTTACCAGTAAGATATAGGCTCATTTCAATCCTAAACAAGTCTTTTCGTAAGGAGTGCCCTAAACCCTTGAATATCGTAAGACCCTAAATCCTAAACAAATGGAAAGCATCCAATGTTAATGCACAAGGGCAAGGCATTGTAAAGGAATGCATTCCATGTCGATTCGCAACAAAGGGAATGCATGCGATGTCAAGGGACGTTTAATTAGTGCCTTCAATCCAAAGGCAGATCAACGCAAGTAAGGGCCAAGGCACGATATAGGAACACTGGCGGACCCACAAAGGTGCAAGGAGGTGTAGCTGCACCTCCCCTCGCAAGAAAAAGCTTTGAAGTTGCCAGAGTTTACCTATCAGCTCTGCCTTGGAGGTGCCCACCACCTGTTCAAATAAATGCCTCAGCAACCGAGCAACTTGTTCTTTTCTTGTTGTGATGATGCGCTGTTCTTTTCTTTGTTGCGATGATGTGCTGCGCTCAGTGCATGTTTCTTTTTTTAAGTCCTGGCCAAACGATGTTGTTTTGGCCAGGCCGAAATTTTTTTTTTAATGAACAAACCTGAAGCCTTATTTCCACACAACGAAAGAGCATTGTCTTGGAGTCCAAGTTGGAATTAAATGGACCAAGGGATGCCTTGCGTTGAATTCTTGATTCTTGACGAAACTTTGTGTGCTCTTGAGCCTTGCTGCAGATCCATCCCTCTCTTTCCAAGTTTGAATGTATTTTTGTTTAGTTTTTTTTACTTCAGTTTTTTTATATTTTATAATATGTTGTTTATAATTTTTTTTGGGTAAAGTTGTAGCAATGGTCCCTGAAATAATACCCCACTTTACTTTTCGTCCTTCCACCCAAAAAATTGTTATGATCATCCTTCATTTAGATATCGCGTTGCACCACTCGTCATTTCGTCAATTCTATTAAATTTTCTGTCAAAATTAAAGGCAAATTGGAAAATTCATATCAAATTTTAAGGGCAAATAAGATTTCTACCTAGTCACCACCTCATTCTAACCAAACCCAACAACAACTCTCTCTCTCCAATGATCCTTTTGGGTTTTGTTTAGATTGTTCAATTGATTGATAGGAAGACCAATTGATGAAAAGGTTGGGAGGAGGAGGGGGCTGACAAACAAAGGGAGGAAGAAAATGAGAGAAGGAGAGAGTGGGTCGGTGGCGGATATGTGGGGTTAGGTTTGGGAAGGGTGGTTGGAGGAGAGAGAGGGAGAGAGAGGTGGTTGTTGAGGCTGAGTTATGCTTATTAAGAATCTAGCATATGAAAAGACAAATATAGCCTTAATTTTCATGGAAAAGTTGACAGAGTTGATGGGAAGGATGAGTTCTGAAAGTTGAGGCATAGTTGAAGCACCATCATAACAATTTTTGGAGATAAGGGACTAAAAGTAAAGTGGGGCCTTACTTGAGGGACCATTGCTACATTTTGTCTTTTTGATTTTTTAGAGATATTATTTTTGTTTTTTGATTTGGTTATCTTTGTATAACCCTAAACCCTAAATCCTCCTTCGAATAATTCGGGTAGTTCAAATCCTCCTTCAAATAATCCAGGTAATTTTTTTTTTTTTTTGAGCTTTTAGGCTTTTAAATATTGTCCCTTCCTTGGAAAATTCTTGAATCCACCATTGGTCATCGATGATTGTTGATAAGTTTATGGTTTGTTCTTTATTTTAATTTATTTAGACTTAACGATGTTAAGCTGGAGTTAATTAAATAGATAGGTGTTAAAATTAAAAATTGACATGTCATATCTTGACTTGATAGATCATTAGAATGATTAAGATCTTGTGAAATGCGGGTAAATGTATAGTGGCTAAATGTAGAGACTCGAGATCCATATAAAAGTGACAGAGATAGGAAAATTAAACATTGAATACATAAATTGAAAAAAAAAATAAAAAATTAGTTAGTAAAAGCTGAAGTAAAATTAACCCAAAAAAATATTGAGTTTTATTACCATATAATTTGAAAAGTTATCTTAATTATTTATGGGAATGTAAATAACATTTCTCATAATAAATCACTATTATTTTTTTGGCTTATTTGTTGAAATGCCCTTTGTAGTTTTCAAATAGTCTCAATTTGCCCCCTGACATTTCAAATGACTCAATCTCCCCCTTTAACTTCCATTATGTGACCAAGGTTGTCCCATTCCATTAGTTTTTAGATAAAAACTGTTAAATCAGCTGAAGTGGCATGGGTATTTTGGTAAATTTAACTATTAAAAATTAAAAAATTCAAATTAAATATAAAAAATGCTTGAAATTATTTTAAATAGGTAAAAAAATACAGATAAAAATGTCCTTTTTTTTAAGAGATTTTCTATTTAAACCCCACACTTCTCTTAGTTCACCTCATCTTTTAATTTAAATTTTCACAATTTCTAAGAAAACCTCATTATCTTCCCAAACTACCCTTAAATACACCCCAAACTGAAAAAATAAGAAATAAAAGAGATTTTCTATTTAAACCCCACACTTCTCTTAGTTCACCTCATCTTTTAATTTAAATTTTCACAATTTCTAAGAAAACCTTATTATCTTCCCAAACTACCCTTAAATACACCACAAACTGAAAAAATAAGAAATAAAAGAGATTTTCTATTTAAACCCCACAATTTTCTTTGTTCCTAGTGGAAAAAAACACAAACAAATGGAACCCCAAACCTGAAATTTAATATTTTCTAGAGAAAGAGAACAAGTTTACCTCTCTGCAAGAACTGTAACTGGAATTCCAACACTTGGGTATTGTTGAGTTGAGAACTTGAGAGAGAGAGAGAGAGAGTTTGTAAACAGGAAGTTGGAAGGAGCTTGTGGTTGGGGAAGGTAGGGGATAATAATCTAGCAATAGGATGTAGAGAAGTTTGTCTTTTTCTAAAACTTAATATGAAGAGTGGTGGGGTGTGTGGGATGTGTGTATAGATGTACTAGGGTTAATTATTAAGTTGAATGACCTTTTTTGTCTTTTTACACAATAATAAAACTTAGAGCTTAATGATTTAAGTATTAGGGTAAACTAAGAGAAGTGTGAGGTTTAAATAGAAAATCTCTTTTTTAAAGTCCCTATTCATCAACTCCCACCATCTTCTCACTCATCTCAGCCAGCCCCACCAAACAACCAACCCACACACAGAAAAAATCCCCCCCACCTTCTCCTCTCTCTCTCTCTCTCTCTCTTCAACCCCTCCCCCCAATTGTCAAAAGGCTCAAAACCCACAAACAAAATCACTAAATTGACTTCAAATTTCGCATATGTGGCAGTCCAAATCTCCCTCGGTGGCTACCAAAGAAAGAGAGAGAATTGGGAGAAGAGAGACATAGGGTGAATTGTTGGTTAGGGTTTGATGATGTCGAAGAGAGAAGGAGGAGAGGGTGGAGGGGGCAAGTTGGATTTTTGGCTACCAGAGAGAGACAGAAGGAGGAAGGGTTATTGGGATTTTTTTGGGTACCTTTGTTTTGACAGAGGAATGGGGAGGGGTAAAGAGGTTGGTTGGGTTGGTTGGGCAGTGGGGTTGGTTGAGATGAGGGAGAAGGTGGTGGGGTTGACGACTGAGGGAGAAAAAAAAGGAGATATTTTTATCTTAATTCTATTTTAAATAATTTCAAACATTTTTTATATTTATTTTGAATTTTGAATTTTGAATAATTAAATTTATCAAAATACCCATGCCACATCAGCTGATTTTAAGATTTTTATTTGAAAACTAATGAAATAGGGCAACCTTGATAACATAAAAGAAGTTCGGAAAATTGAGTCATTTGAAACGTCAAAGGGCATATTGAGACTATATTGAAACCACAGGGCTTTTCAACAAATAAGCCTTCTTTTTTTGGGCGAAAAATCACTCATGTTTGTTCGTGGGTTATGCATACGGAAAAACTACATGTAAAGAGGAAGCATCAGCGGGAGCACCTGATTCTTGAGTTCCCGATTGTAGCAAATTATGTTATTATATACATACCGCATTAGCAGCTGTTGAGGTTCCTCCGAGTCTGGCTGATGGATCTGATATGATCAAAAGGCTCAAAATTGGTCTTGGAATTCTAAATTCAAAGGGAAATAGGATAAGAAATGTGGAGTTTTTTGCTGTGGTTGAGTATTGGGTTTGTGGCCGGGGTTGTGGCGATTTTGGCCGCGGAGGTCCTGGTGGTGTATGTTATCATCAAGAGATTACAACACAAAACCAAACAACACCAAGGGAAAGAAGCCATACAAAAATCTCAAGAAATAGAATCCAAGCCAGACCTACACCCTCGTCAAGCCCTAGAATTCGCTTCCATCAAGGAGGTATGTACCACTTACGTATTCATATCAAATGTGTTCCTTCAATTTCGAGTTGTAAAATTATCCCCTGCCTTCTGTTGTTAGTTTCTTTTTTGCCTTTAAAACTCAACAACAACTACTAAGAAATGAATTCCCAAATTCAATTAACTCTGTGGGAAGTGGGAAGGGCAATTGGAATTGGTACTCTTTATGATCATGAATATCTAAGTTGAATTGATGATATGGAATAAAAAAAGAAAAATTAACATGGAAGTTTGAGAGAATATCGAGTTGATTAAATGACAGGCGAATTGTGAATTTGAACAAAGTATTTTCGACTGTTTCTCCGTTTGGCGCATTTCAAGAATCTTAAGGCTTTATGACTGTCGAAATGTATATAATTGAGAGTAATTGTTTATAATTCTGAAATACAGAAATATGAAATAGACAAAATAATATATATATATATATATATATAATAAAATCATGTAATGAAACATTTTGTACTTTATCCAGCTCTCTTCTCAAAACAAGAATCTTTCTAATGAAAAGTTGATCAAACTGAAACAACTACATTAAGGATTATAATAAAGATTTCATACTAAAGGATGATGATTTCTGTTCCACTTTTAAAATTGAAAGTCATAAACTAGAATGTGTTGATATGAAACTTTGCTGTGCTCTTTTTTATTTAGCATGAGGCACTGGGAGACACATATCATCAGCACTTATATTTAGTGTCTGAGGTTACACATTTCCATGTGGTTGACTGGAAGGACAGACAGCTTAGATATATATTTTGATCCAAAATTTAGTCTTATTACTGCATAAAACCGAATTACCTTTTGTTTGTACTATTGCACATTTTTCATTGAATTTTGGGACTTGTCGATTAATTGAAATATATATCCATTTCGGAAAATGAATATGTTTATCCAACTTTTGCTCCCCACTTCCCTCTTTTGAGGAGCTAATCAATCTTCAGCTGTTTCATTGTTCATTTAGGCTTATGTTACTTATACATAATTCATGGCTATGCATTGTGTTGTCTTTTAAGCTTTCCCTCTCATTGTATAGTTTATTTGTTGTGTCTTAGGGAGCAGTTTGGGTTCTAGAACCAGAAAAAGTTCCCAAAAATTGGCAAGAAAAAGCACTGCGAGAGCAAAAGAGAAAGAAGGATTTCTTTGAGGTTTCTCCTATAAAAAAAAATGCAAAAATCATGAACCAACTACTCATTCTGACAGAATCAGATGGCTCCCAGACAGCTATCCAGTTAAAGGGCTGCACCATTGAAGCTGTTTCCGCAACAAGTCTACCTTCAAGAAAATGGTAACTGGCCTTTGCCACACATCCTTTTGATAACATTCCTGGTGTGTTTTAGAATTGGGTTGGGTATTTTGTGGAAGATGATAGGGTCAAAGGGTTTTCAGCTTCTAACCATTCTTCATCTTAGATTTAGGTGACAGGTTTCTTTCTTAATCCAGATGTTCTAGTAAAGGACAGTCGTGCTTTATAACCTTGCTATACATTTTTGTCTTACCTCTAATCAGTCTGAAATAGAAGAAGGGTATGGACATATAAAAAGATAAAACAAGGGGTTATCATTTTTCTTTTTCTCTTTTTAAATTTAATCAAAGGGGGATGATCTTCACTTTAATTATCATTTTAAGAAAATATTTTACTATTTTGCCCAAATTTTCCCATTACAAAGTGCAGTGCGAAAAGTTTTCTGATGATATAAAGTTCCAATATTTATTTTTTAAATATATAAAGTTAATTCCTCTTTTTATTTTGAAAAATAAAATAAAAGTTGTCTGAGTTCTTAGCTATTTACTGTATTTCACTACATTCTTGAATAGGAATTAACGAACTTAAAATTTCTTTCTGTCCTTAGGGCCAAAAGGTTCCCCATAAAATTGGATAGCAAGTCCACCATAATATACAAAGGAAGTAAAGTCTTTTACATTTATCTTGAAACTTCATGGGAGAAGGAATCATGGTGTAAAGCTCTTCGTCTGGCATCTAGCAATGACAAAGAGAAACTTGATTGGTTTGCGAAGTTGCATGAAGAATTTCGCTGTTACTTGACATTGTTAAATGCAGGATATCCTTCACTCATGAAACACTCCGGAGGGTTCTCTTCTGCTGAACCCGTAGATAGGGAAAATAGGATTGATGGTTCTTCCTCAAAGGTTCGTATGTTCTTGAAAAAAATCACAAAGAAGTATTCTAAGGTTGGTCCAGATAATAAGTTGAGCTGGACTTCATCCTTAGGCCGTGAAGAAAGAAAGATAAGTGAGAAGAATCGCACATGTCAGGATTCTATTTCTTTCAGTAGCTTGGTAGATGCTAGTCCACCAGTGAAGAGGGCTAAGAGTTTCACAGAAGGGAATTTGGCAATTCCGCCTTCATCAACCTTAACTCATTCTGGTAGCCAAAGTCATATATCTGTCATCTCTGATGCGGACTCTGATGATAAGTTTAGTACTGATGAGGCAACGCTTTGTTGGAATTTGTTAATTTCACGGCTCTTCTTTGATGCCAAAAGCAGTGTGGAGATGAAAAAAACCATAAAAGCTCAGATTCAGGTTTACCATATACCAATAAGATTTTATTATTCTGCTAGTGTACATGAATGCACCTTCTCATATTTGCATTGAGGCAGATACACATCATGCAAAACACATGTAAATTCATACACACACATATGCACACACAATATTTCAGACACACACATTTAGGTTACATTGACTTATTTATTTTGCAAGGGACCTGCAATTATTGTGTTCATTTCATGTAACTGGGCCTCATTTGGACATCCTGAATTATGATGCGATGATTTGAGGATTTGTTTTGTTTTGTTATTTTTAAAAAAAGAGGCTTGGAGTGGATGTGGATATTATAATTGTATATGTGCAAATTCTGGCCATTCTTTTGTGCAATTGCGCATTTCTCTTTTATTATTTGTTTGTCAATGCAGATGTAAATTTTATTTGTTTATGTGATTTTGCCTATGACAGAGGACATTGTCCAATATGAGGACCCCAAGTTACATTGGTGAAGTGATTTGTACAGACATTAATACTGGGAATCTCCCACCTTATATCCATGGTATGAAAGTTCTGCCGACAGACATGAATGATGTATGGGCTTTGGAAGTTGACATTGGATATTATGGTGGTGCGGTGTTAAATGTTGAGACGAGATTGGAAGTCCGGGAACTAGAATTCCAGAAAGGCAGTGAGGATTCAAGTCCAGAATCAGGCTCTGTTAGGGATGTGTCAACCGAACTTCTTGAAGAATTTGAGTATTTCGGGAAGCAGTTAAATCTTGCTGAGACAGCTGATGTGCTAGAGCATAAGGAAGAGTGTGACCCAAAACCTGGTGAGATAAAACTTAGATCAATAATTTTTTTGCGCATTCTGCATTTTCCATATATACCTTTGAAACCCTTAATTGTTGCTCACATATATGCAGCCTCTGGGCTCATAATACATTGAGGATTGTATAGTAGTGGTGTTTCCTAATAAACAGTTAATGAATGGTGGAGCTCAAAACTTTAACCCATGGGGTATAAATATAATCTTTTTACCTTTAATGCTGATTGTTATAGGTACATCACTTGCCTTGAAACATAGTTCATTGAGTATTGGATGATTAAAGCAGCCATGGACTTTGGGTTGCCTATGAGCAAGGGAGCGGGACTTTGGGATTTAGACTTCAAACATCAAGGTTTAAATGGTAGCCTAAAGGCTGGGGATGGAATAAATGTCAAACGGAATGATATTCAGTTAAATTACATACCCCTAAATGATGAAAATCCGAATAAGATAGATACCTAAACTATATACTATTATAATGTATGATCTATGGAGTAGTTTACCTAGCCTTGCCCAGAAAAGGGTGGAAGGTATAAGGGCAGGAAAAATAGGTAATCCCTTGTTTGGTAGGAGTGGAAAAGTGGAGGGTGAGGCATCCACCTTCCCCACGTTTTTTATGCTTGGACCGTTAAGCAGATTGAACAAAGGAAAGTATACAGAAAAGACAGTTCTTTTCTACTATATTAGCATTTTCAACGGTGCAACTCGATGATTTGTGGTCTTGGGACTGGAGTTCCTTCGCAGGGTACACCTTTCCTTTATTGTATACCAAATAGAAGAAAAGACAGTATACAAGGTTGGGGTTTAGGTTGGTAAATAGATGGTTTGTATATAAACTTTTAAGTGTGATGAGCAGGAAGAAAATAAAGGGTGGTGAAGAAGGAAACAAACAATAGAGATTGGGGAGGGAGGTCCTAAGGGATGACATTTGTTGTTGTGAGACTTGACTTAGACATGGCATTTAAAAGCCTAAAATTAAGTGTTAGTGTCGACATTTGAGAAAAATGCATTCCCAAATAACAAATTAAAGAGGCTCATCTCTTACTTTTAGTGAGACCAAAGCCTCTCACCTTGACATCTTGTGTACAATTATCATCCGTCAAAATCTTTCAAATCATCTTGCTCAGCCCCCCCCCCCCCCCTTT
>NW_018921332.1:1037104-1081195 GCF_002207925.1 Prunus avium
CAAAAGGTCTGCTATCTATAGGCTTGTAGTAGAGAATGAAAGAAACCTTCAAGCATATTCACAGGAACTTAAAGCATGCAATTATTTCCAATTTGACATTGCTAAATATTATTTCCAATTCAATTTCACACCACAGTAAAAGCTTCAAGTTATATAATGGCAGTTCAACCTGAAACGTTCCGTTGCAGATGGATCAAAGAGCTCTAAGAGCAATATGTCTTCATCAAATTATGGATCCAGGTGGAAGTCACTTCTAAATTCCATTGCCAAACAAGTTTCACAGGTTTGTAGATGGGCTATCTGACCTATATGTGTTATTCCGTAGACTTTTTTGTTTCTATGGCTTGATTCCATGAGAAACATGGCTATTGCTTATCTCCATAATATCTGTCCCCTTCATTGAGACAGATATTTGGCGGTTAGTTTTTTGTTTTGAGCAATAATGTGTGTTTATTTGAGTTGGCCCTTTTTCTCTGTAGCATAATCTTATAAGACATGACTGTAGATAGAGATGATTAGACCATGAAGAGTAAACCAACTGTTGGATAGTTGAGTTGTATCCAAGTATCTGGAAAAAAAGTTTGAGCATAGTCATTTGAAAATTGAGTTTGTATTTTCTAGAGAGGGGCATCGCCAAAGGGATTTATAATCACGAATAGATACTGGTTATAAGTTTCTTTGAGTTAATGTGTTTGTCATCTGGACTCTCTCTCTCTCTCTCTCTCTCTCTCTCTCTCTATATTTATATGTGTATGTATTCATAAAAAAGGGTTATTTATCACAAGAGCTTCTGCAGTTCACTGACTGAGTGATTATATCTAACTAAAGGTGCCTCTCTCTTTGGAAATAAGAATAGCATCCCTTCGAGGAACACTGCGGTTACATATCAAGCCACCTCCTTCAGACCGGTTATGGTTTGCCTTCACATCCATGCCTGATATAGATTTCAGCCTGGACTCGTCAGTGGGAGGGTCCACGGAAATTGCAGTCCGGTTTGGTTGGTTTGGGCGAGAGGTGGAGCAGCAGTCTGCAAGGTGGAGGTGAATTGTGAAACTGCGAGTGCGATAGAGGTAGCATGGTGGAACTGAGATGGTGATTCTAAGACTGCAATTGACTAGAGGTGACAGGCAATTGGGGGGGGGGAGAGAGAGAGAGAGAGAGAGAGAGAGAGAGAGATCTATTACTTTTTTGATCTCAAAACATGGCTAGAACTCAAGCATGGAGTTTTTTGGTCTATCTTATTTTCTTTTTATTCATTTTTCTCTTCTATGAATAATAACATATTTATAATAATTAAATAATAAAAAAACTCAATTTATTAATAACTCAATCAACACCATGATTGTTACTATGTTGTCTGAACTACTTGATGTCACCTTAGTTTAAACATGGTTCTAATATCTCTCATATTTTTCAAATATAAGCTCGTAAATAAGTTATTGTTGCTTTCGGAAACATCTATCTATAAGTGTATAAAGGCTACTAAGCTCAGCTCAACAGAATGCCTTTACACCATAAATTTATGGTTTTATCTTTTATCCTTTTTTGTTACTGTAAGTTACTGTGTAGCTACTCTCTGTCGTTCCAATGTTTTGATTTGATGAAGCAGGATAGGGAAGTATTTTCCCTTCCATTGATCTTAAACTTTGAGCATCTTTTTTGCAAATATTTTTCTAGTGTCCTTGATGGCATGCATACAATCTTATGCTTAGATTTTTCGCTAAAAAAACGTAAGTGATATGTGGAAGCAACAAATATTGCTAGGTGCTTCCGCTGAAGCTTCATTTTACTTGTACAGACAGCAATCCGAGAAACTCTAGTTCTTCCAAACTTCGAAAGTGTATGCATACCATGGATGCTAGCAGAAAAGGATGATTGGTTACCCCGAACGGTTGCTCCTTTCATATGGCTTAACCAAGAATGTGTGAATGATCCCACCACTGTATGCGAAGTACCCATCTGCCAACCTACTGAAGGAAAATACAAGACAGAAGCTAACAAGGGAACCTCCAGTGATCATTCACAACCCAAGGATAAAAAACTCAAGAAGGCCGTGTCTATTGAACAGCCAATTGGTGAATCCTCGGATGCTTTAGTCTTTTCAGTGAGTTCCAATGATCCGTCTGCTGGGAGTACTGACAGGACTATTCAAGAATTGAGAACCCCTTTATTGGGGAATGGTGAACCACAAGACACTTTCAAACACAAGCTAGAGGAGACACCAGAGAGTCAATCACCATCACCATCACCATCACCATCGAGGTCTACTATATTG
Organism: Prunus avium; assembly: GCF_002207925.1. Next base: position 1,039,380 of record NW_018921332.1, read on the forward strand.
TTGGATAAAGAGAATCATACCAGTGAAGAAGATGAATCAAGGCGAAAGAGAATGGGGAGAAAAGCAAGGATGCTTGATCTGGGGAAGAAGATGGGGGAGAAATTGGAAGAAAAGAGGCGCCACATTGAGGAGAAGAGTAGAAACATCGTTGAGAAGATGAGAGGACCATGAAATGGCCGGCGTAAGAGACATAGTTGCATTGTTGATAGTTGTTGCATCAATTATTTGTATATTTTTTTCAGTTGTCTAAAATGCCTTGAGTACTGAAATCTTTTCTTATTCTTGCATTAGGAGAGAATTTACCTTATGCATTAGCTAACATTGTAAGCCAAGTTCTTTTAACATACCATCACCCCCATGCGAGATTTTGACTCCTCCCCTGGAGAAATTATAGAATGGTACTGTATCACGACGTCAGCTGGTGGTACTTCCATTCAAAAAATGTCATGTGTCATTTTTCATAAATAAATTATAATTGTTTTTACAGTTGGACTTTTACTCTCTGGAATAATATATATATATTTGAATTAGATTTCGGATCAATCTATATTGACTGTCTCCATTCCCCACCACCCGCTTTTACTTTATCTTATTTTTATTAAATATTTTAAGATTTTAATTAATTAAAAATTGAATTAATATAATGTAATGCATCATTTATTTTTCCGAACAAGAAATATTAAAATTGGAATGAAAAGCGTCCATTATATATATATATACCAAAACGCCAGAAACCAGCTCTCACGACGACAACCCAATCTTCTCTGCCTTGTACTACTACCCAACCAACCACCCAAGGGTTTTGGTTAATCTGAAACAAGAACCCACATAAAAAATCACTTGAAACTTAAACCCATAGAAAGATTGAGCAGTGATGTCGAGAAATTGATTGAAGGATATGAGAGAGAAGAAGGAAAGAAAGTGATTGGAGGATCATCACAAAAACTGATGATCCCTTTTGTGGTTTTTGTACAAATGATGATCAACAAACCTAAAAAGAATTACCCGCATACTATAGAAATGTGTTTAGTCCCTGAAGGGGCGATTGGGTTAGGTGGCAGTACAAAGATGGGGATTGGGTTGTGGGAGGTGGTTTCCAGAGGCGTCTTTGGGTTCTTTAACTTAAAAAAAAAAAAAAAAAAAAATTCTAAATAAAAAAAGAATTTTAAATCCAGATGTAAAAAAAGCTATAATTTGTTTTAAAAATATGACATATGACATATTTTGAATAGAAGTACTATTAGCTGATGTGGTAGTACAGTACCATTCTATAATTTCTCCCAGCGTTGGGCATTCTCTTAATAAGGGGAAAAAAATGTGTTGAAGAGTGAGGTGAGAAGACATCTTCTTGGTGGGCATTTCAAAGCACACTTTCTCTGGCATTTTCTTCTCCACACCCGGCATACTATTTGAGACCGAGCTACCTCTGCCTTCGGAATTTCCCGAATTGCCTCGATTTCCTTTGGTTCTCCCACCTGAATCACAGACTCGACTTCATAAAAAACATTTCCCTCCATGGAGTGTGGTTGACCTGGCTGAGCTTCGAAAAATAGTGGAAGTGTGACCACCATAGCATTGACCTCGTCGAAGTTCCCAAACTTCACCTTGGTCTTACTTGTTTTCAATTCTCTCCAACTTGGTAATCTCTTCCCTACATTCACGAGCTAGTTGCTCCGTCTTCGAAATACTCATCATTACCATACTCTTCATTCTCCCCATAAAGTTCTTCATTATTGGCTAAGGCGTCTCCTAGGTTTTCTGAAGTATCTTCGGTCTCTACATCGGCCGTTGGTTCGGCCTCTTCTTCCAGTACGGATGTTTGGACATCGACCATGACTTGGTCCTCCTCCATTGTCAGTTTATCTTCCGTCATCTGGAGTTTTCCTCTGATATTCTCAACCATTTCACGGTTGTTCTCTTTTTCCTCCTCGACCTTGGGTGGTGACACCACTTTAATTGGTATTTGCCTCTTGGAGGTCGAAGGATTGGCCTTGGGCTGAATCTTTTTAAATTTCTCAACTCTTGATGGCCCATCGCCCAACACCTTCATTAGCCTGCTAGATTCGGCCTTGAGATTGTTTACTTCAAAAGCTTCGGTCAAATGAGCCTCCAACTCCAAGATTGGCTCATCTAAGGTCGTCACCACAACTTGACCATTCACCCATTGTCGGTGTATTTTTATCTCATTGGCCGCTGCTGCCTCTAATGAAGCCACGACATCAGCTTTGGCGAACTCCAACTCTTCTAGTCGAAGCTTCTCTCGAAGGTCGACCAATCGGTTAAGTTGGGCTTGCCTCTCGTCCGCCCATTCAAACTTTGCATTACAAGTGGCAGCATATTGTCTCTGAGCCCTTCTTGTTTGAGTTTTGCTCAAGGGTACCGGAGGCAACTTCGAACCTCTACTCCTATACCATTGTCCTGCCTTGGTGTTTGGCATCTTGAAAGTTGGGACACCACTACCATCAGATGGGTGAGGTCTTGATACATAGGCCACATCTCGACTCTTTCCTTCTCCCACTGAAACCCACATGCTTATATTTTTATCTTGGCTTGGGTTCAGCGGATCAACATCTTCATACTTTAGTGGCATCTGATGATTTCTTCTCTTGGGCTGATATCGCGGCCTCTCGTACCTATCTTGGTACTCATGTAATGGTCATTTATTCAGTCTCATCTCCATCGTGCCCCTTGGGCTATATGGGCCGTAATTCCCGGCCGAACTTTTGATCATATTTCTCCCAGCACTTTTTGGTCTACCTATCTGGGCTTGATCCTTGATTGTCTCCTTAGTCGGTTCCCTGGCTGGCTCCTTGGGTTTTGGTAGAACTACCTCTAATGAGACCTCACATTGACATCGGCTGCATAGCACAATAGCTTTGGGAGGTTCTTCCATAATTGGAATTTTCTCATCTAGAGCCTTTGTCACTTCTGGGTACATTTTGGCCTTACCCTTCGCCTTAGGATCCATCTGGTTCTCCCTTGCTCTTCTCTCAGCTGCTGCTTTTTCGGAGCCACCCAAGTCTAATCTTGGTCGAGGTTGATCTGGCCTTGGGAAGTTGGCATGTACCATGTTGGCCTGAGCATTTGGGAATGGATTCTGATCAACACCCATTGTAGCTTTCTCTGGAAATTTCAAGATTTTTCGATCAATGAGATCCTGCACGACATTCTGAAAAATAAGGCAATTGTTAGTTGCATGAGACCATACACTATGCCATTTGCAAAAAGTCTTGTTTCTAAGTTCATTAGCTGACGGAATATCATGACCATTTGGTAATTTTATCATCTTTTCTTTTAAAAGTTGGTCGAAGATTAGTTCGGCTTTCTGTTTGTGCCTGATAAATCGCGGTCGTACACTAACTGAAGGGGTTTTCCCCCTCGGCCTCAGCACCTATTCGCGATCCAAAACGCGGCGCTTTTGCCTTCCTCAAAATAAAGGAAAAGTTGCGAAGGCATGGTCATCTCGGCCTTACAACCACGGTATTATTAGGTCGAGGCCGAAGGACGAATGGGACACGACCGAAGATATTAAGAGTAAAATCGCCACATGGCAGCAGGGCCCCACGCTTCATTTAATGAAGTAACGCCTCTGACTAACAAACCCACTAGCCGCAAAAGGGCATTTAATGCACGAGGAAAGAAGGGAAGTGACTAAAGTCAGGATTTAGTGACAGAAATCAGAGTGGTTAGGCGCAAACATGCTTACAAATTGAGGTCAGATCACCAACCACCAAACAAGGGCATTAAATGCGTCCTCATGGCCAGAAGCGCAGAACCCACGATCAGGGCGGCGGCCGAGATTTACCAGGATTCATGGGGTCACACCACCATGCTTCACGATCCCAAATGTCGATTAGACTACCCACTTGCTCTGATCAGGCTCCACCATGCAGATTTTCAGCCCCGATTACTCCTCCAAGAGCTCTTCCTATAAATACCAAGTTCAAGCAACATTCAAAGGGTTCAAACACCAAACCAAAAGCCTCCCACGGAGCAAATTATATTTTCCTGTAATGCACTTTCAATATCTTTACTTGCTTTCCTAGGAGTAGTGTTAGATTGTAAGGAAAATCTGTTCATTAATATATCATACGACCCTTGATTTTCAAGGCGCCGGAGCACCACCTCTGTTACTCTTTCATTCATCCCATATATCATACGACCGTCGCTCTCTGAGCAACGCGCCGGAGCAACGCCCAAAATCCACCATCAACACCACCACTAAACGGCCTTGTAGCTTAGGCCGTGAACCTGACGGCCGAGATCAGTTCCTTTCTCGGCCACAGTCGTTTGATAAGGAGTCGAACCCAAACAGGCGCACCACTTAACCATTTCATCTACATCACCATCTCGACGCACGGTAGACCGTGCTGGCACGCCCACGCACAACCGCACCGCATCCAAAAGAAGGAAGCCACGTGTTAATGCATATCCCCTCGGCCCGGAACTCCAGGCCGTGACATTTGCGCAGCCAACACTTTCGAAATGTCAAAGGTATAGGACGTGGTTTCGACTCCCTTTTGAGAAGTTCCGCTAAACTTAGAAATCTGGACCGTTGTCAGCCTCTGATCCTTGGAGGCTTTGGACAAAGCCTTGCATACGTGTGGTTCGCTGACCACGATTTTAGCCAAGTTTATCCCCGCCGATTCTTCTTCTTCTGCTAGGAAGACTTCCTCATCTGCCTCCTTTGAATCCACATCTTCGACATCCACCACATGGACATCCATGGTTCTAGATGTGGAAGGTTTTGGTAGATCTCTATAGAAAGTCGGTCGATTTGTCAGCCGATTCTTTTGTTGTTCCTCCTTTAAAAGAGCTTTATATCAATCCACCCGAAGTAGGAGGTCTTAAATATCGCGAAATTCAATACCCTCGAACTTCTTCAGAAGATCGAGCAATAACCCACCTTGAGCCAACTTTGCAAACTCATGTTCAAGCATGTTGACCGTACATCTAGCCCTTGCTTCTCTGAATTTCCCCAAGTATTCTTGGACTGACTCGTTTGGTCCTTGGCGCATCTTGGCCAAGTCGGCCATTGACACATCTAGCTCCGGCTGATAAAATTGGTCGTGGAAGATTTGCTCCATGGTCTGCCAATTTGGAATATAGTTATGAGGAAGTTTGACATACCATGAAAAAGCAGCCCCCGTGAGGGTGCTCAGGAATAGCCTTAATTTCAAGACCTCGCGATGTCCGATTTCGACACATTGAGCAGTGAATCGACCAATATGCTCCAAGGTCGACTGGAGTCCATCTCCTGAAAATAATGCAAAATCCGGAACTTTGAATCATCGTGGAAATTCCTCTTGATCAAAATGCTCCGGATATGGCCTCCGGTAGACGGGTCTACCAATTCTTCTAGCATGAGGCATCATATCTTGGATCATCTGCTCGATCGCTCCTCGGTCGATTGCTTGATTTCCTAGTAATGGATTATTCCCACTAAGATTATTCCATCCACCGACTCCGGCGAATTGGTTTATATGAGGCCCAGCGAAATTGACCCATGCCCCCTAGTGAACTTGTGGGCCGAATTGGTTGTACTGCGGGAGTCCTTGGAATTGATTGGCCGCCGCATATGGGTTATTACCCATCGGTAGAACATTGACCGCTGGGGCTGGGTTGCCCCCAGCCTGTGCATTTGGTTGAGGCGGATTCGCCCCAAAGATGTTTGGTTGGGCCTCCACTTGAAGCCCTGCCACTGGCACTCCATTTGCTGCTTGATTTCCATTTTGGCCATTTTGTTGGCCTAGCAATCGATCAAACCTCTCATTGATCTGAGCATTCTGAGTGCCCATGGTTTGAGCAACTGCTTGAGCAACGGTTTGAGCAATCGATTAAGCTGCCACCTGCATTCTTTGATTGCTCGACGTCTTTATTGTACGGAAGAGTTGTTGGATTTCCAACGATATGGCCGGACTTGGCCTCAAGACTGGTCCTCCGGCGACTTCCATAACATATTCAACCACCACGTGGTCAAGATTGACGGCCGCATTTCAGTCGAGGCCATTTTGGTTTTGTTGATTGTTTGGAACATCTAGTGGCTGAGAGTTCGTAGGAAGTGAACCAGCCATGCTCGACTTTGATTCCGAATGAAGTCTAGACTCTTCAAATTCTTGATCTCTTCTAGGATTTCTCATAGTGTTTACAACCATACAATTCTTTTCTAGTTCCACTGGGCGTGCCAAATTATGTTTCCCTCTTTTTGGCCGGGTAGGCCAATGGAAGGAGTTTTTGGTCCTTCTTCTCTTGAGATGCGTTGGCGTGTGTTGGCTGTGCAAATCTCACGACCTGGAGTTCTGGGCCGAGGGGATATGCGTTAACACGTGGCTTCCTTCTTTTGGATGCGGTGCGATTGTGCGCGGGCGTGCCAGCACGGTCTACCGTGCGTCGAGATGGTGATGTAGATGAAATGGTTAAGTGGTGCGCCTGTTTGGGTTCGACTTTTAATCAAACGATTGTGGCCGAGGGAGGAACTGATCTCGGCCGTCAGGTTCACGGCCTGAGCTACAAGGCCGTTTAATGGTGGTGTTGATGGTGGATTTTGGGCGTTGCTCCGGCGCATTGCTCAGGGAGCGACGGTCGTATGATATATGGGATGAATGAAAGAGTAACAGAGGTGGTGCTCTGGCGCCTTGAAATTCAAGGGTTGTATGATATATTGATGAACGGTTCTCCTTACAATCTAGCACTATTCCTAGGAAAGCAAGTAAAAATAATGAAAGTGCATTACAGGAAAATATAATTTGCTCCGTGGGAGGCTTTTGGTTTGGTGTTTGAATGCTTTGAATGTAGCTTGAACTTGGTATTTATAGGAAGAGCTCTTGGAGGAGTAATCGAGGCTGAAAATCTGCATGGTGGAGCCTGATCAGAGCAAGTGGGTAGTCCAATCGACATTTGGGATCGTGAAGCATGGTGGTGTGACCCCATGAATCCTGGTAAATCTCAGCCACCGCCCTGATCGTGGGTTCTGCGCTTCTGGCCACCTCAATTCGTAAGAATATTTGTAAGTATGTTTGCGCCTAACCACTCGGATTTCTGTCACCAAATCCTGACTTCAGTCACTTCCCTTCTTCCCTCGTGCATTAAATGCCCTTTTGCGGCTAGTGGGTTTGCTAGTCAGAGGCGTTACTTCATTAAATGAAGTGTGGGACCCTACTGCCATGTGACGACTTGACTCTTAATATCTTCGGCCGTGTCCCTTTCGTCCTTCGGCCTCGGCCTGACGATACCGTGGTTGTAAGGCCGAGATGACTATGCCTTTGCAACTTTTCCTTTGTTTTGAGGAAGGCAAAAACGCCGCATTTTGGATTGCGAATAGTGCTGAGGCCGAGGGAGGAAACCCCTTCGGCTAGTGTACGACCGTGATTTATCAGGCACAAACATTGCCCCCACATCCCCGGATTCTTCGGTTTCGGCATGGGCAGAGGCCGAATGGATTCCAGGGGATGGACCTTTGCATTCATTCTGAAGTGATTGACAACTGGTGCATTAAATGCGCAGGACAGTCGGTGTATTTAATGCCCAAGCACGTCGTGCAGGCCATCATTGCCCAGACTTACGCGAGGCGTCGCTTCGCCTCGTCAAATGAAACGACGGCGTCTGGGCTTCCGACACGTCATCGCGCTTTCGATTTGTGCGGGCCACCATTTGCCTCGCCAATCGAAACGTCGGCCCCCAGGTTTTAGACACATCTTCACGTGCTCCGAGTGCGTTGTCAGGCCGTTTCGTCTTTCGAGAATCACACCTCCTGTTTCGAATCCCAGCGTTAGTATAAAAACCATGCCTTCCCTAATTTTTCCTCACGCCGTCAAAATCCTTAAGTCCATGCTCCTCGAAAGTTCACTCTGAACTCCCTAGTCTTCCTCAGCCCTCTCTCTCTGATTCTGAAACTCTCCTTTTGCTTAGCGATTCCTGGGCGTCGGTCCTCCTCTACTTCTTCATTCCTTCATTTTAACCTGCTCTCGTGGCCCCTATTGTAGCCCTTCCAAAAATCGGGGAGCCATATCTGCTGAACCTCGCGACTTGGCAGTTTGGCCAGAACCAGATGGCTCTTCCTCTCCTGCTGTCCACCAATTGTCTTTTGTCTTGGAAAGTCGGCGTGAGCCAGAACCAAAATATGACCGAGATTCCTTCCTAGCCCTGGAGGAAGATGACCTTCCTCCCTATGAGGCCGAGGAGAAACTGCAATGCGATTGATGAAGATGGGAGAGCCTGGTATGATGATTCCAACATGGCCGTGTTCATTTGGCTAAGCACTCGGGTTGCACCCATGGCCGGAGTGACGGCCCTGGCTTCGCTCAGTTACGTTCATGCCCAGAATGACGGCCTTGGCCATGGCCTGAGTGACGGCCTTGGCTCCAATCCGGCTGCACCCATGTCCAGAGTGACGCCCCTTCCCCTGGCCGGAATGACGGCCCTGGGTTCACCCGGTCGTACCCGTGTCCTGAGTGACGCCCTTGGTGGGGCTGCAGTTAGTGAAGACATGAGTGGCAGAGATATTGCCCCAGGAAGAAACGTTTGCCTGTCCAGCGAGGGGACCACGAAGCTGATGTTCGTAGACTTAGGATGTAATCTTTTCTCATATGTATACCTCTATGTTGTAATCGGCCATGACCTGGCCGTTCCTTTGTAAACGTGACCCCTTTTTAAACTAAATGAAGTGTGATTTCTCTTTCCTTCTGTCTGAAAGCATGCTTTTTCCTTCATCTTCGTTGTGTTGTGTTTGTGCCTAATAAATCACGGCCATGAACTGACTGAAGGAGCCCCTTTTCTCGGCCCTAACACTTGCTCGTAAAACTGAAACGCGGCGTTTCGCCAAGATGTTTGGCCTTCCTAAAAAGCAAAGGAAAAGTTGCGAAGGCATGATCATCTCGGCCTTGATTATAGGCCGAGGCTGAAGCCGAACAAAATCACGGCCAAAGGTACTAAAGTCATATCATCAAGTGGCAGCAGGGTCCCATGCTTCATTTAATGAAGCAATGCCTCTGTTTATTTCAGCAAACCCACTGGCCACGAATAAGCATTTAATGCACGAGGGAAGGTGAGAAGTGATTGAAGTCAGGATTTGGTGATAGGAATCAGAGTGATTCGACGCAAACATTCTCACAAGAATTCTTGCAGCTTGAGAGATTAGGTTACCAACTATCAGAACAATAAATGCGTCCCCACGGCCAGAGGCGCAGAACCCACGATCAGGGCGGCGGCCGAGATTCACCAGGATTTGTGGAGTCACACCACCATACTTCACGATCCCAAATGTCGATTGGACTACCCACTTGCTTTAATCAGGCTCTACCATGCAGATTTTCAGCCTTGATTACTCCTCCAAGAACTCTTCCTATAAATACCAAGTTCAAGCTACATTCAAAGGGTTCAAACACCAAACCAAAGCCTCCCATGGAGCAAATTATATTTTCCTGTAATGCACTTTCAATATCTTTATTCGCTTTTCTAGGAGTAGTGTTAGTTTGTATGGAAAATCCGTTCATCAATATATCATACGACCCTTAATTTTCAAGGCGCCGGAGCACCATCTCTGTTACTCATTCATTCACCCCATATATCATACGACCGTCGCTCACTGAGCAACGTGCCGGAGCAACGCCCAAAACCCACCATCCACACCACCACTAAACGGCCTTGTAGCTCAGGTTGTGAACCTGACGGTCGAGATCAGTTCCTCTCTCGGCCACAATCGTTTGATTAGGAGTCGAACCCAAACAGGCGCACCACTCAACCATTTTATCCAAACCACATCTCGATGCACGGTAGACCCTGTTGGTACGCTCGCGCACAACCGCACCGCATCCAAAAGTAGGAAGCCACGTGTTAACGCACCTCCCCTCGGCCTGGAACCCCAGGCCGTGAGATTTGCGTAGCCAACATGTTGTTTACTTCCAGTTGCAAAACCTCATAACCCATTCTCAGCCGTCTCCCATAATGACGGGGTATACTTCTTTAAATACTGGCCGTTTATTGGTAGGTTGTGTCATTCTCCATCCCTATCCCTTAACTGGAATGCGCCTCGGCCCAGGATTCGTTCGATAATAAACGGCCCCTCCCAGTTAGGTGAGAATTTGCCAAACCGAGGGTCCTTAGTCCCGATAGGAAGCACGGCTTGCCATACCAAGTCGCCTTCGGCGAAAGTCTTCTGCTTGACCTTTCTGTTATAGGCCCTTGCCGCGATTTGTTTTTGTGCCTGCATTAGGTTATAAGTATCGAGTCTGGACTGCTCCAAGTCCTCCAACTCCTGAGCCATAGCTTGCGCATAGTCCTTCATTTCTTCCCCAGGCTGTTCGGTCACACGGAGAGACCGAACCTTTAACTCCATTGGAACGACGGCGTCATGACCGTAGGTTAAGGCATAAGGAGATGTGCCCGTGGCCGATCGTTTTGAGACTTGGTAAGCCCACAGGGCTTCGGGGAGTAAGTCATGCCATGCCCTGGGTTTTTCCTCAATCATTTTCTCAAGGATGCCCTTGATTACCTTGTTGCTCGCCTCGGCCTGTCCGTTAGACTGGGGGTAGTAAGGCGTTGAGTGAACCAATTTGATCCCCATTTTTTCGGTGTACTCCCGAGTCTCGGCCGACGCAAAAACTGGGCAGTTGTCGGCCGTGATAGTTTCAGGTATACCGAACCTGTAGACGATGTGTTTCTCGAAGAATTTGACCACCTGTGCGCTAAAAATTGACCAATAGGACTCCGCCTCGACCCATTTAGTAAAATAGTCGGTTGCCACCAAAATCCAAGCGTGTTGGTTGGACGCGGCCGGATAGATTTTGCCGATGATATCTACGGCCCAACCCCTGAACGGCCATGGTTTAGTAACCGGGTGGAGGGCTTCGGCCGGTACCCTTTGTATGGGGCCGTAGATTTGACATTTGATACACCCCTTCGCATACTATATGCAATCTTTTAAAATGGTTGGCCAGTAATAGCCGTGCCTCCGAACCAACCATCTCATCTTAACGCCAGACTGATGAGCGCCGCAAATCCCCTCGTGGGATTCGATCATGATGACCTTGATGTCTTCGGCGCTGGGACATAGGAGCAATAAGCCGTCTGATCCCTTTCGATATAGCTCGTTCTGGTAAATTAAATAACATCGGGCTCGGAAACGTGTAGTCCTCTCATGGCTGCCGGAGGGTGGCAAGGTATGCCTCTCGACTCTTATCACACGATCGTGGTCATTGTTCGGAATATTCACGCCTGATGCCACCTGGGCCATCTCATTGGCTTCATGGTTTTCGGCGCACGGTACGTAGACAAAGGAAATCCTAGAAAATTCGTCGGCAGCATTGAGGGCCGTTACGTAATACATAGTTAAATTCTCGCTCGTGCACTGGTATTCCCGGTCAATTGGTTAATCACTAGCTGAGAATCACCGTAGACTAAGACACGGGTCGCCTTCATTTCTTTCAGAATTTCGAGACCAATGATGAGTGCCTCGTATTCGGCCTGATTGTTGGTGCATTTGAAATCAAGCTGGAACGCAAATTGCCACCTTTGTCCTTGAGGGGATTCGATCACGACTCCGGCTCCAGACCTGGCCTCAGTACTGGAGCCATCGAAGTACATGGTCCAGTAGTTCTTCTCCATGCGGGCCATGCCGATCTCGACCTCAAACTCCTATTCCTGCCCTTGAGCTGGGTGGTGAGCCAAGAAGTCGGCCAATGCTTGACCCTTGATTGACTTTTGAGCTACATATTGGAAGGTGAATTCGGACAATGCCATCGTCTACTTCCCAATTCGGCCGCGTATGATCGGCCGAGTGAGCATATATTTGATGAGATCGGTCTTGGAGATGATCTGAACGACCGAGGGAAGCATATAATGGCGCAACTTGGTAGCCGCGAAATAAAGCGCTAAGCATAGTTTCTCGATCGGCGAATAGTTTAGCTCGGCCATGTTAAGGGTGCGGCTCAGGTAGTGTACTGCTTGCTCTCGTTCTGACTCGTTGTTTTGAGCCAGCAGATAGCCGATAGAGCCATCTGAAGCCGAAATGTAAAGCCTCAAAGGTTTCTCTCTTTTCGGCTGCATAAGGACAGATGGTTGAGATAAATATTTTTTGATATCGTCAAGGGCCGCTTGATGTTCTGCCCCCCATACGAACCGTTCCGTGTCCTTTAGTTTGAACAGAGGAGTCAACGGCCGAATTTTCCCTGCCAAATTGGATATGAATTGCCTTAAGAAGTTGACCTTTCCGAGGAAGGACTGGAGTTCCTTCTTGGTCCTTGGTGGAGGTGCCGCCATAATGGCCTTGGCTTTATTTTTATCCACCTCGATTCCCCGTTGGTGAACCAAGAAACCGAGAAAATTCCTGGCAGTGACGCCGAAAGCGCATTTCTTTGAGTTCATCTTTAAGCCGTATGCCCGTATTCGGTCGAAAGCCTGCCGGAGATGGCCTACGTGGTCAGCTCTGGATGGGGATTTTACAACCACGTCGTCAATGTAAACTTCAACAGTCCGGCCAATAAGGTCATGAAAAATAAGGTTCATAGCTCGCTGGTATGTCGTGCTGGCATTCTTTAGGCCGAACGGCATGACCACCCATTTGTAGGTTCCGATCGCGCCCGGACATCTGAACGCCGTCTTGTGGACATCTTCCTCGGCTATGAAAATTTGATTGTAACCAGCATGGCCGTCCATGAAAGACAGGAGCTCATGCTTTGCGGCTCCATCTACCAAGAGATCTGACATAGGCATGGGGTACTCGTCTTTTGGGGTCGCGAGATTCAAGTTTCTGTAATCTGTGCAAACCCTCAAAGCTCCGGTCCTCTTCAGAACTGGCACAATGTTTGCCAACCACTCTACGTACCGGGCCGTTCGGATGAAGCCGGCTTTAAGGAGCCGTTCAATCTCCTCCTTGACCTTGAGTTGTACTTCGGTTGAGAACCGTCTTGACGACTGTTGGAAAGGCCTAAACCCCTCCTTGATTTTTAATTCGTGCTCAACCAAGCTTCTTGGCAATCCGGGCATCTCATGGTAATCCCAAGCAAAACAATCCTTATATTCATGGAGCAGGCCGATAATCTCGGCCGCCAACTGAGGGTTCAAAAGCTGGCTTACAAAAAGAGGCCGTAAGTCGGCCTCGGTCCCTACATTTATTTCTATTAGAGGGTCCTGAACCTTAGGGTAGTCATCCTCCATCTCGGCGGGCGCCGTTTCCAAGTCATCAAGGGTCAAAGCGTCTGCCTCATCTGATTCGTGGAGGAACTCGATTAGATTGATCGGTGAGTTTGGCCGTAAGGATTCCCCCGCCCAATGTTCCAGCAGTCTTTCCAGCAGGTCGGTCACGGCCGCCACTCCCTCTTCTTTAGTGGCTTTGTCCGTCATTTAAAGGCTAGTGAAGTCGATCAATACTTCGCGCGCCGAATCCTGTCGGACATTCTCGGCGCATAACTCCAGTACTTTCTGGGCCGTTGTCCTGGTTGGTCGGCCGCTTGCATCGTGGCCGGTGAGGACAACCCATCCAACGTCATCGTCGTAAATCCGTGCTTGCACGGCGTTGGTTTCGAAGGGTTTTTCATCGGCCGGGTGTATGGACACCCTCTGGCCGTCCCAAAAGAAAAGCAGTTGGAAGAAGGAGGACGGTATGCACCCAAATTGGTGGATCCAGTCACGACCAAGCAATATATTATAGTCCACACTGGATTCGACTACGTAGAAGGCCGCGACCCTCGTCTGGTCAGCCACGGTGATTTTTAACGGCAATACCTCGATGGTTTTAGATTTATCGCCGACAAAACTGCTCATGACCACATCGCTGGGGATGAGGTCTTCTTTTGATTTATCCAGTTTCCTCATCAGGGAATAGGGAAGGATGTTGACCGTGGCCCCACAGTCAACGAAGACCTTGGACACGGGCACACTCTCTACATGAGCCGAGATGTACAACGGCTTGAGATGTCAGTATTTGTTCGGCTCGTCTCTGTGTATTATCTCGTTAAAAGCCACGGCCAACAATTCTTCCTTTGTCTTTGGCCTCTGATCGAGCTGCTCCTTGGCCACGTCATTATCCAAGCCGTTAGTCTGCCCTCTTGGGGTTGAGAACTCAGACGGTAGCACTAGGACCATGTTCATGCTGGCCTCCCTCGGCTCCTGCTGGTCTCCCTTACCAGCTTCCTCTTTGGCCTCATAGCCGTCCCTGGCGAGGGTTTTCTCCTCAACCATCCCGAGGATCCCGTCGTATTCTTCATCGGATATTCGCAACGTGGGGTCGTCTTCGGCCTCATGCCCAAAGCAAGTAAAAATAATGAAAGTGCATTACAGGAAAATATAATTTGCTCCATGGGAGGCTTTTGGTTTGGTGTTTGAACGCTTTGAATGTAGCTTGAACTTGGTATTTATAGGAAGAGCTTTTGGAGGAGTAATCGAGGTTGAAAATCTGCATGGTGGAGCCTGATCAGAGCAAGTGGGTAGTCCAATCGACATTTGGGATCGTGAAGCATGGTGGTGTGACCCCTGAAATCCTGGTAAATCTCGGCCGCCGCCCTGATTGTGGGTTCTGCGCTTCTGGCCGTGGGGACGCATTTAATGCCATTGTTTGGTGGTTGGTGATCTGACCTCAATTCGTAAGAATATTTGTAAGTATGTTTGCGCCTAACCACTTGAATTTCTGTAACCAAATCTTGACTTCAGTTACTTCCCTTCTTTCCTCGTGCATTAAATGTCCTTTTGCGGCTACTGGGTTTGCTAGTCAGAGGCGTTACTTCATTAAATGAAGCGTGGGACCCTGCTGCCATGTGACGATTTGACTCTTAATATCCTCAGCCGTGTCCCCTTCGTCCTTCGGCCTCGGCCTGACGATACCGTGGTTGTAAGGCCGAGATGACTATGCCTTTGCAACTTTTCCTTTGTTTTGAGGAAGGCAAAAACGCCGCATTTTGGATTGCGAATAGGTGCTGAGGCCGAGGGAGGAAACCCCTTCGGCTAGTGTACGACCGTGATTTATCAGGCACAAACAGCGTGCCAACACCAAGCCACTTGATGGCTTGGATGGAAAGATCGTGTGAGTGTGTTTGCGCTTCTGACTTTTAATCAAACGATTGATTGGCCAAGCAAGGAACCTCCTCTTGGCCTAGGTTCTTTTTCTTCCTTGAGGTCAAGGATGATTGAGCTTTGTATGGCTATTTTTAGGATTTTTGTGATAAGTGCAATGAATGTAAATGCAGTAAACAAAATGACAAAAATCTAAGTGTGAGAAATGTAAATGCAGTAAACGAGATGACAGAAATGTAAATGCGATAAAATAGATTAAAGCAATAAAGACTTAATTAAACTCAAATGTAAAGACAATTGAAATTAAATTACAAGAAAGTAAGCTTACACTAGGAAAACGAAGAACTTGGATAATCTAAAGAACTTGAAAGATAAAATCCTAGACTATGAATTGAAAAGTACAGGATAAAAAGATAGATTTTGTGTGTTTAGTCGGAGGTCGTCTTCTCTTCTTCTGACGACCAATTTATAGAGCTTCCTTCAGCTCATGGGTTTGGCCATTAAATGGTCTCAACTAACTTTCATTGAAAATCCTTCCAAGATTAATGTCTTCCGGGGCTCTAGACATTTAATGAGAATTTTCCAACCATCATCAACCCCTATGGTTGGTCAGTAAAATGAGATTAGGATAGTAGGGTGGCTACAAGTCTTTCCACCACTTGCTACCTATTATATATAAATATATAATAGGATAAAAACTTTTGGCCCTTCTTCTCAAAAACATCCAACCTTGGCCGCACCTTGTTCATACACTTTCTTATATATTATATGTATATATTATATCAATATGAAATAGGGAAAGCTTTGAACAAACACCCCTTCGGCCGCACATTCATATTCGTTTCTTTTATATATATATATGCAATTAGATTCTTGACCTGCAAACCCTTCAGTCAATTTGCAAAGCCCCAAAGCCTCCAACCATGTATTGGCAAGCCCTTCAGTCGCATATATATATAATAAGACAAGTGGATTCCAAAAACCTTCAGCCCAATTTTCTTCAGCCGCAGCTTTTCAGATAACCGAGAGGTTCCAGCCATACTTTGTTCATTCATCTACTTATTATATATAATAGGACAGAGAAACTTTCAGCTGCACATTCTCAAAAACATCCAACTTTTTCATTCATTCACTTACTTTATATATATAAAATATATATAAAGCATACCATATAATGATGGCTTTGAATTTGGTTTCAACGTTTGCTTTCACTTTGTAATATTATATATATATATATAGGGAACTTCTCCATTGCGAAGTTAGAATATGCGGAGTGGTTACGGATTTCTGTTTGTGACCGTGGGATGATTTCAACGCTTCAGATTGGATATCCTTCTTTCTTCCTCTCCCCGATTTCAGTCTGTTTGTGCCTTATAAATCACGGCCAAAAACTGACCGAAGGAGCCCCTTTTCTCGACCCTAACACTTGCTCGTGAAGCTAAAACGCGGCGTTTCGCCAAGATGTCTGGCCTTCCTAAAAAAGCAAAGGAAAAGTTGTGAAGGCATGATCATCTCGGCCTTGATTATAGGCCGAGGCCGAAGCCGAACAAAATCACGGCCAAAGGCACTAAAGTCAGATCATCAAGTGGCAGCAGGGTCCCACGCTTCATTTAATGAAGCAATGCCTCTGTTTATGGTAGCAAACCCACTGACCACGAATAAGCATTTAATGCACGAGGGAAGGTGGGAAGTGATTGAAGTCAGGATTTGGTGACAGGAATCAGAGTGATTAGACGCAGACATTCTCACAAGAATTCTTGCAGTTTGAGAGATTGGGACACCAACTATCAGAAACAATAAATGCGTCTCCACGGCCAGAAGCGCAGAACCCACAATCAGGGCGGCGGCCGAGATTCACCGGGATTTATGGGGTCACACCACCATACTTCACGATCCCAAATGTCGATTGGACTACCCACTTATGTAATGCATTTTCAATATCTTTACTTGCTTTCCTAGGAGTAGTGTTTGTTTGTAAGGAAAATTCATTCATCAATATATCATACGACCCTTGATTTTCAAGGCGCCGGAGCACTATCTCTGTTACTTATTCATTCACCCCATATATCATATGACCGCCGCTCACTGAGCAGCGCGCCGGAGCACCGCCCAAAACCCACCATCAGCACCACCCCTAAACGGCCTTATAGCTCAGGCCGTAAACCTTGCAGCCGAGATCAGTTCCTCTCTCGGCTACAATCGTTTGATTAGAAGACGAGTTCAAACAGGCGCACCACTTGACCATTCTATCCACATCAACATCTCGACGCACGGTAGACTGTGCTGGCACGCCCGCACACAACCGCACCGCATCCAAAAGCAGGAAGCCACGTGTTAACGCACATCACCTCGGCCCGGAACCCCAGGCCGTGAGATCTGCGCAGCCGACACAGTCTTCTCTCTCTCCTCTTTCTTTTTTTATTTCCTTTCCTTCTCTCTCTCTTTCTTTTCTTCTTCTTCGTTCTCTCCGCCAGATATCTATTCTTCCTCTCTCTCACTCTCTTTCTTTTTCTCTTCTTCCTCTTGTCATGGGTGATTTTTTTCTTCTTCTCTCAGCTGGAAAACTAGGCGTTTCCCCCTTCTCTCTCTCCTCTATCTTTCATTTTTTTTTTTCATTTTCTGAGAATGATTTGGCTACAATGTGCTGGGGTTGGTTTGGGGCAAAAAATTGTCACGACGTCGGCTTCTATTGGCCTTTTCTTCTACCTTTGTTCAATTTTTATTTTTATTTTGGAAAAAAATTGAAGAAAAAGAGAACAAAAAAACCCACAGACATAGACCCATTCACTCCCCCCATCTCCTCTGTTATTTCTCCCTCGTGGCTTGAAGAAAAAAGATAACAAAAAAACCCCACTGTAATAATGTATTTGCCCTCTTTTGTAATAGTTGACCGCTGCTAGGAAAGAAGAAAAAGGAGAGGGAGAGAGAGAGAGAGAGAGAGAGAGAGAGAGGGGATAGGGAAACGCAGGAAAAAAAAAGAGATAAGGAATAAAGGGAAAGGGCAGATTCTTGAAGCTGAAGTCTGAGGCTTTTTTTTTTTGGGCTTCAGCTGGCTATTGACAAGGGTATTCGCGAGCTCATTGTTGAAATGGATGCTGCCACAGCTGTCCAGCTTGTGTAGAAACAAGAAGAAGAAAAGCAAGAGAGAAAGACTGAACTCGGGGAGAGGAAGAAGGAAAAATAAAAAAAGATATCCAATCTGAGGCGTTGAAATCATCCCACGGTCAAAAATAGAAATCCGTAACCACTCCGCATTTTCTAACTTCGCAATGGAGAAGTTCCCTATATATATATACAGAAATTCTCTCATGTGGACATCCGGACATTATTATCGTGCGGACGCCGTGTATTTTGTACTACCCCTCTCTGTTTTCCTGCCTGTTTACAATAGGATCCACACGATAATTGCATAAGTTCATATTTTAATTTGCATGGGCCACCCGGTTATTGAAGTTGGCCAAACAGCACATGAAACTTTACCTGCACAAGACATGAATCCTTATATATATATATATATATAAAAGGATGATATTAAATCTTAACCTTCCAAACCTCCAGCCGACTTGCAAAATAGTTACTGATAGGCTTTTTAGTACCTGCGCAAATAGGGTTAAAACTCCTATAAAACTTGCAAGAATGACAAGGTTATTGTAGTATAAATGATTCTCGCAAGGTCGTTCTCCGCAGGGATTATGAAATAACTCGTAGCAAACCAAATTCTAATTAATTATTGTAAAAGAGAAAGTTGAGATGTTTGATTTTATGACCTTAAATTGAAATGAATTTAACTAATAAAAATAAGGCAATATGCAAAATTAAAGCTAAGAGCAAGAGAAACAGTTGTGTTTTTAGAAATCAAATTAAGAAAGCACATAGAGCGTATATCACACATGCAATCCGTCTGTGGTATTCAGATCAAATCTAAACATACATGACTCATTAAGTTATGTGAAATCTTTTGACAAACCATGCAATCCTTAAGACGTGGTATTCATCCTAAGTGAACTTGCACATATTAATCACAAGAAGCCTTCTTCAATTTCAGGGACCGACCTCCGACCAAAATCGCATCAAATTACTTTTCTAAACATCCTAATGGTGATCAAGCATCAAGACACTTAGATAGTTTAACCTAGTGATGAATAATTCGAAAACCTGCATGCATATAATCATAAGCAAATTGGACAGAAACTACATATTCTTGTTAATGCTTGTGTCCTCACCCTAGCAAAAGAGAGTTAGTTACGCATGTTTATAATTAAAATCAAAGTAAATATCATTCGAATGAATAGGAATAAAAACACCTTGAAGTAGAAGTTCTTCAAAAATCCTAGCAAAAGTCGCGTTCAAAAGCCAAAAGAGAAGTCCTAAATTTGATGTGAAAAATAAATTACATACCCCCTAAAACCTAGCTGCCCAATCCCCACAAGGGAACTAGATTAAAATAAAATAATACTAGGATATAAAATCCAAATTGGATTAGGAGAGTCTGCCCACAATCTGCCTAGCCACGTTTTGGCCTCAAATCTCCTCCAAATCTGGCCCAAGATAGCTTGTTTTAAAGATAAAAACGTTATGAACACTTTCCAGAAGGTCACGAACCCATCTGAGGTCATTTTGGGCTCCAAAAACGCAATAAAGGCCCAAAACGTCACTATTCCAGCACTGCGCACTGCTCCTTTGTTTTATTGCCAGAAAATAACCACTTGGTAGAAACATCTGAAATTTCGATATGATCAAGCTAAGTGACTCACGAACGTCCTCCAACTGGAATTACTCCAAAATTCGTCAATTTGATTATGTTTTGCTCTAGAGGAAGTTGAAAGTCCTATATTGGAAATATAATTCAAAGTATCAAAATTCTTCCAAAATATCAACCAAAATATACTAAGAATGAGGTTAAATATATAATATAAAATATACACATTAGTTATAGACTTTAGTCTCCACGAAAACCCCAGGACTCTTGCCCAAAAATCTGTGGCTCTCGGCCGCCAAAAATTGGGCATTGATAGCAAAAATCTGGCCGCATCTTCCAGCGCAACCGGCTGATGACTCCAAGATTTCGGCTGCAACCTCTTCACAAGCTTCAAATTCGGTTGTGATTTTCAACAGCCCCAAACACCTACAAATGGCCTGAATCACTGGGACTGTATCAAGGTCTTCATATTGTCGTCTTCTTGACCTTGCATGGGCTTTTGGCTAATCATTTTCTTTCCAATTTTGGAATTTATCATGTAAAAAAAGTTCAAAGAAAGAAGAAACTCTTAAAATGCAATTACATGACTCAATCGAGCTCAGATCTCTGTAGGCTAAAGAAACTTTCTCCTTCGGATTTGTTAAGGTAGTTGGAATCCAACTTAAGCAATCTTTATACACGCTGCATGAGGGAGTGAAAAAGTATCCAGTAAAGAAACATGGCAACTAAATGAAGGTAAAAGTTGAAACTGATAAGATGGTGCACAGATAGTAGCTAGCTCTCTGCTTTAGAACTCAGAGGAGCAAGCAACTCTGTCCATCTTTTAACAGAGTCCACCTTCTATGCTTACAATATATTGACACATCCTCTTAACTCTTTAACTATGATAGCTACTCCTACTAGTAGATTTCTACATAATAACCGAGTTTGCTTCGTATTGAAACAGTAAAAAAAGGAAAGACTTAGACAGACCATACAACATTTTAGTTCTTTCTCTGGTTGTGTGTAGGTAGGAAGGCAGCAAGGGAAGGGGACATTGCAAATGTTTTGAGGCCTATTCTATTCCTTCAAGAAGCACTCAGAGCCAATCGTTTTTTTTTTGGTCGAAAGAGCCAATCGTTGTAATTGCATGAGTAGGACAATTTTCAACGTAAGCTACTTTGGAAAGGGAGATAGGATTGGAGGCCTTGGTTTAACTTTTGAAGAAGAAGAACATAGTTTTGCTCTTTTATATTCTTCAATTAGGAACTGAAATTTAGCTAGGATCCCAAATACAATAAATCCTCAACAGAACAAGTTTACCAACATGGACTAATACAGAAATCTCAACAATCCAAAAAAAATTCTTATCGCCGGACGAGTGGTGAAATGGGTGTGCAGCAAGCAAGTACAGATACTTATAAGGTCCAAATAGAGCACAGAAAAAGTTTTCTAGGTCACCACGCGTCTAGGCTACTTGAGAAACTCTTAGAAAGGTAGTTGGGTGGTTTGGTCTATGTACCATATAGTTTCCTAACATTCAAGATTCCAAAATTGAAACTTACCATACCAAAATAAATGCCACATCTAATGGTTTAAATATTGGTACAACTCTTCTAACTGGAATCAGAAGTCAAAAGATCTAATCCGCCACTAAATGTATATATGGTTTCTCTCTATGCATGTCATCCATCCATCTTTAGATTGGCAACAACACGCCAATAACAAGTCAATGGCATGCCAACAACAAATACATCCCATGAATTATGTTATTGACACGTTATTGTTAATCCGTCCTTTAATGAAAGATGAACATCCTGTAGAGAGAATCTCACTGTGTGTATATTATATATATATATACCTAATCATAAGACAAAGATCTGATTCGCCTTCTTCACACAATGATCTTCTTTATACCAGAAGATTTCCTAGCTAACCAGACATAATCTGTTCAATGGATACCCATAATTCTTTTTCATGTAACTCGGTCTCAAAATTACAAAGCAATATCTATATCAACGACGCATTGGCAAAATCACATAAACAAATAAAAATTTACATCTGCATTGACAAACAAATAATAAAAGAGAAATGCGCAATTCCACAAAAGAATGGCCAGAATTTGCACATATACAATTATAATATCCACATCCACTCCAAGCCTTTTAAAAAAAAAAAAATATACAAATCCTCAAATCATTGCATCATAATTCAGGATGTCCAAATGAGGCCCGGTTACATGAAATGAACACAATAATTGCAGGTCCCTTACAAAATAAATAAGTCAATGTAACCTAAATGTGTGTGTCTGAAATATTGTGTGTGTACGAATTTACAAATGTTTTTCATGATGTGTATCTGCCTCAATGCAAATATGAGAAGGTGCATTCATGTACACTAGCAGAATAATAAAACCTTATTGGTATATGGTTGTTTGTACCATATCTGACCCTCCACTCATCCAATGACACGTGGACCAGAGAAACTCCCCAAGTGCCCAAGGCTCCGAACAATCAGCATCGGCTACCGATGATATTGTCTCAAAGCAGCAAACGGTCGCTATAGGCCCAGCATAGTCTACAATCAGTATCTCCTACCGATTCTGCAGAATCAACCTCGAAGCATCCGCCCGAAATATCTAAGGACTCGTGTCAACCTCATAGGGCTCTCCCACGAGTCCCACATCGAAATTAAGTACCAAGAGCATACAAAATGCCCTCTATAAAGAGGCCCCTTCACTACAATACAAGGGTAAGACTTTTCAGCTTGACTTTTATATTAATATCCTGTCAACAGCAAAAGCTCTTAGAAAACAATCTTACTTTGACATCGGAGGGTCTTAGGCTGGTTCCACACCGGTTCCATAGACCTTACGAGTCTCGGCTTCCTTCTATTCAGGATCAGCATCCAAGGACAGGAAGAATCCGCATCCAACACTCAATCGATCTCTCGATCGTCCACATCACTTGTAAGTTGCACTCATCTCTATCTAATCAGTTTTAGCCCCAACAATGGTAAACCTGAATATGAGCTTTTATGGTTTTTTTTTCATCTCCACACTGCTTTTGGCATCAAAGAAGAGCCGTGAAATTAACAAATTCCAACAAAGTGTTGCCTCATCAGTACTAAACTTTTCATCAGAGTCTGCATCAGAGATGACAGATATATGACTTTGGCTACCAGAATGAGTTAAGGTTGATGAAGGCGGAATTGCCAAATTCCCTTATGTGAAACTCTTAGCCCTCTTCACTGGTGGACTAGCATCTACCAAGCTACTGAGAGAAATAGAATCCTGACATGTACGATTCTTCTCACTTATCTTTCTTTCTTCACGGCCTAAGGATGAAGTCCAGCTCAACTTATTATCTGGACCAACCTTAGCATACTTCTTTGTGATTTTTTTCAAGAACATACGAACCTTTGAGGAAGAACCATCAATCCTATTTTCCCTATCTACGGGTTCAGCAGAAGAGAACCCTCCGGAGTGTTTCATGAGTGAAGGATATCCTGCATTTAACAATGTCAAGTAAGCCATTGAAATAGCCAACCCTAGCTCATTGTACAGACTGGAATATCTAAACCGGTTCTGCTCGATTCATTTATGTTTCAGCAGCTCTTTTTTGTCCCCTTGAATCCTCAATCTCTAATTTGAATTCTCATATATTTTCCCACCAAATTGACCTCTCCTAGCCTTTGAATCAGCTAACCCTAGCTCACGAAACAGACAGGTATAGCTGAATTGGTTCAGTTCGTTTCATTTATGTTTTAGCAGATCTTTTCCATCCTCTTGAATCCCCAATCTCAAATTTGAATTCTCATATTTTTCCCACCAAATTGAAAACTCTTAGCCTTTGATTCAGCCAACCCTAGCTCACTGTACAGACTAGTATTGTTGAAATGGTTCAGTTCGATTCATTTATGTTTTAGCAGATCTTTTCCATCCCCATGAATCCTCAATCTCTAATTTGAATTCTCATATTTTTTTTCCATCAAATAGACCACTCCTAGCATTTGTATCATCCAACCCTAGCTCACACTAATTCGAAGTCTCATATTTTTTCCCATCAAATTGACGACTCCTAGCCTTTGTATCAGCCAACCCTAGCTCATTGTATAGATTGGTACAGCTGAACCGGTTCAATTGTGTTTTTGAGGATCTTTTCCACCCCTTTGAATACTCAATCTCTAATTTGAATTCTTATATTTTTTCCCATCAAATTGACCACTCGTAGCCTTTGAATCAGCCAACCCTAGCTCATTGTATAGACTGGAATATTTGAATCGGTTCAGTTTGATTCATTTAGGTTTTAGCAGATCTTTTTCGTCCCCTTGAATCCTCAATCTCTGATTTGAATTCTCAGCTATTTTCCCATCAAATTGACCACTCCTAGCCTTTTTATCAAACAACCCTTGCTCATTGCATAGACTGGCATAGTTGAACTGGTTCAGTTATGTTTTTGTAGATCTTTTCCATCCCTTTGAATCCTCAATCTCTAATTTGAATTCTCATATTTTTTCCCATTAAATTGACCACTCGTAGCCTTTGAATCAGCCAACCCTAGCTCGTTGTACAGACTGGAATATCTGAACCGGTTCTGCTCAATTCATTTATGTTTTAGTAGATCTTTTCCATCCCCATGAATCCTCAATCCCTAATCTGAATTCTCATCTATTGTCCCACCAAATTGACCCCTCCTAGCGTTTCAATCAGCTAACCCTAGCACACGAAACAGACAGGTATAGCTGAATCGGTTCAATTCGTTTCATTTAGGTTTTAGCAGATCTTTTCAGTCCCCATGAATCCTCAATCTCGAATTTGAATTCTCATCTATTTTCCCATCAAATTGACCACTCTTAGCCCTTGTATCAACCAACCATAGCTCATTGTATAGACTGGTATAGCTGAATCGGTCAGTTATGTTTCAGCAGATCTTTTCCGTCCCTTTGAATCCTCCATCTTTAATTTGAATTCTCATCTATTTTATCATCAAATTGACCACTCCTAGTTTTTGTATCAGCTAACCCTAGCTCATTATACAAACTGGTATAGCTGAACCGGTTCAGTTATGTTTTTGTAGATCTTTTCCATCCCATTGAATCCTCAATCTCTAATTTGAATTCTCATATTTTTTCCCATCAAATTGACCACTCGTAGCCTTTGAATCAGCCAACCCTAGCTCATTGTACAGACTGGAATATCTGAACCGGTTCTGCTCGATTCATTTATGTTGCATCAGATCTTTTTCGTCCCATTGAATCCTCAATCCCTAATTTGAATTCTCATCTATTTTCCCACCAAATTGACCCCTCCTAGCCTTTGAATCACCTGCTGGGCCACTTGAACAAGGGGCTCGGCCGTTGCGACCGAGTCGGGTGGCACTAGATAAGCGTTGCGGGTTTGACCGGGGTGCGTATATGTTTCTGTCGGAATGGCCGATCCGTATGCTTGCAACGGTGGTGCAACGGTCCGACTACTCTGATCGTGCTATTGTGATATCGTGGAGGTCGCGTTGCTTGGGCCAGTCTGCATTTGGACGACCAAAGCATGGATTGGGCCGAGTTGCTGGAACGCGGAAAGCGTGGGTCTATTCTGCCCCAATGATACGGCCAAAGCATGAAGTGGGTCGTACGCTGTTTCTGCTGGGTATGTCGGTCCGGAATTTGCCCATGTTGGCTGGGATTGCCCCCAGCTATTCGTCGGCGGCTGAGAATGCTGACCGTAGCCTGACGCTTGGGTGCGGCCAGAGGCGCCGAGGCTGCTGCTTTCGCCGTAGGGCTCAATCCTCTCGTGCTCTTGGTTTCTCTGTTCGGCTCTGGGAGGTGTCGCGGACGAGGTTACTGGCATCCTCTCCTGAAAAAGCGTCCGTAGCTCTGATGAAAATCTGTCCATTACAGCCATAAAGGATGTCTCGATCCTGTAGGCCTGCTTAGCCATCAGATCCTTCACCACTACTTGCTCTTGCATGGACTCGGCCGTGTGATCCGTCGTCATTGGAACGCTGGCCGAGATTCCGACCGTTTGTTCGGTCTCGGCGATGTTTATCGATGAGGTTGGCTCAGGATTCTCAGAAATCATTTCGACTGTCTTATTCTTGAGTTTCGCCTGTGCCCTAGTTTCCACCATGAGTTTTTGACAAGAGTCCCACCGGGTGTGCCAAAAAGTGCTTGCGAGGCCTAGTGCTCTGGGCCGAGGGGATATGCGACGACACGTGACGTCCTTCTTTTGGATGTGGTGCGGTTGTGCGCGGTCATGCCAGCACAGTCTACCGTGCGTCGAGAGAGTAGTGTGTTTGGGTAAATGGTTAAGTGGTGCGCCTGTTTGAGTTTGACTTCTAATCAAACGATTGTGGTCGAGAGAGGAACTGATCTCGGTCGTCAGGTTCACGGCTTGAGCTACAAGGCCGTTTAGTGGTGGTGTTGATGGTGTGTTTTAGGCGGTGCTCCGGCGCGCTGCTCAGGGAGCGACGGTCGTATGATATATGGGGTGGATGAGAGAGTAACAGAGATGGTGCTCCGGCGCCTCGAAGATCAAGGGTCGTATGATATATTGATGAATGGATTTTCCTTACAATCTATCACTACTTCTAGGAAAGCAAGTAAAGGTATTGAAAGTGCATTACAAGAAATGAAAGTCAGGAAAATATAATTTGCTCCGTGGAAGGCTTTTGGTTTGGTGTTTGCACAATTTAAATGTAGCTTGAACTTGGTATTTATAGGAGAGGTCTTGGAGGGATAATCGAGACTGAAAGATCTGCGTGGTGAAGCCTGATCAGAACAACTGGGTAGACAAATCGGCATTTGGGATCGTGAAGCATGGTGGTGTAACCCCCATAAATCTCAGAAAATCTTCGGCAACCGCCCTGATCGTGGGTTCTGCACCTTTGGCTGTGGGAACGCATTTAATGCCCTGGTCTGGTGGTTAGTGACCTGACCTCTCAAGTTGTAAGAATATTTGTGAGAATGTTTGCGCCTAACCACTCTGATTTCCATCACCAAACCTTGACTTTAGTCACTTCCCATCTTCCCTCGTGCATTAAATGCTTTTTTGCGGCTAGTGGGTTTGCTGCAATATTCAGAGGTGTTTCACTCAAAACTCACCAAATGACTCATATTTTTTCCCATCAAATTGACCACTCGTAGCATTTGTATCACCCAACCCTAGCCCATTGTCAGGACTGGAATATCTGAACCGATTCAGTTTGGTTTTTGCAGATCTTTTCAATCCTTTTGAATCCTCAATTTCTAATTTGAATTCCCATATTTTTTCCCATCAAATTGACCACTCCTAGCATTTGTATCAGCCAACCCCAGCTCACTGTGAGGACTGGTATAGCTGAACGGTTTCGGTTTTGTTTTTGCAGAACTTTTCAACCCTTTTGAATCCTCAATCTCAAATTTGAATTCTCATATTTTTTCCCATCAAATTGACCACCCCTACCACTTGTATCAGCTAACCCTAGAACGCAGTACGGGCTGGTATAGCTGAACCGGTCAGTTTTGTTTTTTCATATCTTTTCCATCCCCTTGAATCCTCAATCTCATATTTGAATTCTCATATTTTTTTTTCCACCAAATTGACCACTCCTAGGGTTTGTGTCAGCAAGCCCCAGCTCACTGTACGGACTGGAATAGCTGAACCGGTTCAGTTTTGTTTTTGCTGATCTATTCTATCCTTTTGAATTCTCAATCTCTAATTTGAATTCTCATATTTTTTTTTCACCAAATTGACCACTCCTAGGGTTTGTGTCAGCAAGCCCCAGCTCACTGTACGGATTGGAATAACTGAACCGGTTCAGTTTTGTTTTTGCTGATCTATTCTATCCTTTTGAATCCTCAATCTCTAATTTGAATTCTTATATTTTTTTCCCATCAAATTGACCACTCCAAGCATTTGTATCAGCCAACCTGAGCTTACTGTACGGACTAGTATATCTGAACCGGTTCAGTTTTGTTTTTGCAGATCTTTTCTATCATTTTGATTCCTTAATCTCTAAATTGAATTCGCATATTTTTTCCCATCAAATTGACCACTCCTAGGGTTTGTATCAGCCAACTCCAGCTTATTGTACGGATTGGTATAGCTGAACCGGTTCAGTTTTGTTTTTGCTGATCTATTCTATCCTTTTGAATTCTCAATCCCTAATTTGAATTCTCATATTTTTTTTTCCACCAAATTGACCACTCCTAGCGTTTGTGTCAGCAAGCCCCAGCTTACTGTACGGACTAGAATAGCTGAACCGGTTCAGTTTTGTTTTTGCTGATCTATTCTATCCTTTTGAATCCTCAATCTCTAATTTTAATTCTTATATATTTTCCCCATCAAATTGAGCACTCCAAGCATTTGTATCAGCCAACCTGAGCTTACTGTACGGACTAGTAGATCTGAACCGGTTCAGTTTTGTTTTTATAGATCTTTTCTGTCCTTTTGATTCCTTAATCTCTAAATTGAATTCGCATATTTTTTCCCATCAAATTGACCACTCCTAGGGTTTGTATCAGCCAACTCCAGCTTACTGTACGGATTGGTATAGCTGAACCGGTTCAGTTTTGTTTTTGCAGATCTTTTCCATCTCCTTGAATTCTCAATCTCTAATTTGAATTCCCATATTTTTTCCCATCAAATTGACCTCTCTTAGCATTTGTATCAGCCAACCCTAGCTCACTGTACGGACTGGTATAGCTGAACCGGTTCAGTTTTATTTTTACAGATCTTTTCTATCCTTTTGAATCCTCAATCTCTAATTTTAATTCCCAAATTTTTTCCCATCAAATTGACACTCCTAGCATTTGTATCAACCAACCCTTGCTCACTGTACGGACTGGGTTAGCAGAATCGGTTCAGTTTCAATTTTGTAGATCTTTTCTATCCTTTTGAATTCTCAATCTCTAATTTGAATTCTCATATTTTTTTCCCATCAAATTGACCACTCATAGGGTTTGTGTCAGCCAGCCCCATCGCACTGTACGGACTAGAATAGCGGAACTGGTTCAGTTTTGTTTTTGCAGATCGTTTCTATCCTTCTGAATCCTCAATCTCTAATTTGAATTCTCAGATTTTTTTCCCATCAAATCAACCACTCCTAGCATTTGTATCAACCAACCCTAGCTCATTGAAGGACGGGTGTAGCTGAACCGGTTCAGTTTTGTTTTTGCTGATCTTTTCAATCCTTTTGAATCCTTAATTTCTTATTTGAATTCCCATATTTTTTCCCATCAAACTGACCACTCATAGCATTTGTATCAGCCAACCCTAGCTCACTGTACGGACTGGTATAGCTGAACCAGTTCAGTTTTGTTTTTGCAGATCTCTTCCATCCCCTTGAATCCCCAATCTCTAATTCGAATTTCCATATTTTTTTCCCATCAAATTGCCCACTCATAGGGTTTGTGTCTGCCAGCCCCATCGCACTGTACGGACTAGAATAGCGCAACTGGTTCAGTTTTGTTTTTGCAGATCTCTTCCATCCCCTTGAATCCCCAATCTCTAATTCGAATTTCCATATTTTTTTCCCATCAAATTGCCCACTCATAGGGTTTGTGTCTGCCAGCCCCATCGCACTGTACGGACTAGAATAGCGCAACTGGTTCAGTTTTGTTTTTGCAGATCTCTTCCATCCCCTTGAATCCCCAATCTCTAATTCGAATTTCCATATTTTTTTCCCATCAAATTGCCCACTCATAGGGTTTGTGTCTGCCAGCCCCATCGCACTGTACGGACTAGAATAGCGCAACTGGTTCAGTTTTGTTTTTGCAGATCTCTTCCATCCCCTTGAATCCCCAATCTCTAATTCGAATTTCCATATTTTTTTCCCATCAAATTGCCCACTCATAGGGTTTGTGTCTGCCAGCCCCATCGCACTGTACGGACTAGAATAGCGCAACTGGTTCAGTTTTGTTTTTGCAGATCTCTTCCATCCCCTTGAATCCCCAATCTCTAATTCGAATTTCCATATTTTTTTCCCATCAAATTGACCACCCCTAGGGTTTGTATCAGCCAACCCAAGCTCACTGTACGGATTGGTATAGTTGAACCAGTTCAGTTTTTTTTTTTTGCGTATCTTTTATACCCTTTTGAATCCTCAATCTGTAATTTGAATTCCCATATTTTTTCCCATCAAACTGACCACTCATAGCATTTGTATCAGCCAACCCTAACTCACATTACGAACAGGGTTAGCTGAACCGGTTCAGTTTTGTTTTTGCAGATCTTTTCTACCCTTTTGAATCCTCAATCTCTAATTTGTATTCTTTTATTTTTTCCCATCAAATTGACCGCTTCTAGGGTTTGTATCATCCAACCCTAGCTAACTGTTCGGACTGTTATAGCTGAACCGGTTCAGTTTTGTTTTTGCTGATTTTTTCCATCCCCTTGAATCCCCAATCTCTAATTTGAATTCTCATATTTTTTCCCACCAAATTGACACTCGTAGCATTTGTATCAGCCAACCCTAGCTCACTGTACAGACTGGTATAGCTGAACTGGTTCAGTTTTGTTTTTGCAGATCTTTTCTACCCTTTTGAATCCTCAATCTCTATTTTGAATTCTCATCTTTTTTCCCATGAAATTTACCACTCCTAGCATTTGTATCAGCCAACCCTAGCTCACTTTATGAACTGGGTTAGCTGAACCGGTTCAGTTTTGTTTTGCAGATCTTTTCTACCCTTTTGAATCCTCAATCCCTAATTTTAATTCTCATATTTTTTCCCATCAAATTGACCACTCCTAGCACTTGTATCAGCCAACCCTTGCTCACAGTACGGACTGGGTTAGCTGAACCAGTTCAGTTTCATTTTGTAGATCTTTTCTATCCTTTTGAATTCTCAATCTCTAATTTGAATTCTCATATTTTTTTCCCATCACATTGACCACTCACAGTACGGACTGGGTTAGCTGAACCGGTTCAGTTTCATTTTTGTAGATCTTTTCTGTCCCCTTGAATCCTCCATCTCTAATTTGAGTACTAATATTTTTTCCCATCAAATTGACCACTCTTAGCCTTTGTGATACCCAACCCTAGCTCATTGTACCGACTGGTATAGCTGAAACGGTTCAGTTATGTTTTTGCAGATCTGTTCCATCCCTTTGAATCCTCAATCTATAATTCGAATTCTTATATTTTTTTCCCATCAAATTGACCGCTCGTTGGTTTTGAATCAGCCAACTGTAGCTCATTGTACAGACTGGCATATCTGAATCGGTTCAGTTCGATTCATTTATGTTTTTAGCGGATCCTTTCCACCCTGTTGAATCCTCAATCTCAAATTTGAATTCTCGTATTTTTTCCCATCAAAATGACCACTCCTAGCCTTTGTATCAGCCAACCTTAGCTCATTAAACAGACTGGTATGGCGGAACCAGTTTAGTTATGTTTTTGCAGATCTTTTCCATCCTTTTGAATCCTCAATCTCTAATTTGAATTCTCTTCTTTTTTCCTGTCAAATTGACCAATCATAGCCATTGAAACACCCAAACCTAGCTCATTGCACAGACTTGAATATTTGAACCGGTTCAGTTATATTTTTGTAGATCTTTTCCATCCCCTTGAATCCTCAATCCCTACTTTGAATTCTCATATTTTTTCCCATCAAAATGACCACTCCTAGCCTTTGTATCAGCCAACCCTAGCTCAATAAACAGACTGGTATGGCGGAACAAGGTCAGTTATGTTTTTGCATATCTTTTCCATCATTTTGAATTCTCAATCTCTAATTTGAATTCTCTTCTTTTTTCCCGTCAAATTGACCAATCAAAGCCATTGAAACAGCCAACCGTTGCTCATTGTACAGACTGGAATATTTGAACCGGTTCAGTTATGTTTTTGCAGCTATTTTCCATCCCTTTGAATCCTCAATCTCAAATTTGAATTCTCATATTTTGTCCCGTCAAATTGATCACTCGTAGCCAATGAAACCGCCAACCCTAGCTCATTGTACAGACTGGAATATCTGAACCGGTTCAGTTCGATTCATTTATGTTGTAGCAGATCTTTTCCGTCCCCCTGAATCCTCAATCTCTAATTTGAGTTCTAATATGTTTTCCCATCAAATTGACCACTCTTAGCCTTTGTAATAGCCAACCCTAGCTCAGTGCACAGACTGGTATAGCTGAACCGGTTCAGTTACGTTTTTGCAGATCTTTTCAATCCCTTTGAATCCTCAATATCTGATTTGAATTCTCATATTTTTTCCCATCAAATTGACCACTCGTAGCCTTTGAATTAGCCAACCCAAGCTCATTGTACAGACTGGAATATCTGATCCGGTTCTGTTCGATTCATTGATGTTTTAGCGGATCCTTTCCATCCCCTTGAATCCTCAATCTTTAATTTGAATTCTCAATTTTTTTCCCATTAAAATGACCACTCCTAGTCTTTGTATCAGCCAACCCTAGCAAATTAAACATAAGGGTATGGCTGAATCAGTTCAGTTATGTTTTTGCAAATCTTTTCCATCCCTTTGAATCCTCAATCTCTAATTTGAATTCGGATATTTTTTCCCATCAAATTGACCACTCCTAGCCTTTGACTTAGCCAACCCTAGCTCATTGTACAGACGAGAATATCTGAACCGGTTCAGTTCGTTTCATTTGTGTTTCAGCAGATCTTTTCGGTCCCCTTGAATCCTCAAACTCTAATTTGAATTCTCATTTTTTTTCCCATCAAAATGACCACTCCTAGCCTTTGTATCAGCAAACCCTATTTCATTAAGCAGACTGGTATGACGGAACCAGTTCAGTTATGTTTTTAAAGATCTTTTCCATCCCTGTGAATCCCTAATCTCCAATTTGAATTCTCATATTTTTTTCCCATCAAAATGACCACTCCTAGCCTTTGTATCAGCCAACCCCAGCTCATTAAATTGACTAGTACGGCGGAACCAGTTCAGTTATCTTTTTAAAGATCTTTTCCATCCCTTTGAATCCCTAATCTCTAATTTGAATTCTCTTCTTTTTTCACGTCAAATTGACCAATCATAGCCATTGAAACAGCCAACCCTAGAACATTCTACAGACTCGAATATCTGAACCGGTTCAGTTATGTTTCAGCAGATCTTTTCCGTCCCCTTGAATCCTCAATCTCTAATTTGAGTTCTAATATATTTTCCCATCAAATTGACCACTCTTAGCCTTTATAATAGCCAACCTTAGCTCATTGTACAGACTGGTATAGCTGAACTGGTTCAGTTATGTTTTTTCACATCTTTTCCATCCCTTTGAATCATCAATCTCAAATTTGAATTCTCTTCTTTTTTCCCGTCAAACTGACCAATCATAGCCATTGAAACAGCCAACCCTAGTTCATTGTACAGACTGGAATATGTGAAACGGTTCTGTTGTGTTTCTGCAGATCTTTACCATCCCTTTGAATTCTCAATCTCAATTTTGAATTCTCATCATTTGTCCCGCCAAATTGACCACTTGTAGCCATTGAAACACACAACCCTAGCTTATTCTACAGACTGGAATATCTGAACCGGTTCAGTTCGATTCATTTAGGTTTCAGCAGATCTTTTCCGTCCCCTTGAATCCTCAATCTCCAATTTGAGTTATAATATTTTTTCCCATCAAATTGACCATTGTTAGCCTTTGTAATAGCCAACCCCAGCTCAGTGTACAGATGGGTATATTTTAAACGGTTCAGTTACGTTTTTACAAATCTTTTACATCCCTTTGAATACTCAGTCCCTAATTTGAATTCTCATATTTTTTTTCCCATCAAAATGACCACTCCTAGCCTTTGTATCAGCCAACCCTAGATAACTGTACGGACTGGTATAGCTGAACCGGTTCAATTTTATTTTTGCAGATCTTTTCTACCGTTTTGAATCCTCAATCTCTGAATTGAATCCTCATATTTTAACCCTATATCAAATTGACAACTCCTAACATTTGTATCAGCCAACCCTAGCTCACTGAACAGACTGGCATAGCTGAACTGGTTCAGTTTTGTTTTTGCAGATCTTTTCTGCCGTTTGAATCCACAATCTCTGAATTGAATCCTCATACTTTTTCCCATCAAATTGACTACTCCTAGCATTTGTATCAGCCAACCCTAGCTCATTGCACAGACCGGAATATCTGAACCGATTCAGTTCGATTCATTTATGTTTACGCAGATCTTTTCCATCCCTCTGAATCCTTAATCTCTAATTTGAATCCTCACATTTTTTGCCATCAAATTGACAACTCATAGGGTTTGTATTAGCCAACCTAGCTCACTGTACGAACTTGTGTAGCTGAACCGGTCCAGTTTTGTTTTTTCAGATCATTTCCACCCTTTTGAATCCTCATATTCTTTGCCATCAAATTGACCACTCCTAGGGTTTGTATCAGCCAACCCTAGTTTGCTGTATGGACCGGTATAGCTGAACCGGTTCAGTTTTGTTTTTGAAGATCTTTTCTACCGTTTTGAATCCTCAATCTCTGAATTGAATCCTCATATTTTTTCCTATCAAATTGACCACTGCTAGGGTTTGTATCAGCCAACACTAGCTCACTGTACGGATTGGTATAGCTAAACCGGTTCAGGTTTGTTTTTGCAGATATTTTCCATCCCTTTGAATGCTCAATCTCTAATTTGAATCCTCACTTTTTTTGCCATCAAATTGGCCACTCATAGCATATGTATCAGCCAACCCTAGCTCACTGTACGGACTGGTGTAGCTGATCCTGTTCAGTTTTGTTTTTTCAGATTTTTTCCATCCTTCTGAATCCTCAATCTCTAAATTGAATCCTCACATTCTTAGCCATCAAATTGACCACTCCTAGGGTTTGTATCATCCAACCCTAGCTCACTGTACGGACTGGAAAAGCTGAACCGGTTCAGTTTTGTTTTTCCGGACCTTTTGCATGGTTTTGAATTCTCAATGTCTAATTCGAATTCCATATTTTTTCCCTTCAAATTGACCACTGCTAGCACTTGTATCAGGCAACCCTAGCTCACACTACGGACTGGGTTAGCTGAACGGTTCAGTTTTGTTGTTGTAGATCTTTTCTGCCCTTTTTGAATCCTCAATCTCTAATTTTGAATTATCATATTTTTTTCCCATCAAATTGACCACTCATCGCATTTGTATCAGCCAACCCTAGCTCACTGCACGGACTGGGTTAGCTGAACCGGTTCAGTTCTGTTTTTGCAGATCTTTTCAACCCTTTGGAATCCTCAATCTCTAATTTGAATTCTCATGTTTCTTCCCATCAAATTGACCACTCCTAGCACTTGTATCAACCAACCCTAGCTCGCTGTACGGACTGGAATATCTGAACCGGTTCTGTTCAATTCATTATTGATTCCGTAGATCTTTTCCATCCCTTTGAATCCTCAATCTCTAACTTGAATTCTCATGTTTTTTCTCATCAAATTGAACATTCCTAGCACTTGTATCAACCAACTTTACCTAACTGTGCGAACTGGTGTAGCTGAACCGGTTCAGCATTGTTTAATCAAATCTTTTCTGCCCTTTTGAATCTTCAACCAATAATTTGAATTCTCTTGTTTTTTCGCATCAAATTGACCACTACTAGCACTTGTATTAGCCAACCCTAGCTCACTGTACGGACTGGGTTAGCTGAATCGGTTCAGTTTTGTTTTTGCAGATCTTTTCTATCGTTTTGAATCCTCAATGTCTAATTCGAATTCTCATATTTTTTTCCCATCAAATTGACCACTCATAGCACTTGTATCTACCAACCCTAGCACACTGTACGGACTGTGTCTGCTGAACCGGTTCAGTTTTGTTTTTGCAGATCTTTTCCACCCACTTGAATCCTCAATCTCTAATTTGAATTCTCATATTTTTTTCCCATCAAATTGAGCACTCCTAGCACTTGTATCAGCAAACCCTAGCTCACTGTACAAACTGTGTTTGCTGAACCGGTTCAGTTTTGTTTTTGCAAATCTTTTCCACCCACTTGAATCCTCAATCTCTAATTTGAATTCTCATATTTTTTCCCATCAAATTGAGCACTCCTAGCACCTGTATCAGGCAACCCGAGCTCGCTGTACGGACAAGGTTAGTTGAACCGATTCAGTTTTATTGTTGCAGATCTTTTCTGCCCACCTGAATCCTCAATTTGTAATTTGAATTCTCAAATTTTTTCCCCATAAATTTTCCCCTCCTAGCACACGTATCAGCCAACCCTGGCTCACTGTACGGACTGGGTTTCCTAAACCGGTTCAGTTTTGTTTTTGAAGATCTTTTCTACCCACCTGAATCATCAATCTCTAATTCGAATTCTCATATTTTGTCCCATCAAATTGACCACTCCTAGCACTTGTATAAGCCAACCCTAGGTCACTGTACGGACTAGGTTTGCTGAACCAGTTCAGTTTTGTTTTTGCAGATCTTTTCTGCCCTTTTGAATCCTCAATCATTAAATTCAATTCTCTTGTTTTTTCCCATCAAATTGAGCACTCCTAGCACTTGTATCAGCCATTCCTATATCACAGTACGGACCGGGTTTGCTGAACCGGTTCAGTTTTGTTTTTGCAGATCTTTTCTACCCACTTCAATCCTGAATCTCTAATTTGTGTTCTCATATTTTTTCATTTCAAATTGACCACTCTTAGCACTTGTATCAGGCAACCCTAGCCCACGGTACGGACTTGGTTAGTTGAACCGGTTCAGTTTTATTGTTGCAGATCTTTTCTGCCCACTAGAATCCTCAATCTCTAATTTGAATTCTCATATTTTTTTTCCATCAAATTGACCACTCCTAGCACTTGTATCAAGCAACCCTCACTGTACGGACTAGGTTAGTTGAACCGGTTCAGTTTTATTGTTACAGATCTTTTCTATCCACTTGAATCCTCAATCTCTAATTCAAATTCTCATATTTTTTCCCATCAAATTGACCACTCCTAGCATTTGTATCAGCCAACCCTAGCTCACTGTACGGACTGGTATAGCTGAACCGGTTAAATTTTGTTTTTGCAGATCTTTTCTATCCTTCTCAATCTCTAATTTGAATTCTCATCTTTTTTCCATTGAAATTGACCACTCTTAGCCTTTGAATTAGCCAACCCAACCTCATTGCACAGACTGGAATATCTTAACCGGTTCAGTTCGATTAATTTATGTTTACGCAGATCTTTTCCATCCCTTTGAATCCTTAATCTCTAATTTGAATCCTCACATTTTTTGCCATCAAATTGACAACTCATAGGGTTTGTATCAGCCGACCCTAGCTCACTGTACGGACATGTATAGCTGAACCGGTCCAGTTTTGCTTTTTCAGATCGTTTTCATCCTTTTGAATCCTCAATCTCTAAATTGAATCCTCACATTGTTTGCCATCAAATTGACCAATCCTAGGGTTTGTATCAGCCAACCCTAACTCGTTGTACGTACTGTTATAGCTGAACCGGTTCAGTTTTGTTTTTGAAGATCTTTTCTACCGTTTTGAATCCTCAATCTCATAATTGAATCCTCGTATTTTTTCCCATCAAATTGACCACTCCTAGGGTTTGTATCAGCCAACACTAGCTCACTGTACGGACTGGTATAGCTAAACCGGTTCAGGTTTGTTTTTGCAGATCTTTTCCATCCCTTTGAATCCTCAATTTCTAATTTGAATCCTCAAATTTTTTGCCAACAAATTGACAAATCATAGGGTTTGTATCAGCCAACTCTAGCTCATTGTACGGACTGGTGTAGCTGATCCGGTTCAGTTTTGTTTTTTCAGATTTTTTCCATCCTTCTGAATCCTCAATCTCTAAATTGAATCCTCATATTCTTAGCCATCAAATTGACCACTCCTAGGGTTTGTATCATCCAACCCTAGCTCACTGTACGGACTGGAATGGCTAAATCGGTTCAGTTTTGTTTATCCGGATCTTTTCCATGGTTTTGAATTCTCAATGTCTAATTCGAATTCCAAATTTCTTCCCATCAAATTGACCACTGCTAGCACTTGTATCAGTCAACCCTAGCTCAAACTACAAACTAGGTTAGCTGAACCGGTTCAGTTTTGTTGTAGCAGATCCTTTCTTCCCTTTTTGAATCCTCAATCTCTAATTTGAATTCCCATATTTTTTCCCCATCAAATTGACCACTCCTAGCATTTGTATCAACCAACCCTAGCTCACTGTACGGACTGGGTTAGCCGAACCAGTTCAGTTCTGTTTTTGCAGATCCTTTCAACCCTTTGGAATCCTCAATCTCTAATTTGAATTCGCATGTTTGTTCCCATCAAATTCACCACTCCTAGCACTTGTATAAACCAACCCTAGATCACTGTACGGACTGGAATATCTGAACCGGTTCTGTTCTATTCATTATTGTTTTCGTAGATCTTTTCCATCCCTTTGAATCCTCAATCTCTAATTTGAATTCCCATGTTTTTTCCCATCAAATTGAACACTCCTAGCACTTGTATCAACCAACTCTAGCTAACTATGCGAACTGGTATAGCTGAACCGGTTCAACATTATTTTTTCAAATCTTTTCTGCCCTTTTGAATCCTCAATCAATAATTTGAATTCTCTTGTTTTTTTCCATCAAATTGACCACTCCTAGCACTTGTATTAGCCAACTCTAGCTCACTATACGGACTGGGTTAGCTGAATCGGTTCAGTTTTGTTTTTGCAGATCTTTTCTATCGTTTTGAATCCTCAATGTCTAATTCAAATTCTCCTAATTTTTCCCATCAAATTGACCACTCCTAGCATTTGTATCAACCAAGCCTAGCTCACTGTACGGACTTGTGTAGCTGAACCGGTCCAATTTTGTTTGATCAGATCGTTTCCATCCTTTTGAATCCTCAATCTCTAAATTGATTCCTCATATTCTTCGCCATCAGATTGACCACTCCTAGGGTTTGTATCAGCCAACCCTAGCTCGCTGTACGGAGTGTTATAGCTGAATCGGTTCAGTTTTGTTTTTGAAGATCTTATCTACCGTTTTGAATCCTCAATCTCTGAATTAAATCCTCGTATTTTTTCCCATCAAACTGACCACTCCTAGGGTTTGTATCAGCCAACAATGGCTCACTGTACGGACTGGTATAGCTACACCGATTCAGGTTTGTTTTTGCAGATCTTTTCCATTCCCTTGAATCCCCAATCTCTAATTTGAATCCTCACATTTTTTGCCATCAAATTGACCACTCATTGGGTTTGTATCAGCCAACCCTAGCTCACTGTACGGACTGGTGTAGCTGATACGGTTCAGTTTTGCTTCTTCAGATTGTTTCCATCCTTCTGAATCCTCAATCTCTAAATTGAATCCTCATATTCTTAGCCATCAAATTGACCCACCCTAGGGTTTGAATCATCCAACCCTAGCTCACTGTACGGACTGGAATAGCTAAACCGGTTCAGTTTTGTTTTTCCAGATCTTTTCCATGGATTTGAATTCTCAATGTCTAATTCGAATTCCATATTTTTTCCCACCAAATTGACCACTGCTAGCACTTGTATCAGGCAACCCAAGCTCACACTACGGATTGGGTTAGCTGAACCGGTTCAGTTTTGTTGTTGCAGATCTTTTCTGCCCTTTTTGAATCCTCAATCCCTAATTTGAATTCTCATATTCTTTTCCCATCAAACTGACCACTCCTAGCATTTGTATTAGCCAACCCTAGCTCACTGTACGGACTGGGTTAGCCGAACCGGTTCAGTTATGTTTTTGCAGATCTTTTCAACCCTTTGAAATCCTCAATCTCTAATTTGAATTTTCATGTTTGTTCCCATCAAATTGACCACTCCTAGCACTTGTATCAATCAACCCTAGCTCACCGTACGGACTGGAATATCTGAACCGGTTCTGTTCAATTCATTATTGTTTCCGTAGATCTTTTCCATCCCTTTGAATCCTCAATCTCTAATTTGAATTCTCATATTTTTTCCCATCAAATTGAACACTCTGAGCACTTGTATCAACCAACTCTAGCTAACTCTGCGAACTGGTATAGCTGAACCGGTTCAGTATTGTTTTTTTAAATCTCTTCTGCCCTTTTGAATCCTCAATCAAAAATAAGAATTCTCTTGTTTTTTCCCATCAAATTGACCACTACTAGCACTTGTATTAGCCAACCCTAGCTCAATGTACGGACTGGGTTAGCTGAATCGGTTCAGTTTTATTTTTACAGATGTTTTCTATCATTTTGAATCCTCAATGTCTAATTCGAATTCTCATAATTTTTCCCATCAAATTGACCACTCCTAGAACTTGTATCAACCAACCCTAGCTCACTGTACGGACTGTGTTTGCTGAACGGGGTCAGTTTTGTTTTTGCAGATCTTTTCCACCCACCTGAATCCTCAATCTCGAATTTGAAATCTCATATTTTTTTCCCATCAAATTGAGCACTCCTAGCACTTGTAACAGCCAACCCTAGCATGCCGTACGGACTGGGTTTGCTGAACCGATTCAGTTTTGTTTTTGC
Source organism: Prunus avium (assembly GCF_002207925.1). Next base: position 1,079,447 of record NW_018921332.1, read on the forward strand.
AGATCTTTTTTGCCCTTTTGAATCCTCAATCATTATGTTGAATTCTCATATTTTTTCCGATCAAATTGACCACTCCTAGCACTACTATCAGGCAACCCGAGCTCACTGTACGGACAGGGTTAGTTGAACCGGTTCAGTTTTATTGTTGCAGATCTTTTCTGGCCACTTGAATCCTCAATCTGTAATATGAATTCTCAAATTTTTTCCCCTTAAATTGACCCCTCCTAGCACATGTATCAGCCAAACCTAGCTCACCGTACGGACTGAGTTTGCTGAACCGGTTCAGTTTTGTTTTTACATATCTTTTCTACCTACTTGAATCATCAATCTCTAATACGAATTCTCATATGTTTTCCCATCAAATTGACCACTGCTAGCACTTGAATAAGCCAACCCTAGGTCACTGTACGGACTGGGTTTGCAGAACCGGTTTAGTTTTGTTTTTGCAGATCTTTTCTACCAACTTCGATCCTGAATCTCTAGTTAGTATTCTCAGATTTTTTTCCCATCAAATTGAGCACTCCTAGCACTTGTGCCAGCGAACCCTAGGTCACTGTACGGACTGGGTTTGCTGAACCGATTCAGTTTTGTTTTTGCAGATCTTTTCTGCCATTTGGAATCCTGAATCATTGAATTGATTTCTCATATTTTTTCCCTTGAAATTGACCATTCCTAGCGCTTGTATCAGGCAACCCTAGCTCATTGTACGGACTTGGTTAGTTGAACCGGTTCAGTTTTATTGTTGCAGATCTGTTTTGCCCACTAAAATCCTCAACCTTTAATTTCAATTCTCATATTTGTTTCCATCAAATTGACCACTCCTAGCACTTGTATCAGGCAACCCTCACTGCACGGACTGGGTTAGTTGAACCGGTTCAGTTTTATTGTCACAGATCTTTTCTGCCCACATGAATCCTCAATTTCCAATTTGAATTCCCATATTTTTTCCCATCAAATTGACCACTCCTAGCTCTTGTAAAGGACAACCCAGCTCACTGAACTGGTTTTGCTGGAACGGTTCAATTTTGTTTTTGTACATCTTTTCTACCCACTTGAATCCTCAATGTCTAATCTGAATTCTCATATTTTTTTCCCGGACTGGTTTTGCTGAAACGGTTCAATTTTGTTTTTGTACATCTTTTCTACCCACTTGAATCCTCAATGTCTAATCTGAATTCTCATATTTTTTTCCCATCAAATTGAGCACTCCAAGCACTTGTATCAGCCAACCCTGGCTCACTGTACGGACTGGGTTAGTTGAACTGGTTCAGTTTTATTGTTGCAGATCTTTTCTGCCCACTTGAATCCCCAATGTGTAATTTGAATTCTCAAATTTTTTCACCTTAAATGGACCCCTCCTAGCACATGTATCAGCCAACCCAAGCTCGCTGTACGGACTGGGTTTGCTGAACCGGTTCAGTTTTGTTTTTGCAGATCTTTTCTACCCACAAGAATCCTCAATCTCTAATTCAAATTCTCATATTTTTTTGCCATCAAATTGACCACTTCTAGCACCTGTATCAGCCAACCCTAGCTCACTGTACGGATTGGGTTAGCTGAATCGGTTCAGTCCTGTTTTTGCAGATCTTTTCTGCCCATTTGAATCCTCAATCTCTAATTTGAACACTGATGTTTTTTCCCAACAAATTGACCACTTCTAGCACCTGTATCAGCCAACCCTAGCTCACTGTACGGATTGGGTTAGCTGAATCGGTTCAGTCCTGTTTTTGCAGATCTTTTCTGCCCTTT
>NW_018921333.1:25674-36132 GCF_002207925.1 Prunus avium
AGAACTATGGAATACACCAACCACTCCGATTAGGAACGAACTGCCTTTAAACATTAATTGTCCAATTTCTTAGACCTATTGATTTCGGATCGAGCCCAAAACTTGGGCAACATCATAATATGGTGGGACGAGTCATTTGGTTAGTTTTGAGTGAAATCCGATCTCTAGAACTATGGAATTCACCAACCACTTCGATTAGGAACGAAATGCCTTTGAACATAAATTGTCCAATTTTTTAAACCTATTGATTTCGGATCGAGCCCAAAACTTGTGCAACTTCATAATATGGTGGGAGGAGTCATTTGGTTAAGTTTGAGTGAAATTCGATCTCTAGAACAACCCAAAACACCGACCACTCCAATCAGGAACGAACTGCCTTCGAACTTGAATTGTTCAATTTCTTACACCTATTGACTTCGTATCGAGCCCAAAACTTGGGCAACATCATAATATGGTGGGAGGAGTCATTTTGTTAAGTTTGAGTGAAATCCGATCTCTAGAACTACCCAAAACAGCAACCACTCCAATTAGGAACGAACTGCCTTTGAACATGAATTGTCCAATTTCTTAAACCTATTGATTTCGGATCGAGCCCAAAGCTTGGGCAACATCATAACATGGTGGGAGGATTCATTTGGTTAGTTTTGAGTGAAATCCGATCTCAAGAACTATGGAATACACCAACCACTCCGATTAGGAACGAACTGTTTTCGAACATAAATTGTCCTATTTCTTACACCTATTGATTTCCGATCGAGCCCAAAACTTGGGCAACATCATAATATGGTGGGAGGAGTTATTTGGTTAAGTTTGAGTGAAATCCAGTCTCTAGAACTTCCCAAAACACCAACCACTCCAATTAGGAACGAACTGCCTTTCAACTTGAATTGTCTAATTTCTTACACCTATTGATTTCGGATCGAACCCAAAACTTGGCCAACATCATAATATGGTGGGAGGAGTCGTTTGGTTAGTTTTGAGTGAAATCCGATCTCTAGAATTATGGAATACACCAACGAGTCCTATTAGGAGCGAACTGCCTTTGAACATAAATTGTCCAATTTCTTACAACTATTGAGTTCGGATCGAGCCCAAAACTTGGGCAACATCATAATGTGGTGGGATGTGATAGGATCCGACCCAAATTCCACTTTGAAATCCGAGCCAAACCCTGACCCCACTCTAGGTCCCTCTTGCGGGTCTCCTTGTGCCCGGGTACCTGAATAACCATCATAATCTTTTATTAATAACTCTGCTCAATAATTTAATATTAAGATAAAAACCCTGACCCCCACACTACAAGAAAAACACCCTTTACTGACGGCTAAAAAGCGTCACTATAGCCATTAGATGATGGTTCCAAAAGCGTCAGGGACACCACTGTCAGGAAAGGGTACCACCTTACTTGATGCTTATTATCCGTCAAGAAATAGTGTTTCCTGACAGGTAAAAAGCGTCACGAATTAGTGAAAAACCGTCAACGAAAGCTTTTCTTGTCGCTTAATAAGTATCAATAAATATATTTCCTGACATTTAATAAATTTTTCTTGACGGTTCTTAGCCGTCAAGAGTTGTAGAACTAAAATTTAAAAAAATAAATAAAAAATAAAAAAAAAGCTTCCTAGACAACTAAAGTTTCAAAGAATTTAGTAGCTAAATGAATATATTAAAAAAATAACAATCTGAAATTTAATATCCACTAAAATAGAATATTGAGGTACAAACATTCAAAAACTCGTAATAACGTGTTAACTATCTTGAGAAATGATATTACAAAAACATAAAAAAAAATTACATTGAAAACAATACATGCTGAAATAAACCAAACTGTCTAGTATAATAAAACGTAGAACTTCTAACTTAGAAGCTTGACTTTCCGTAGCACTTGTCTTTGTAGTTTAAGCCTCCATGTACACATCAATCTGCCAGTATAGGTAAGACATGAATTTAAAGAATTAAGAGATACAACCAATGAACACATCAACCTTGTCCAACACCAATAAAGTCTCATATCATGCACATATTCATTACCAAATATAAATGCCCACTTCTTTTGGTTCAAATGCAGAGAAGAACTTGAGAGGAAACTCCAATTTGTGTTGTTTAGAAAGTTATTTGGAATTCGATAATGAGATTAAACTCAAAATTCTTACCAGCAGGACAAATTATCAACACAATTAGCACAAAAAGCATAAATCCAATTCCCTGAGCTTTCTTCTTCATGCAAAAGTTGGGTACAAGCACACGAACTGGAAAATTAAAAGCCAACTTAAATATTGGCACAGAGAGTATTATAACAACAATAACCTCTACATAAAAGCATTCATTTATGCAAATGCATGAATGTTTCTCAGTAGAAGAGAATGCCAAGTTACAAGAAACGACCCTATTGAGAAATCCCAAAACCAACACATAATATCATTTAATCTGCTTAGAAACAATATAACTCTCAAGCCTCAACAACACAATCGTCATTGAAACTGAACAGAGTTTTTACACTTTAGCTTGTTGGTGATTTGGAAGCAATTAGATACTGCTGAAGTGAAAAGAAAGGGATTATTCAATTTCGCCATCTCATATACTCACTCTTCAAGATTTTCCTGTCTTAAGGCATATAAAATATTAAAGCATTACCTTGAGTGATACCTAGATTAGCATCTGCATGAATGTCAGCTACAACATTTGCATAATCTAAAATCTGCAAAAAAAACAAAAGTGAAAAAAATCTTGCGTTATTAAAATAAAAAATCAAAAGTGGAAAACTTATTTCTGAAATAAAATTAACAGCTCATTGAAAAAATCCCAAAACAGCTAATTTTGCATTTTCTAAAAAGAGCAAACAATTTCAATTCTCAGCCATATACTTGTTGGACCCAACAAAGAATGAAAACTTTGCAAAAAAGGAAAAAGAAAAAAAAGAATGAGAACTAAAATTAAAAGAGGAAATGGAACCAGATCTAAAACATAATAAATTGTGAGAAATAAATACGTTTCCTGTAAGGCATTAGGGATTACCTCAAATCATTTTCATAATATTGATTTGTTGCCTTCCCAGCAAGACCTTGGAAAATAAAAAACAAATAACAGAACTGAATTTCATGAAAAATATATCAACAACAATAGTACCCAGCATGAAAAGAAGAATCTAACCCCAACTCTGTCCAAAACGCTGAGAAACAAGAAGAGACATGCATCAAAATGAAAAGTTAGTTTTATAAATGATTTGAACAACAGTCCCTTTTGCAAGCAATAGAACCTTGGATACATAAAAAAAATTGAACACCCATAGACCTCGAATTCATGTCAGTGAATGAAAGCAGACCAAACATTTCAAGTGCTCTTCCAATTTGGTATAAGAGTCCTCAAAAAGTAGAAATTATGCAAAGAACTGGATGTATACAAATTCAGATAAGTAAAAGATAGAGCAAAGGCTAGATAAGTGTAAATGGCTCCATCTAAAACTGGATGACCGAGAAAAGAATAACAAGCATCACCATTACCACACTCTTCAACTTAAAATCCATAAAAATTAAAAAATTAAACCTAAAAAACAAATCATACTCCTAGAAAAAGACCTAGAAATTCTTATTTCAGAAACTTCCCCAATTTCTATATAATTCGAAAATAGATATTACAAAAAACATAATTAGGGCTTACAATGGAGGAAGAGAGACTGAGCGAGGGGTGAGCGAGCCACTAAGAGAGCACGAGCTAGCCACAGCGATAGAGAAAGAGAGGCAAAGCAAGAGTGAGAAAGAAAGAGTGAAAGAGAAGAGAGAAATTGTGAGAGTGAGAAGGAACGAGAGAAGAGAGAGAGAGAGAGAGAGCGAGAGTGTGAGTGCGAGTGAGAAAGAGAGGGAGCTTTTGAAAAATTGGGGTTTCACTTGTGAAAAATCAGATCCCGCTTTTATTTTTAGTCCCCGCCCACAATCGCATCTTTTTCTTTTTCTCTTACAGTGGTTACACTTCCCCTGGACTGCGCTCCTTGTGCATTGTTATTATTCTTCTTAAAACTGGATATTTAAAATAAAAATCAGCAAACCCTAATTTCCTACAACCTCATTATTAATAAAACACAGAAGAAAAAAAACCCCAAATTAAGAATCACAGTCCAAAGCAATTCAATTGCAAAGATTATTAAAAGTAAACTGAAACTGATCAGAAACAAACAAACCCTACACATCTATATATAACTCTATATAATACACCTATAAGCACCTGCGATTGGAGGAGATGGAAGGGGCGGGCCCACCGGCGCCGGCGGCGGTGCCCTTAGCGTACACGGGTGAGTATCCCCTGTGCTGCTGATTAGAGCTTGCGGATCGCCCTGTTTTCCGATACTGCATCTCGTTCTTATCCGACCTTGATTGATTGAAGGATATATATTCCTATCCTTAGTTCCCAATTTCTCGTTCAAATTTCAGTCCTTTTTGTTCTCTGCAACAAACCACGCAGATCCACAAAACCCAAACCAAATCAAACAAACCCTAAAAAGCCAGAAATATACAAACACATAGATATTTATCGTGTTTACACAATAATCCAATTGAATATAGGAGTGGTTAGGGTTTGATTAGTGTACCTGCGGAGAGAGAGTAAGAGTAAAGATTAGGGTTTTATTGGGACACCATGAGAAATCGCAAAGAGTGATGAAAAACTTAAAACAGAGAGAGAGAGAGAGAGAGAGAGAGAGAGAGAGAGAGAGGTAAAAAAAAGAGAAAGAGAAGAATAATAACTTAAGAGTGCTGCTATACGAACCCTAAAATTAACTGAGTACACCTTACTATCAAATTATTTATTGAATTACAAATTTACCCTAATATAAAATGACCAAAAAGGATATATTGAATTGTGAAACAAAAATAATTTTAATAAATACACCCTACTCACCATATTCAACCGTAATCAAACGCAAATAAACTTTCGTGTTGCTTGGTGCCAGTAAAAGGATTTGTTAGCTTGTTTCAGCAAAGTGAATCATGGGGGTTATCTTGTTTCAAGTACCACCTAATGAGCTATATAGATTTTCTCATCGAATTCCTTCGTTCAAGATTACTAGTGCTTAACAATGATGGCCTTCCATGTCCACCTCAAGAACTGTAACTGTATTTTGGTTTGAAGACTGACGTTGGCTTATTGGGGTCACTTCTTTGATTATGTTTCTCTCTAAATCAATTTGGCCCTCTCTTCTTTTCACTGGTTGGAGTTGTAGCCCCATTTTCTTTCCAATTGTTTATGGTGTACTTAGTTAATTTTACATTTTGATTAAAATATTAGGGTGTACTTAGATCATATGGTGTACTCATTTAATTTTAGGGTTCGTTTAGCAGTACTCTAACTTAATGCTATCTTCATTTATTTATTTTTTTTATTTAATTTTTTTGGTCTGAAACTAGCTTGTTTAAAGTATCAGCTTTTGTTTTTTTTTCTCTTTTTCTTTTCGTCTCTAAGGGTGTTTTTTAGAAAGTTTCAAGTATACAAGGGTTTTAACTTACGCTTTTTCATATAATGTCAAGAAAAAGTGATAAAGAGTTGACGTTCTTTATTAAATGTCAAGGAAAGTGACATATAGTTGACGTTTCTTGTAAAACGTCATGAAAACCTACTATGTAGTTGACGCTTTTTAAAAAGCGTCACAGCTTCATAGAATAGGTGATGGTTTTGCAAAAAGCGTCAACTATGAAGTGTCAACTAAGGCCCATTTTCTTGTAGTGCCAGCTCCTGAAAGTGTGTGCATCTCTTTTAAAGGTCATTCCTATGCCTACATTAACTTTCCTCTCAATGGGCATGATTTAGTAGTAACTCGGGACTCAAAAGCGATAAAGTCCCAAAAAGTCAACTCAGGACCCTGTGGGGTCCACGACCTCAGAATTCTGATCCGATCGCTCCTAGAGGTCCCACTATGCCTAGGACACATGTCCCGAGAGTTTGGTCTCGATCGGAAGGTTGGATTGCTCACGATTGCACGATCGCATGATCGCACGGACGAATGAACGATTTTCCGTAATACTAACCCTAGGGTTGGCCTTTTCGGAGTATCTGGGACTCCGATTCGCAATCCGTCAAATCCTACACAATCCTGAAAGTACCTAGATCGACATACTCCAGTCTGACTACAATCCAACGGTCTGAACGTATTGAACCCAGAAATCACACACTATGCGAGATCCGTTCGGGGTTCAAACGTTATCCGAATTGAGATCCGCGAAATCCTACGCGCTCGCGAGGACACGAGGATCATTCTAGGACCAAGATTGGTCCCAGATACCTAGCTCACGCGCCGCCCACGCGCCGACAGCGCGTGGGTGTGCATAGTAAATTCCGACGGCCGGAAAATCTCCAAACCGCCTGCCCAAACTCCTAGCCTAGGTAAAACACCTAATTTGGAACCACTTTTGTTCTTGGACTAAGGCCAAAAAGTGACTGGAAGTGGCTAAAACTGAGCTCTCAAACTCGGCAGAATTTCAACTCGAAATTTAATCTGTCAAACCTCAAAATCTCTCAAATCCTACCCAACCATCAGCTAAATCGTGAAAAATAGCTAGAAATCCATACCTAATTCGTCCAATTTGGTGGCTGGAGGAGAGAGAACGAAGCTCGGGAAGTTTTGCCAAAAACCGACGGTTTCGAAGCTTTTTCCGGCGAGATGTCCAGCTAACGATGGCTGGGAGGCGGTGGACAACAAACCCTTCCATCTTCATATTCTGATATGCGAGTGAATAAAACTGTACAACAAACTCTGCTCTGAACTCTGACCATTTAATGGTTGATGGGTTCAGATATCTCCTCCTGATTGATTCCCACCAATATCAAGTATTTCTGGCCAAAAAGAAAGGGGCCAGAGTCACCCTGTGATCGTGTGGAACGGCTAACACCTCCATAATCCACTTTATCCTCTCTAACCACTCCTCAGCTACAGCTGGGCCAACATCACCTTCAAAATCGGTGGCCCCTAACCTCTTAACATGATCTACAAAGCTCGGAGAAGGATCTCCGGATTGCCCAGTTCTGGATAGGGCCTGAGTCAACGCCTCCAACAAATGCCTGCTCTACCGGTTCGAGTACTGGTGTGGAAATAGGAAATTCCTCTAGCTCGGGCGAGGGATTCTGTTCCCGAAGTTGGGACGACTGTCTAGTCCCTGTCCTAGTGCCACCACGCTTAGGGCCCATAATTCTGTTAAAAGAACTGACATTCCTTAAAACTGAGATGCACCTATAGTGCGGAGTCTACAGGAAGTTAACCTAATGCTCTGATACCAAGTTGACAGGACCCGACCCAAATTCCACTTTGAAATCCGAGCCGAACCCTGTGCGTGTCTGACACCTGGCGGTGCCAGACACAATTGACCTTATTGCCCTTCTAGTTAAAAAATTTAATTGAAACTGGGGTTTGACTTCTGCTGAAATTTCAGCAGAGTCTCCCCTGTAACTAGACCAATCCCAAAGTTACACCTGTCAACAAGCAAACCAATAAAGACACCAACTGCCAGCACGGAAAAATTTACATTCTAACAGTTAAACATACGTTCTAGGGCAATATCAGAGCTCTATACAGAAGATTACAGGTATAAAATAATTATACAAGACCCTACGTCGACAAGAGAAGTGGCGGAAGCTGGACTCGGCCCGGTGGTGGCTCTCTATGCACGCTTACTACCTGGGGGCGCAAAACATATAAAGGGTGAGTGGACCCAAAAACAAAGCTTAGAAAATAGTATTAGAACATACTAACCCCTCTGTAAAAACAGTAATGAAACTATAACATTTTCTTATTTATACTCGTACTAAAATCAATGCATTTCTATTTATGTCTAAGAGCCAATCATACGCTTAATCAAACATTAAGTCTTATATAAATATACGTACAGAAATCAATGCAATCGTATATATATATATATATATATATATAAACAATCACACACTTGATTAAAACATTAAATCCTTGAAAGCGTTGAAATCAACTTTAATCTACCACTTGGGTGTACCCATTTATTTTTCCGTCAATTCCTTATAATCCGTCAAATCCTTTATAATCCGTCAATTCCTTTAATCCGTCAATTCCATCCTCGTGCCACCGAAGTGACACGTCCTAGCAGACCTCGGGAAACACAAAGTCACCCGAGCCGCAATCCTAGCAGAATTCAGGGGACACTTGGTCGCCCTGATCCGCATACCTCGCTCCCACGGTACCTGGTACCTCTTAGGACTCGCAGATCGTAAGTCAAGCATGCTGACATATCTAAAGGCAACTAGATGTCCGTCGACATCATTAGAACCGAAGGCAACTGGATGTCCGTAGACATCGTTATAACCGAAGGCAACTGGATGTCCGTAGACATCATTATAACCAAAGGCAACATATTATCGAAGGCAACCTTGGGTACCTATGGTGGTTTAGAATAAATATATATATATATATATATATATATATATAATTCTGAAAAGATTTAATGAATAACTGAATTCATGTTTACTTAAAACTCTGCTGCCATTTAACCTGATTCTTAACTAGAATTTCCTATTTTTATATCCTTAAGGAAATATCACTCGGCAGCATATAAATTAAAACGTTTAAAAGCATACATGAAACTATTAAAACTTTGATAAATGCATAATTTACTCAAGATCAAATAATAAGTTTAAATTGCATAAAACCATTTATAAAACAAAAGGTCCACTCACAGATGCTCTGAGCTAGCTGGACCCTTTTGAAGGTCCCTCCTGCGGGTCTCCTTGTGCCCGGGTACCTGAATAACCATCATAATCTTTTATTAATAACTCTGCTCAATAATATAATATTAAGATAAAAACCCTGACCCCCAACTCCTAAAAGTGCGTGCATCTCTTTTAAAGGTCATTCCTATGCCCACATTAACTTTCCTCTCAATTGGCATGATTTAGTAGTAACTCGGGACTCAAAAGAGATAAAGTCCCAAAAAGTCAACTCGGGACCCTGTGGGGTCCACGACCTCAGAATTCTAATCTGATCGCTCCTAGAGGTCCCACTATGCCTACGACACATGTCCCGAGAGTTTGGTCTCGATCGGAAGGTCGGATTGCTCACGATCGCACGATCGCAAGGACGAATGAACGATTTTCCGTAATACTAACCCTAGGGTTGGCCTTTTCGGAGTATCTGGGACTCCGATTCACAATCCGTCGAATCCTACACAATCCTGAAAGTACCTAGATCGACATACTCCAGTTTGACTACGATCCAACGGTCTGAACGTACTGAACCCAGAAATCACACACTATGCGAGATCCGTTCAGGGTTCAAACGTTATCCGAATTGAGATCCGCGAAATCCTACGCGCTTGTGAGGACACGAGGATCATTCTAGGACTAAGAGTGGTCCCAAATACATGGGTCACGCGCCGGCAGCACGTGGGTGTGCATAGTAAATTCTGACGGCCAGAAAATCTCCAAATCGCCTGCCTAAACTCCTAGCCCAGGTAAAACACCTAATTTGGAACCACTTTTGTTCTTGGACTAAGGCCAAAAAGTGACTGGAAGTGGCTAAAACTGAGCTCTCAAACTCGGCAGAATTTCAACTCGAAATTAAATCTGTCAAACCTCAAAATCTCTCAAATCCTACCCAACCATCAGCTAAATCGTGAAAAATAGCTAGAAATCCATACCTAATTCGTCCGATTTGGTGGCTGGAGGAGAGAGAACGAAGCTCGGGAAGTTTTGCCAAAAACCGACGGTTTCGAAGCTTTTTCCGACGAGATGTCCGGCTGACGATGGTTGGGAGGCGGTGGAATGAGAAGCTGGGGTGGTGGCGGTCCTAACCCGATCGGTCTTGGGGATTGGGGTGGAGTGTGACGGAGGTTATGGTGGTGAGAAGGTGGCTGGAAATAACAGAGGCGGGGGGCTGTCGCAGGGAGAAGAAGGAGAGGAGAAGAATCAGGTTCTTAAAAAAAATCTGATCTTGCAAAATTACCAAACTGCCCTTCAACTTAAATAGCTCGTACTTCCTTCGTTCAAAGTCCGATTTGAGCCCACTACGTGTCTACGGACTCATTTCGTCGCGCTCTACGCAACGGTACAAGTGGGGCAACATCATAATATGGTCTACGGACTCATTCCAAAATTCCTTCTCGGTCAAAGAGTCAATTTAAAACCAAAAAAAATATTCCAAGGGTATAATTGTCTTTTCCTCTAATAAATTATTAATTAAATACTAATTAAGGTTTGGGTTGTTACAGGAGGTGTCATTTGGTTATGTTTGAGTGAAATCCGATCTTTAGAACTACCCAAAACACCAACCACTCCAATTAGGAACAAACAGCCTTTGAACTTGAATTGTCCAATTTCTTACACCTATTGATTTCTGATCGAGCCGAAAACTGGGGCAACATCATAATATGGTGGGAGGAGTCATTTGGTTAAGTTTGAGTGAAATCCGATCTCTAGAACTACCCAAAACACCAACCACTCCAATCAGGAACGAAC
>NW_018921333.1:71499-84536 GCF_002207925.1 Prunus avium
GTTGCACCTATTGATTTCGGATGGAGCCCAAAACTTGGGCAACATCATAATATGGTGGGAGGAGTCTTTTGGTTAAGTTTGAGTGAAATCCGATCTCTAGAACTATTCAAAACCCCAACCACTCCAATTTGGAACGAATTTCCTTTGAACTTGAATTGTCCAATTTCTTACATCTATTGATTTCGGATCGAGCCCAAAACTTGGGCAACATCATAATATGGTGGGAGGAGTCATTTGGTTAGTTTTGAGTGAAATCTGATCTCTAGAAGTATGGAATACACCAACCACTCCGATTAGGAACGATCTGCCTTTGAATATAAATAGTCCAATTTCTTACACCTATTGATTTCGGATCGATCCCAAAACTTGGGCAACATCATAATATGGTGGGAGGAGTCATTTGGTGTTGCGTCGATTCAGCTGCACCAAAATGGATTAAGCTGCATCCTCAACTTGTGATACTCGCAAGTGCACGAGCCGTTCGGTAGTATAGCATATGTAAGTGCGAGGTCGATTCCACTGGGATTGGTGATTGAATAATCCAATTCAGTTTTCCTACACAAAACAGAAAAACACGAAAGAAAATAAATAAAACAAGAAAGAAAGAAAAGAAAATAACTCAAGTAGATAAGTTCCCAAGTTCAATTAGATTAATGGATTGATTCTAGCTAAAGTATGATTAAGCCATGGTGTTTGGTCATAACCTTGTGTTCCTAATTCCCTAATTTGATCATTTGTTGTCTAACCTAAAATTAAGCATTAGGAACCCATTAAGCATAGAAGAACAATTTAAACAACCAAGCATGTATCTAATCCCTGTTGTCGAATGTCCATACATACTCTTCCTATTCATAGTTCAATTCGAATTAAAGCATGGTGTCTACTCTTAATTCAAACCAAGATAGCTAACATGCAAGCCTAAATGGTGATCAATCATTCAAACTAGCATATTAACTTATAAGCATAATGAATAAGAACAAAAACCATAATTGAAACTTGGAAACTAATTAAACTTGAATACTTAAGAAAGAATGTACATTACAAATAAAATTAAAGTAGAACTTGAAAACTTGAAGGAAAATTTAGTAAAATCATTTTGTTACAACAATTGACAACTTGAAAGGAAACTAAAAGAATTTGAGGGAGAGAAGGGAGGGGAGCTCTAGAAAAGTGTTTGAGAGCTCCCCCCCTTGGGGTTGTGATTTATGAAGCTTGAAGACTTCTCTATTTATAGGGCTAAGAGGGAGGAACATCATGATGAATTCCAACACCACCATTCCTCCTTTAATACAACCCATAACTCCCACTTCATCTTTCCTATGTTAGTGTGGTTGGAATCAACTCCATCCCATACTTATTTTGTTGCACCTCAAGCTTTCTTCACATGGGATTGCTGGTTTCTTCTTTTAGCATGGAGGTCTGGCTCTTTATTTGCTGCCAACCCATGTGCTGCTAGTCTTTGTTGCTGGCTAATAAAGTTCTTTTGCTGTTGCACATGTGTTAATGGAAAAACGAATCCTCCTGAGCAGGGTTCAGTGTTGGATGGGCTGAGGACTCTAGATATGTTCCATTGGGCTGCAATTTGGATATGTTATACTAGACACCCATTGGAACAACTTCTATGAACAATGTCTTCCCATCTGAGCAACACAAGTGTACATTTTGGGCCTTGAAAGGTGACTGCCGAAAATAGACTGGAATTGACTTCATTGCAGTCAGCTTGTGGGCTTGTTTTGGGCTTGATCTTCCCTCCTAAAAAATCTGGAAAAATCTGGATCTTGAAGCTCTTTGAATTATCTTTCCAAGCATATGCAGCCCAGCTCAAGGAAAAATAGGAAAGCCCTTCAAATGTGATATTTGGCCCAGTAACTCAGATGCTACCGAATTTGACCTTAAGTTGCCCAAACTTGTATAACTTTCTCTAGAAGACTCGGAATCATGAACCTTAAAATTCTCCAGAAACTAGACTTCCGCATATTTCCAATGATGTATGGCTCGTTATCTGGTTCTTCTTGAGCAAGTATAGTCCAATCTGTAAAGTTGACTGATCTGCAAACACCGTTTTGAGCTAACTTGTCTCCAAAATGCATTTAATGAGTCTCAAGCTTATTACACTGATCAACAAACACAAAATTTATTAAAAGCACAAGTTTAACTCAAAAACATAACCAAATCATAAGTTAGAAGGATACAAAATGACATGTAATTATGCACCGATCAGTTAAGTTTGAGTGAAATCCAATCTCTAGAGCTACCCAAAACAGCAACCACTCCACTTAGGAACGAACTGCCTTTGAACTTCAATTGTCCAATTTCTTATACCAATTGATTTCGGATCGACCCCAAAACTTGGGGAGCAGGGGCAACAACATAGTTTGGTGGGTGGAGTCATCTGGTTAAGTTTGAGTGAAATCCGATCTCTAGAACTACCCTAAACACCAACCACTCCAATTAGGAACGAACTGCCTTTGAACTTGAATTGTCCAATTTCTTACACCTATTGATTTCGGATCGAGCCCAAAACTTGGGCAACACCATAATATGTTGGGAGGAGTCATTTGGTTAAGTTTGAGTGAAATCCGATCCACAGAACTACCCAAAACAGCAACCACTCGAATTAGGATCGAACTGCCTTTCAAATTGAATTGTCCAATTTCTTACACCTACTGATTTCGGATCGAGCCTAAAACTTGGGCAACATCTTAATATGGTGGGAGGAGTCATTTGGTGAGTTTTGAGTGAAATCCAATCGCTAGAACTGTGAAATACACCAACCACTCCAATTTGGAACGAACTGCGTTGGAACTTGAATTGTCCAATTTCTTACACCTATTGATACCGGATGGAGCCCAAATCTTGGGAAACATCATAATATGGTGGGAGGAGTCATTCGGTGAGTTTTGAGTGAATTCCAACCGCTAGAACTATGCAATTCACCAACCACTCCGATTTGGAACGAACTGCCTTTCAAATTGAATTGTCCAATTTCTTCAAACTATTGATATCGGATCGAGCCCGAATCTTGGGAAACATCATAATATGGTGGGAGGAGTCATTCGGTGGGTTTTGAGTGAAATCCAATCGCTAGAACTTTGCAATACACCAACCACTCCAATTTAGAACGAACTGCGTCGGAACATGAATTGTCCAATTTCTTACACCTATTGATATCGGATCGGGCCCAAATCTTGGGAAACATCGTAATACGGTGGGAGGAGTCATTTGGTGAGTTTTGAGTGAAATCCAATCGCTAGCACTATGCAATACACCAACCACTCGAATTTGGAACGAACTGCCTTCCAAGTTGAATTGTCCAATTTCTTCCCTCTATTGATATCGGATCGAGCCCAAAACTTGGGAAACATCATAATATGGTGGGAGGAATCTGTAGGCTAGTTTTGAGTTAAATCCAATTGCTAGAACTATGCAATACACCAACCACTCCAATTTGGAACGAACTGCGTTGGAACAAGAATTGTCCAATTTCTTACACCTATTGATATCGGATCGAGCCCAAATCTTGGGAAACATCATAATAAGGTGGAAGGAGTCTTTTGGTGAGTTTTGAGTGAAATCCAATCGCTAGAACTATGCAATACTCCAACCACTCCAATTTGGAACGAACTGCGTTGGAACTTAAATTGTCCAATTTCTTACACCTATTGATACCGGATCGAGACCAAATCTTGGGAAACATCATAATATGGTGGGAGGAGTCATTTGGTGAGTTTTGAGTGAAATCCAATCGCTAGAACTATGCAATACACCAACCACTCCAATTTGGAACGAACTGCGTTGGAACTTAAATTGTCCAATTTCTTACACCTATTGATACCGGATCGAGCCCAAATCTTGGGAAACACCATAATATGGTGGGAGGAGTCATTTGGTGAGTTTTGAGTGAAATCCAATCGCTAGAACTTTGCAATACACCAACCACACCAATTTGGAACGAACTGCCTTTCAAGTTGAATTGTCCAATTTCTTACACCTATTGATATCGGATCGAGCCCAAATCTTGGGAAACATCATAATATGTTGGAAGGAGTCATTTCGTGAGTTTTGAGTGAAATCCAATAGCTAGAACTATGCAATACACGAACCACTCCAATTTCCGACGAACTGCCTTTCAAATTGAATTGTCTAATTTCTTACACCTATTGATATCGGATCGAGCCCAAATCTTGGGAAACAACATAATATGGTGGGAGGAGTAATTCGGTGAGTTTTGAGTGAAATCCAATCGCTAAAACTATGTAATACACCAACCACTCCAATTTGGAACGAACGGCCTTTCAAGTTGAATTGTCCAATTTCTTCCATCTATTGATATCGGATCGAGCCCAAATCTTGGGAAACATCATAATCTGGTAGGAGGAGTCATTCGGTGAGTTTTGAGTGAAATCCAATCGCTAGAACTATGCAATACACCAACCCCTCCAATTTGGAACGAACTGCCTTCCAAATTGAATTGTCCAATTTCTTACACCTATTGATATCGGATCGAGCCCAAATCTTGGGAAACATCATACTATAGTGGGAGGAGTCATTTGGTGAGTTTTGAGTGAAATCCAATCGTAGAACTATGCATCACACCAACCACTCGAATTTGGAACGAACTGCCTTTCAAATTGAAATGTCCAATTTCTTACACCTATTGATATCGGATCGAGCCCAAATCTGAGGTAACATCATAATATGGTGGGAGGTGTTATTTGGTGAGTTTTGAGTGAAATCCAATCTCTAGAACTATGCAGTACACCAAAAACTCCAATTTGGAACGAACTGCGTTGGAAGTCAAACTGTCCAATTTCTTACACCTATTGATACCAGATCGAGGCCAAATCTTGGGAAACATCATAATATTGTGGGAGGAGTCATTTGGGGAGTTTTGACTGAAATCCAATCGCAAGAACTATGCAATACACCAACCATCCAATTTGGAACGAACTGCCTTTCAAATTGAATTGTCCAATTTCTTACACCTATTGATATCGGATCGAGCCCAAATCAAGGGAAACATCATAATATGGTGGGAGGAGTCATTTGGTGAGGTTTGAGTGAAATCCATTCGCTAGAACTATGTAATACACCAACAACTCCAATTTGGAACGAACTGCGTTGGAACAAGAATTGTCCAATTTCTTACACCTATTGATATCGGATTGAGCCCAAATCTTGGGAAACATCATAATATGGTGGGAGGAGTCATTTAGTGTGTTTTGAGTGAAATCCAATCGCTAGAACTATAGAATACACCAACCACTCCCATTTGGAACGAACTGCGTTGGAAGTTGAATTGTCCAATTTCTTACACCTATTGATATCGGATTGAGCCCAAATCTTGGGAAACATCATAATATGGTTGGAGGAGTTGGAGGAGTCATTTGGAGAGTTTTGAGTGAAATCCAATCGCTAGAACTATGCAATACACCAACCACTCCAATTTGGAACGAACTTCCTTCCAAGTTGAATTGTCCAATTTCTTCCCTCTATTGATATCGGATCGAGCGCAAAACTTGGGAAACATCATAATATGGTGGGAGGAGTCATTAGGCTAGTTTTGAGTGAAATCCAATCGCTAGAACTATGCAGTACACCAACCACTCCAATTTGGAACGAACTGCGTTGGAACATGAATTGTCCAATTTCTTACACCTGTTGATATCGGATCGAGACCAAATCTTGGGAAAAATCATAACATGGTGGGAGGAGTCATTTGGTGATTTTTGAGTGAAATCCAATCTCTAGAACTATGCAATACACCAACCACTCCAATTTGGAACGAACTGCCTTTGAAGTTGAATTGTCCAGTTTCTTCCCTCTATTAATATTGGAATCTAGGCCAAAACTTGGGCAACATCTTAATATTGTGGGAGGAGTCATTTGGTGAGTTTTGAGTGAAATCCAATCGCTAGAACTATGCGATACACCAACCACCCCAATTTTGAACGAACTGCGTTGGAATTTGAATTGTCCAATTTCTTCCCTCTATTAATATTGGAATCTAGGCCAAAACTTGGGCAACATCTTAATATTGTGGGAGGAGTCATTAGGCTAGTCTTGAGTGAAATCCAATCGCTAGAACTATGCAATACACCAACCACTCCAATTTGGAACGAACTGCCTTTGAAGTTGAATTGTCCAGTTTCTTCCATCTATTAATATTGGAATCTAGGCCAAAACTTGGGCAACATCTTAATATTGTGGGAGGAGTCATTTGGTGAGTTTTGAGTGAAATCCAATCGTTGGAACGATGCAATACACCAACCACTCCAATTTGGAACGAACTGCGTTGGAACTTGAATTGTCCAATTTCTTACACCTATTGATATCGGATCGAGCCCAAAACTTGGGAAACATCATAATCTGGTGGGAGGAATCATTTGGTGGGTTTTGAGTGAAATCCAATCGCTAGAACTATGCGATACACCAACCACCCCAATTTTGAACGAACTGCGTTGGAACTTGAATTGTCCAATTTCTTACCCCTATTCATATCGGATCAAGCCCAAATCTTGGGAAACATCATAATATGGTGGGAGGAGCCATTTGGTGAGTTTTGAGTGATATCCAACAAATAGAACTGTGCAATACACCAACCATTCCAATTTGGAACGAACTGCGTTGGAACTTGAATTGTCTAATTTCTTGCACCTATTGACACCGGATCGAGCCCAAATCGAGGGAAACATCATAATATGGTGGGAGGAGTCATTTTGTGAGTTTTGAGTGAAATCCAATCGTGAGAACTATGCAATACACCAACCACTCCAATTTGGAACGAACTGTCTTTCAAATTGAATTGTCCAATTTCTTCCCTCTATTGATATCGGATTGAGCCCAAATCTCAGGAAACACCATAATATGGTGGGAGGAATCATTTGATGAGTTTTGAGTGAAATCCAATCGCTAGAACTATGCAATACACCAACCACTCCAATTTATAACGAACTGCCTTCCAAATGGAAATGTCCAATTTCTTACAAATATTGATATCGGATCGAGCCCAAAACTTGGGCAACATCATAACATGGTGGGAGGTGTCATTTGGCTAGTTTTCAGTGAAATCCAGTCGCTAGAACTATGCAATACACTGACCACTCCAATTTGGAACAAACTGCCTTACAAATGGAATTGCCAATTTGGACGACCTGTCTTGCAAATTGAATTGTCCAATTTCTTCCCTCTGTGATATCGGATCGAGCCTAAATCTTGGGAATTATCTTATTATGGTGGGAGGAGTCATTTGGTGAGTTTTGAGAGAAATCCAATTGCTAGAACTATGCAATACACCAACAACTCCAATTTGGAACGAACTGCCTTTCAAGTTGAATTGTCCAATTTCTTACCTCTATTGATATCGGATCGAGCCCAAGACTTGGGCAACATCATAACATGGTGGGAGGAGTCGTTTGGCTTGTTTTGAGTGAAATCCAATCGCTAGAACTATGCAATACACCAACCACTCCAATTTGGAACGAACTGCTTTTGAAATGGAATTGTCCACTTTCTTACACCTATTGATATCGGATCGAGCCCAAAACTTGGGAAACATCATAATATGGTGGGAGGAATCATTTGGTGGATTTTGAGTGAAATCCAATCGCTAGAACTATGCAATACACCAACCACGCCAATTTGGAACGAACTGCCTTTCAAATTGAATTGTCCAATTTCTAACACCTACTGATATCGGATCGAGCCCAAATCTTGGGAAGGATCATAATATGGTGGGAGGAGTCATTTGGTGAGTTTTGAGTGAAATCCAATCGTTAGAACTATGCAATACACCAACCACTCCAATTTTGAACGAACTGCGTTGGAACTTGAATTGTCCCATTTCTTACACCTATTGATATCGGACCGAGCCCAAAACTTGGGAAACGTCATAATACAGTGGGAGGAGTCATTTGGTGAGTTTTGAGTGAAATCCAATCGCTAGAACTATGCAATACACCAACCACTCCAATTTGGAACGAACTGCCTTTCAAGTTGAATTGTCCAATTTCGTAACTCTATTGATATCGAATCGAGCCCAAAACTTGGGCAACAACATAATATGGGGGAAGGAGTCTTTTGGTTAGTTTTGAGTGAAATCCAATCGCTAGAACTATGCAATACACCAACCACTCCAATTTGGAACGAACTACGTTGGAACTTGAATTGTCCAATTTCTTACACGTATTGATATCGGATCTAGCCCAAATCTTGGGAAACATCATAATATCGTGGGAGGAGTCATTTGGTGAGTTTTTAGTGAAATCCAATTGCTAGAATTATGGAATACACCAACAACTCCAATTTGGAACGAATTGCGTTGGAACTTGAATTGTCCAATTTCTTACACCTATTGATATCGGATCAAGCCCAAAACTTGGGAAACATCATAATACGGTGGGAGGAGTCATTTGGTAAGTTTTCAGTGAAATCCAATCGCTAGAACTATGCAATATACCAACCACTCCAATTTGGAACGAATTGCCTTTCAAGTTGAATTGTCCAATTTCTTACCTCTATTGATATCGGATCGAGCCCAAAACTTGGGCAACATCATAATATGGTGGGAGGAGTCATTTGGTGAGTTTCGAGTGAAATCCAATCGCTAGAACTATGCAATACACCAACCACTCCAATTTTGAACGAACTGCATTGGAACTTGAATTGTCCAATTTCTTACACCTATTGATATCGGACCGAGCCCAAAACTTGGGAAATATCATAATACGGTGGGAGGAGTCATTTGGGGAGTTTTGTGTGAAATCCAATCGCTAGAACTATGCAATACACCAACCACTCCAATTTGGAACGAACTTCCTTTCAATTTGAATTGTCCAATTTCATAACTCTATTGATATCGGATCGAACCCAAAACTTGGGCAACAACGTAATATGGGGGGAGGAGTCATTTGGTTCGTTTTGAGTGAAATCGAATCGCTAGAACTATGCAATACACCAACCACTCCAATTTGGAACGAACTGTGTTGGAACTTGAATTGTCCAATTTCTTACACCTATTGATATCGGATCAAGCCCAAAACTTGGGAAACAACATAATATGGTGGGAGGAGTCATTTGGTGAGTTTTGAGTGAAATCCAATCGCTAGAACTATGCAATACACCAACCCCTCCAATCTGGAACGAACAACGTAGGAACTTGAATTGTCCAATTCCTTACACCTATTGATATCGGATCGAGCCCAAATCTTGGGAAACATCATAATATCGTGGGAGGAGTCATTTGGTTTGTTTTGAGTGAAATCCAATCGCTAGAACTATGCAATACACCAACCACTCCAATTTTGAACGAACTGCGTTGGAACTTGAATTGTCCAATTCCTTACACCTATTGATATCAGATCGAGCCTAAATCTTGGGAAACAACATAATATCGTGGGAGGAGTCATTTGGTTTGTTTTAAGTGAAAACCAATCGCTAGAAATATGCAATACACCAACCACTCCAATTTGGAACGAACTGTGTTGGAACTTGAATTGTCCAATTTCTTACACCTATTGATATCGGATCAAGCCCAAAACTTGGGAAACAACATAATATGGTGGGAGGAGTCATTTGGTGAGTTTTGAGTGAAAACCAATCGCTAGAACTATGCAATACACCAACCCCTCCAATTTGGAACGAACAACGTAGGAACTTGAATTGTCCAATTCCTTACACCTATTGATATCGGATCGAGCCCAAATCTTGGGAAACATCATAATATCATGGGAGGAGTCATTTGGTTTGTTTTGAGTGAAATCCAATCGCTAGAACTATGCAATACACCAAGCACTCCAATTTTGAACGAACTGCGTTGGAACTTGAATTGTCCAATTCCTTACACCTATTGATATCAGATCGAGCCTAAATCTTGGAAAACATCATAATATCGTGGGAGGAGTCATTTGGTTTGTGTTAAGTGAAAACCAATCGCTAGAAATATGCAATACACCAACCACTCCAATTTGGAATGAACTGTGTTGGAACTTGAATTGTCCAATTTCTTACACCTATTGATATAGGATCGAGCCCAAATCTTGGGAAGGATCATAATATGGTGGGAGGAGTCATTTGGTGAGTTTTGGGTGAAAACCAATTGCTAAAACTATGCAATACACCAACCACTGCAATTTGGAATGAAGTACGTTGGAACTTGAATTGTCCAATTCCTTACACCTATTGATATCAGATCGAGCCTAAATCTTGGGAAACATCATAATATCGTGGGAGGAGTCATTTGGTTTGTTTTGAGTGAAATCCAATCGCAAGAACTATACAATACACCGACCACTTCAATTTGGAACGAACTACCTTTCAAATTGAATTGTCCAATTTCTTACACCTATTCATATCGGATCGAGCCCAAATCTTGGGAAACATCATAATGTGGTGGGAGAAGTCATTTGGTGAGTTTTGAGTGAAATCCATTCGCTAGAACTATGTAATACACCATCCACTCCAGTTTGGAACGAACTGCGTTCGAACTTGAATTGTCCAATTTCCTACACTTGTTGATATCGGATCGAGCCCAAAACTTGGGAAACACCATAATATGGTGGGAGGAGACATTTGGTGAGTTTTGAGTGAAATCCAATGGCTAGAACAATGCAATACACCAACCACTCCAATTTGGAACGAACTGCCTTTCAAGTTGAATTGTCCAATTTCTTACACCTATTGATATCAGATCGAGCCCTAATCTTGGGAAACACCAAAATATTGTGGGAGAAGTCATTTGGTGAGTTTTGAGTGAAATCCATTCGCTAGAACTATGTAATACACCAACCACTCCAGTTTGGAATGAACTGCGTTGGAACTTGAATTGCCCAATTTCATACACCTATTGATATCGGATCGAGCCCAAATCTTGGGAAACATCGAAATATGGTGGGAGGAGTCATTTGGTGAGTTTTACGTGAAATCCAATCGCTAGAACTGTGCAATACACCAACCACTTCAATTTGGAACGAACTGCGTTGGAACTTGAATTCTCCAATTTATTACACCTATTGTTTTCGGATCGAGCCCAAAACTTGGGAAACGTCGTAATATGGTGGGATGAGTCATTTGGTGAGTTTTGAGTGAAATCCAACTGCTAGAACTATGCAATACACCAACCACTCCAATTTGGAACGAACTGCGTTGGAACCGGAATTGTCCAATTTCTTACACCTATTGATATTGGATTGAGCCCAAATCTTGGGAAACATCATAATATGGTGGGAGGAGTCATTTGGTGGGTTTTGAGTGAAATCCAATCGCTAGAACTATGCAATACACCAACCACTCCAATTTGGAACGAACTGCCTTTGAAATGGAATTGTCCAATTTTTTACACCTAATGATATTGGATCGAACCCAAATCTTGGGAAACATCATAATATGGTGGGAGGAATCATTTGGTGGGTTTTGAGTGAAATCCAATCGCTAGAACTATACAATACACCGACCCCTCCAATTTGGAACAAACTGCGTTTCAAATTTAATTGTCCAATTTCTTACACCTATTGATATCGGATCGGGCCCAAATCTTGGGAAACAACATAATATGGTGGAAGGAGTCATTTGGTGAGTTTTGAGTGAAATCCCGTTGCTAGAACTATGCAAAACACCAACCACTCCAATTTGGAACGAACTGCGTTGGAACTTGAATTTCCCAATTTCGTACACCTATTGATATCGGATCGAGCCCAAATCTTGGGAAACATCAAAATATGGTGGGGGGAGCCATTTGGTGAGTTTTGAGTGAAATCCAATCGCTAGAACTATGCAATACACCAACCACTCCAATTTGGAACGAACTAACTTTCAAATTGAATTGTACAATTTCTTACATCAATTGATATCGGATCGAGCCCAAATCTTGGGAAACAACATAATATGGTGGAAGGAGTCATTTGGTGAGTTTTGAGTGAAATCCAATGGCTAGAACTATGCAATCCACCAACCACTTCAATTTGGAACGAACTGCGTTGGAACTTGAATTGTGCAATTTCTTACACCTATTGATATCGGATCGAGCCCAAATCCTGGGAAACATCATCATATGGTGGTAGGAGTCTTTTGGTGAGTTTTGAGTGAAATCCAATGGCTAGAACTATGCAATACACCAACCACGCCAATTTGGAACGAATTGCGTCGGAACTTGAATTGTCCAATTTCATACACCTATTGACAGGACCCGACCCAAATTCCACTTTGGAATCCGAGCCAAGCCCTGTACGTGTCCGACACCTGGCAAGTGCCGAGCCCAAAAGACCTAATTGCCCTTCTAGTCAAAATTCAACAACAACTGGGGCTTGAGTTTTGCCGAAAAACTCAACAGAGTCTTCCCTGAAACGGACCAATCCCAAGATTACACCTGTCAAACATGCATATAAAAATATACACCAACTGCCAGCATACAAAAGATTTACATACTAACAGTTAGACAAGTGTTCTAGGGCAATATCAGAGCTCTACACAGATTAGATTACAGGTATAAAATAATTACACAAGACCCTACGTTGTCAGGAAAATGTGGCGGAAGATGGACTCGGCCCGGTGGTGGCGCGCTGACGCACGACTACTGCCTGGGGGCGCAAAACATTTAAAGGGTGAGTGGATCAAAAACAAAGCGTTAGAAAATAGTATTAGAACATACTAACCCCTCTGTAAAAACAGTTATAAAACTATATCATTTTCTTATTTATACTAGTACTAAAATCAATACATTTCTAATTATCTAAGAGCTAATCATACACTTAATCAAACATTAAGTCTTATATAAATATACGTACAGAAATCAATGCTTGATATATGTATATATATATATATATGTATATATATAAACAATCACACACTTGATTAAAACATTAAATCCTTGAAAGGATTGAAATCAACTTTTAAAATCTACCACCTAGGTGTACCCATTTAGTAATCCGTCAATTCCTTATAATCCGTCAATTCCTTTAATTTCCGTCAATTCCTTTATAATCCGTCAATTCCATTCTCGTGCCACCGGAGTGACACGTCCTAGCAGACCTCGGGAAACACAA
>NW_018921333.1:104857-122426 GCF_002207925.1 Prunus avium
TCATCCAAGGGTCACAAGTTCATTTTAGTGGCCACGGACTTCTTTACAAAATGGGTAGAGGCCGTACCACTCAAGCAAGTTACCCAAGCTGAGGTGACAGAGTTTATTGAGAAGTCTATCATCCATCGATTCGGATTACCAGAGTCTATCATGACTGACCGAGGAACGGCTTTTGTGGGAGAGGCTGTCAAGGTAGCCGCAAAGAATTGGGGAGTTAGGATGGTTCAGTCCACCCCATACAGTCCTCAATCAAATGGTCAAGCTAAGGCCAGCAACAAGGTGATAAAAGGTTTCCTTTCGGAAATTGAAAGGTCTTGGGTTTCGATTTGTTTACCTCCACACCAATTCCGAGCTAAACAAATCGGGGGGCAATGTTTGGATGTGGTCTCCAAATCCAAGCTAAGTCAAGTGGTCTCCAAGTCCATACTTCAGAAAAATAAAGGCAGGGGGAACTACAACGGTTGGATGATCTTCAATTTTGGATATGTTATAGCCAACACAATTTCGAGCAAGTTTAGAATCATATATTGAAACCAAATGCAGAAACCGAGTCTGCAGAGACTCACCAGCCATGGATGAGCACAGAAGCTGCAAACCCGTTTTGAGGCATCAGGAAAATTCAGAAAAATCTACACATTTCACAGATTTTAGTCCTCAGGTAGACGAGCAACTTTCATGAAGGAAGTTTTCTGATTGGAGCTTCCGAAGTATGACTTCTGGATTTCTGAACAGTACCCTCGGTTTTGGGTCTTGAAGAAGAAGGAGGAAGAAGAAAATGAGGAAAAGAAATGTAGCCAGCATGTAAACCAAGAAGGGAGGTTTTGAACTTGGCTGAAGAAATGGCTTGGACATGAGAGGACCCACGTGGGTTTACTTTGGCATTCCCAAACTTGGTCGGCTGGAGTATTTGGTCTCTTTGCAAATTGGGTTGCAAGTGTTTGGGTTGGAATCCAATTGTCTTGTTATTTATATATATGAATGCAAGTTAGAGTCAAAAGTGGTGTTTTGTTGACTAACATTTGGACAAAGGAAGCAGCAAGTCACGTGGGAAAGCTTGGGATGTTGGCTGCAAAATGTGGGTTGCAACGTGCTGGTTGCAAAATGTGGGTTGCAAAATGTGGGTTGCAATGTGCTGGATGCAAAATAGCGGCTGCAAAGGTGGCCAAAATCGTTGGCTGCAAAGTTGGCCAAAGAGTTGGCTAGAGAAAGTTGGCCAAAGTGTTGGCTGAAAGGTTCTTTGTCTTGTTTTATTTTTTTTATAAAATTAATCAAAGCCTAATGCCATATTCTACCGACGCCAGACCAACATACCAAGATGGCTTCATGCGATATCAAACAAAAAGCTAAGATGTCTGGTTGAGTAGGGAACCCACGCGGCCGACATCCAAATACTTGGAGTTCACACGTCACTTAATGTTGGTGGGAGTCTTAACTAAGTTAGGAGCTCTAAGTTCACAACTTCTCACCAAGTGTCAAATCAAGTCCAAAGCTCAGCCTATGAAACTAAGTTCAGAAGTTCTAGCAGATGTTGTCAGCAGATGTTTTCTAGCAGATGTTTTCAGCAGATGTTTTCTTCTCACCAAATGTCAAATCAAGTCCAAAGCTCAGCCTACAAAACTAAGTTCAACAGATGTTTTCCAGCAGATGTTTTCAGCAGATGTTTCCTACAAGTGGCGAAGTTCAAAGACAGGAAAGCATTAACATCGGGAGGATTTCCAAGACCTCGGGTAGTTAGTGCCTAGAGCTCCGAAAAGCATTAATATTGGGAAGATTTCCAAGACATCGGGTAGTTCGCGCCTAGAGCTCCGGAAGGCATTAACATCGGGAGGATTTCCAAGGCAGAGTTAGTTGAATGCCCAAACCCATGAGCTGAGGAGCTCTATAAATAGGACGTCAGATGAAGAGAAGAGGACCTCCGACTCAACACACAAAATCTATCTCTTTATCCTGTACTTTTCAATTCATAGTCTAGGATTTTATCTTTCAAGCTTTTCATATTATCCAAGTTCTTCGTTTTCCTAGTGTAAGCTTACTTTCTTGCAATTTAATTTCAATTGTCTTTACATTCGAATTTAATTCAAGTCTTTATCGCTTTAATCTATTTTATCGCATTTACATTTCTGTCATTTCGTTTATCGCACTTACATTTCTGTCATTTCTTTCATTGCCTTTACATTCATTACACTTATCACAAAAATCCTAAAAATAGTCATACAAAGCTCAATCATCCTTGACCTCAAGGAAGAAAAAGAACCTAGGCCAAGAGGAGGTTCCTTGCTTGGTCAATCAATCGTTTGATTAAGAAGTCAGAAGCGCAAACACACTCACACAATCGTTCCATCCAAGCCATCAAGTGGCTTGGTGGTGGCACGCCTACGCATCTCAAGAGAAGAAGGACCAAAAACTCCTTCCGTCGGCCTACCCGGCCGAAAAGAGGGAAACAACTTAGAAAGAAATATTGCTAATCAATTAAATGATGTCACTAAAGACAAAATAAGTTGGCCATTAATGGTTGAGTTGATGTTGATCAAACAGTTTCAGATGATTAAATGGTGAACTTCATGAAGATAGTTAAAGTAAGCAAATCACATAGGAATACATAATTTTTCAAGATACTTAATTGCATCTCTAGATCATGGGGTGGTGCCGAAGGAGTATTTCAGAGGGTATTTAGGGAAGATTTGAAAGTTACTTATTATAGTGCTCTCTGCAGTAGGCGTGCAGTGTTCAAGTTGCTTATAACCATGGTGAGATGGATGAGGATTACAATTCGGTAAAGATAATCCTTTTTGGTATTCCTCTTGAATAATCAAACTGGTAGTACCGTCCGTAAATTTTAAAGAAAGAAGGAAAATGTTAACAAGTCAAACAATTCTGACTTCTCTTAGTGGGGGAGCCAGAGAAAATCAAATCACAAGTGCAAGTGTTTAACTATCAGAGGAAGATTAAGCATTACAGCAGCTATCTAAGGATACCCTTAGCTGGAGCAGGAGACTTCATTTTGTCTGTTTTCTTAGCCAGAGCTTTTGACTTGGCTATCAACACGGTTGCGACTTCTTTTGACTCAAAGAGAGTCTTTGATGCTGAAGTATCCAAAAGCGTTGAACCCTGTGGAATAATTAGAGGCAAGGGGACGTATAGTATTGTTTGAGGTTCCAAATTTGGTTTCATCAGGATTTGATCAGGGAACTTGAGTCATTAATGGCAAACAAAAGTCGGGAGATGTACTAGAGTCCTGGTATTTAAGTTTGCGTTTAGGTGATATTCATGTTTTAAAGGCCAGCATTTGGAATGTTTTGAAATCGAATGAACCCCAGATCAAAGTTTCATCTCGTAGAGATATGGGAAGCCCGGAAAGTGGAGTTCCCGTGATGTCAAGTCAAGAAGGGTACCACTTGGGAACTCGAGGAGCGGATGCAAGCCCAGTATCCTTGCCTCTTCTAGTGACAGGTATGCAATTTCGAGGATGAAATTTTTATAAGGGAGGTAGATAGTATATACATAATTAATTATTTATGAACCTTACATGAGTTCGTTATCAGGGTATTCGAAGCTTGTTATTTTATTTTATTTTAATCCGTTCGCTTTAATTTATCTTATTTTATTTTATTTAAGCTGTTTGCCTTGATCTTTTTATTATTGGGTATGGTATTATACTCTAGTATTTCTAGCATAATCTACCCCCTCGAGTTTTAGTGATACCCGGACCGGGGGAGCGAGGATTGCGGATCAGGTTGACCAGATGTCTCCTGAGTCTAGCAAGGATTATAGGGCAGGCCGTGTCACCAATGGTGTCACGAGGAATTAATAGTTATGACTTTCCAAGAATGATTATTTGAACCTAAATGCTTTTATTCCTTCATTTGAAGATAGTTATTGCCATGTGAGTAATGCTAGTAAGCTTGGAACAGAAAGATGAAATGAAATAGAAGAGCTACGTGTGGCTTGATCCATCAGTAAGGGTACGTAGGCAGCCTTTTGTTACAAGGTGCAGCCACGAGTTGGAGTCCATGAGATTGTTAATGTCCATGGCTTTTAAATTGAATTGTCCAATTTCTTACACCTATTGATTTCGGATCGAGCCCAAAACTTGGGCAACATCATAATATGGTGGGAGGAGTCATTTGATGAGTTATGAGTGAAATCCAATCGCTAGAAGTATGAAATACACCAACCACTCCAATTAGGAAATAACTTTCGTTGAATTTGAATTGACCAATTTCTCACACCTATTGATTTCGGATCAAGCCCAAAACTTGGGCAACATCATAATATGGTGGGAGGAGTCATTTGATGAGTTATGAGTGAAATCCAATCGCTAGAAGTACGGAATGCACCAACCACTCTAATTAGGAACGAACTGCCGTTGAACTTGAATTGTCCAATTTCTTACACCTATGGATTTCGGATCGAGCCCAAAACTTGGGCAACATCATAATATGGTGGGACGAGTCATTTGGTGAGTTTTGAGTGAAATCCAATCGCTAGAAGTGTGGAATACACCAACCACTCCAATTCGGAATGAACTGCCGTTGAACTTGAATTGTCCAATTTCTTACACCTATTGATTTCGGATCGAGCCCAAAACATGGGCAACATCATAATATGGTGGGAGGAGTCATTTGGTGTGTTCTGAGTGAAATCCAATCGCTACAACAATGAATTACCCCAACCACTCCAATTTGGAACGAACTGCCTTTGAACTTGAATTGTCCAATTTCTTAAACCTATTGATTTCGGATCGAGACCAAAACTTGGGCAACATCATAATATGGTGGGAGGAGTCATTTGGATTGTTTTCAGTGAAATCCAATCGCTAGAAGTATGGAATAAACCAACCACTCCAATTAGGAACGAATTGCCGTTGAACTTGAATGGTCCAATTTCTTACACCTATTGATTTTGGGTCGAGCCCAAAACTTGGGCAACATCATAATATGGTGGGAGGAGTCATTTGGTGTGTTTTGAGTGAAATCCAATCGCTATGAATTCCCACAACCACTCCAACTTGGAACGAACTGCCTCTGAACTTGAATTGTCCAATTTCTTACACCTATTGATTTCGGATCGAGCCCAAAACTTGGGCAACATCATAATATGGTGGGAGGAGTCATTTGGTGAGTTTTGAGTGAAATCCAATCGCTAGAAGTGTGGAATACAACAACCACTCCAATTAGGAACGAACTGCCGTAGAACTTGAATTGTCCAATTTCTTACACCTATTGATTTCGGATCGAGCCCAAAACTTGGGCAACATCATAATATGGTGGGAGTAGTCATTTGGTGTGTTATGAGTGAAATCCAATCGCTCCAACTATGAATTACCCCAACCACTCCAATTTGGAACGAACTGCCTTTGAACTTGAATTGTCCAATTTCTTACAACTATTGATTTCGGATCGAGCCTAAAACTTGGGCAACATCATAATACGGTGGGAGTAGTCATTTGTTGTGTTCTGAGTGAAATCCAATCGCTACAACTATGAATTACCCCAACCACTCCAATTAGGAACGAAGTTCGTTGAACTGGAACTGTCCAATTTCTTACACCTATTGATTTCGGATCGAGCCCAAAACTTAGGCAACATCATCATATGGTGGGAGGAGTCATTTGGTGTGTTTTGAACGAAATCCAATCGCTAGAACTATGAATTACACCAACCACTCCAATTAAGAACGAACTGCCGTTGAACTGGAACAGTCCAATTTCTTACACCTATTGATTTCGGATCGAGCCCAAAACTTGGGCAACATCATAATATGGTGGGAGGAGTCATTTGGATAAGTTTGAGTTAAATCCAATCGCTAGAAGTATGGAATGCACCAACCACTCTAATTAGGAACGAACTACCGTTGAAATTGAATTGTCCAATTTCTTACACCTATTATTTTCAGATCGAGCCCAAAACTTGGGAAACATCATAATATGGTGGGAGGAGTCATTTGGTGTGTTTGGAGTGAAATCCAATCGCCCGAACTATGAATTACCCCAACTACTCCAATTTGGAACGAACTGCCTTTGAACTTGAATTGTCCAATTTCTTACACCTATTGATTTCGGATCGAGCCCAAAACTTGGGCAACATCACAATATGGTGGGAGGAGTCATTTGGTTTGTTTTGATTGAAATCCAATCGCTAGAAGTATGGAACACAGCAACCACTCCAATTAGGAAGGAATTGCCGTTGAACTTGAATGGTCCAATTTCTTACACCTATTGATTTCGGATCGAGCCCAAAACTTCGGCAACATCATAATATGGTGGGAGGAGACATTTGGTTAAGTTTGAGTGAAATCCGATCTCTAGAACTACCCAAAACACCAACCACTCCAATTAGGAACGAACTGCCTTTGAACTTGAATTGTCCAATTTCTTACACCTATTGATTTCGGATCGAGCCCAAAACTTGGATTGTTTTGAGTGAAAGCCAATCGCTAGAAGTATGGAATACACCAACCACTCCAATTAGGAACGAACTGTCGTTGAACTTGAATTGTCCAATTTCTTACACCTGTTGATTTCGGATCCAGCCCAAAACTTGGGCAACACCATAATATGGTGGGAGGAATCATTTGGTGTGTTTTGAGTGAAATCCAATCGCAACAACTGTGAACTACCCCAACCGCTCCAATTTGGAACGAACTGCCTTTGAACTTGAGTTGTCCAATTTCTTACACCAATTGATTTCGAATCAAGCCCGAAACTTCGGCAACTACATAGTATGGTGGGAGAAGTCAGTTGGTGAGTTTTGAGTGAAATCCAATAACTAGAAGTACAGAATACACCAACCACTTCAATTAGGAACGAGCTGCCGTTGAACTTGAATTGTCCAATTTCTTACACCTATTGATTTCGGATTGAGCCCAAAACTTGGGCAACAACATAATACGGTAGGAAGAGTCATTTGGTGTGTTTTGAGTGAAATCCAATCGCTAGAACTACGAATTACCCCAACCACTCCAATTTGGAATGAACTGCCTTTGAACTTGAATTGTCCAATTTCTTACACCTATTGATTTCGGATCGAACCCAAAACGTGGGCAACATCATAATATGGGGGGGGGAGTCATTTGGTGTGTTTTGAGTGAAATCCAATCGCTAGAACTACGAATTACCCCAACCACTCCAATTTGGAACGAACTGCCGTTGAACTTGAATTGTCCAATTTCTTACACCTATTGATTTCGGATCGAACCCAAAACGTGGGCAACATCATAATATGGGGGGAGGAGTCATTTGGTGTGTTTTGAGTGAAATCCAATCGCTAGAACTACGAATTACCCAAAACTGGGGCAACGTCATAATATGGTGGGAGGAGTCATTTGGTTAAGTTTGAGTGACATCCGATCTCTAGAACTACCCAAAACACAAACCACTCCAATTGGGAACGAACTGCCGTTGAACTTGAAATGTCCAATTTCTTACACCTATTGATTTCGGATTGAGCCCAAAACTTGGGCAACAACATAATACGGTAGGAAGAGTCATTTGGTGTGTTTTGAGTGAAATCCAATCGCTAGAACTACGAATTACCCCAACCACTCCCATTTGGAATGAACTGCCTTTGAACTTGAATTGTCCAATTTCTTACACCTATTGATTTCGGATCGAGCCCAAAACTTGGGCAACATCATAAGATGGTGGGCGGAGTCATTTGGTGTGTTCTGAGTGAAATCCAATCGCTAGAACTACGAATTACCCCAACCACTCCAATTTGGAATGAACTGCCTTCGAACTTGAATTATCCAATTTCTTACACCTATTGATTTCGGATTGAGCCCAAAACTTGGGCAACATCATAATATGGTGGGAGGAGTCATTTGGTGAGTTTTGAGTAAAATCCAATCGCTAGAATTATGGAATACACCAACCGCTCCAATTAGGAACGAATTGTCGTTGAACTTGAATTGTCCAATATCTTACACCTATTGATTTCAGATCGAGCCCAAAACTTGGGCAACATCATAATATGGTGGGAGGAGTCATTTGGTGTGTTTTGAGTGAAATCCAATCGCTAGAACTATGAATTACACCAACCAGTCCAATTAGGATCGCACTGCCGTTGAACTTGAATTGTCCAATTTCTTACACCTATTGATTTCGGACCGAGTCCAAAACTTGGGCAACATCATAATACGGTGGGAGGAGTCATTTGGTGTGTTTTAAGTGAAATCCAATAGCTACAACTACGAGTTACCCCAACCACTCCAATTTGGGACGAACTGCCTTTGAACTTGAATTGCCCAATTTCGTACACCTATTGATTTCGGATCGAGCCCAAAACTTGGGCAACATCACAATACGGTGGGAGGAGTCATTTGGTGTGTTTTGAGTGAAATCCAATCGCTAGAACTACGAATTACCCCAACCACGCCAATTTGGAACGAACTGCCTTTGAACTTGAATTGTCTAATTTCATACACCTATTGATTTCGGATGAAGCCCAAAACTAGGGCAACGTCATAATGTGGTGGGAGAAGTCATTTGGTGTGATTTGACTGAAATCCAATCGCTAGAACTATGAATTACCCTAACCACACCAATTAGGAACGAATTCTCGTTGAACTTGAATTGTCCAATTTCTTACACCTATTGATTTCAGATCGAGCCCAAAACTTGGGCAACATCATAATATAGTGGGAGGAGTCATTTGGTGAGTTTTGAATGAAATCCAATCGCTAGAAGTATGGAATACACCAACTACTCCAGTTTGGAACGAACTGCCGTTGAACTTGAATTGTCCAATTTCTTACACCTATTGATTTCGGATCGAGCCCAAAACTAGGGAAACATCATAATACGGTGGGAGGAGTCATTTGGTGTGTTTTGAGTGAAATCCAATCGCTAGAACTACGAATTACCACAACCACTCCAATTCGGAACGAACTGCCTTTGAACTTGAATTGTCCAATTTCTTACACCTATTGATTTCGGATCGAACCCAAAACTTGGGAAACATCATCAGATGGTGGGCGGAGTCATTTGGTGTGTTTTGAGTGAAATCCAAACTCTAGAACTATGAATTTCCCCAACCATTCCAATTTGGAACGAACTGCCGTTGAACTTGAATTGTCCAATTTCTTACACCTATTGATTTCGGATCGAGCCCAAAACTTGGGCAACACCATAATACGGTGGGAGGAGTCATTTGGTGTGTTTTGAGTGACATCCAATCGCTAGAACTACGAATTACCACAACCACTCCAATTTGGAACGAACTGCCTTCGAACTTGAATTGTCCAATTTCTTACACCTATTGATTTCGGATCGAGCCCAAAACTTGGGCAACATCATAAGATGGTGGGCGGAGTCATTTGGTGTGTTCTGAGTGAAATCCAAATGCTAGAACTATGAATTTCCCCAACCACTCCAATTTGGAACGAACTGCCGTTGAACTTGAATTGTCCAATTTCGTACACCTATTGATTTCGGATCGAACCCAAAACATGGGCAACATCAGAATATGGGGGGAGGAGTCATTTGGTGTGTTTTGAGTGAAATCCAATCACTAGAACTATGCAATACACCAACAACTCCAATTTGGAACGAACTGCCTTTGAACTTGAATTGCCCAATTTCTTATACCTATTGACTTTGGATCGAGCCCAAAACTTTTGCAACATCATAGTTTGGTGGGAGGAGTCATTTGGGGAGTTTTGAGCGAATTCCAATCGCTAGAACTATGCAATACACCAACCACTCCAATTTGGATCGAACTGCCGTTGAACTTGAATTGTCCAATTTCTTACACCTATTGATTTCGGATCGAGCACAAAACTTGGACAACATCATAATATGGTGAGAGGAGTCATTTGGGGTGTTTTGAGTGAAATCCAATCGCTAGAATTATGGAATACACCAACCACTCCAATTTGGAACGAACTGCCTTCGAACTTGAATTATCCAATTTCTTACACCCATGGATTTCGGATTGAGCCCAAAACTTGGGCAACATCATAATATGGTGGGAGGAGTCATTTGGTGAGTTTTGAGTGAAATCCAATCGCTAGAAGTACGGAATACACCAACCACTCCAATTAGGAACGAATTGTCGTTGAACTTGAATTGTCCAATTTCTTACACCTATTGATTTCAGATCGAGCCCAAAACTTGGGAAACATCATAATACGGTGGGAGGAGTCATTTGGTGTGTTTTGAGTGAAATCCAATTCCTAGAACTACGAATTACCACAACCACTCCAATTTGGAACGAACTGCCTTTGAACTTGAATTGTCCAATTTCTTACACCTATTGATTTCGGATCGAACCCAAAACTTGGGCAACATCATAAGATGGTGGGCGGAGTCATTTGGTGTGTTCTGAGTGAAATCCAAACGCTAGAACTATGCAATACACCAACAACTCCAATTTGGAACGAACTGCCTTTGAACTTGAATTGCCCAATTTCTTATACCTATTGACTTTGGATCGAGCCCAAAACTTTTGCAACATCATAGTTTGGTGGGAGGAGTCAGTTGGGGTGTTTTGAGCGAAATCCAATCGCTAGAACTATGCAATACACCAACCACTCCAATTCGGAACGAATTGCCTTGGAACTTGAGTTGTTCAATTTCTTACCTCTTGATATCGGATCGAACCCAAAACTTGGGCAACATCATAATATGGTGGGAGGAGTGATTTGGTGAGTTTTGGTGGGAACTATGCAATACACCAACCACTCCAATTTGGAACGAACTGTCTTTCAAGTTGAATTGTCCAATTTCTTACCTCTACTGATAACGGATCGAGCCGAAAACTTGGGCAACATCATAATATGGTGGGAGGAGTCTTTTGGTGCATTTTGAGTGAAATCCAATCGCTAGAACTATGCAATACACCAACCACTCCAATTTGGAACGAACTGCCTTTCAAGTTCAATTGTCCAATTTCTTACCTCTATTGATATCGGATCGAGCCCAAAACTTGTGCAACATCATAATATGGTGGGAGGGGTCATTTGGTGAGTTTTGAGTGAAATCCAATTGCTCAAACTATGCAATACACCAACCACTCCAATTTGGAATGAACTGCCTTTCAAGTTGAATTGTCCAATTTCTTACCTCTATTGATATCGGATCGAGCCCAAAACTTGGGCAACATCATAATATGGTCGGAGGAGTCATTTGGTGAGTTTTAAGTGAAATCCAATCGTTAGAACTATGCAATACACCAACCACTACAATTTGGAACAAACTGCCTTTCAATTTGAATTGTCCAATTTCTTACCTCTACTGATATCGGATCGTGCCAAAAAGTTAGGCAAGACCATAATATGGTGGGAGGAGTCTCTTGGTGAGTTTTGAGTGAAATGCAATCGCTAGAACTACGCAATACACCAACCACTCCAATTTAGAACGAACTGCCTTTGAACTTGACTTGCCCAATTTCTTACACCTATTGATATCGAATCGAGCCCAAAACTTGGGCAACAACATAATATGGAGGGAGGAGTCATTTGGGGAATTTTGAGTGAAATCCAATCTCTGGAACTACGCAATACACCAACCATTCCAATTTGGAACGAACTGTCTTTCAAGTTGAATTGTCCAATTTCTTACCTCTACTGATATCGGATCGAGCCCAAAACATGGGCAACATCGTAATATGGTGGGAGGAGTCATTTGGTCAGTTTTCAGAGAAATCCAATCCATAGAACTACGCAATGCACCAACCACTCCAATTTGGAACGAAGTTCCTTTCAAGTTGAATTGTCCAATTTCTTACCTCTATTGATATCGCATCAAGCCTAAAACCTGGGCAACACCATAATATGGTGGGACGACTCATTTGGTGAGTTTTGAGTGAAATCCAATCTCTCGAACTATGCAATACTCCAACCACTCCAATTTTGAACGAACTGCATTGGAACTTGAGTTTTTCAATTTCTTACAGCAATTGATTTCGGATCGAGTACAAAACTTGGGCAACATCATAATATGGTGGGAGGAGTCATTTGGTGAGTTTCGAGTGAAATCCAATCGCTAGAACTGTGCAATACACCAACCACTCCAATTTGGAACGAACTACCTTTCAAGTTGAATTTCCCAATTTCTTACACCTACGGATATCGGATCGAGCCCAAAACATGGGCAAGGTCATAATATGGTGGGAGGAGTCATTTGGTGAGTTTTGAGTGAAATCCAATCGCTAGAACTATGCAATACACTAACCACTCCAATTTGGAATGAACTTCCTTTCAAGTTGAATTGTCCAACTTCTTACCTCTATTGATATCGGATCGAGCCTAAAACTTGGGCAACATCTTAATATGGTGGGTGAAGTCATTTGGTTAGTTTTGAGTGAAATCCAATCGCTAGAACTATGCAATACACCAACCACTCCAATTTGGAACGAATTGCGTTGGAACTTGAATTGTCCAATTTCTTACTGCTATTGATTTCGGATCAAGCCCAAAACTTGGGCAACATCATATTATGGTGGGAGAAGTCGTTTGGAGAGTTTTGAGTGAAATCCAATCGCTAGAACTATGCAATACACCAACCACTCCAATTTGGAACGAATTGCGTTGGAACTTGAATTGTCCAATTTCTTACTGCTATTGATTTCGGATCAAGCCCAAAACTTGGGCAACATCATATTATGGTGGGAGAAGTCGTTTGGAGAGTTTTGAGTGAAATCCAATCGCTAGAACTATGCAATACACCAACCACTCCAATTTGGAACTATGTGCCTTTCAAATTGAATTTTCCAATTTCTTACACCTATTGATATCGGATCGAGCCCAAAACCTCGAAAACATCATAATTTGGTGGGAGGAGTCATTTGGTGAGTTTTGAGTGAAATCCAATCGTTAGAACTATGCAATACACCAACCACTCCAATTAGGAACGAACTGCGTTGGAACTTGAATTGTCCAATTTCTTACACCTATTGATATTGGATCGAAACGAAAACTTTGGAAACATCATAATACGGTGGGAGGAGTCATTTGGTGAGTTTTGAGTGAAATCCAATTGCTAGGACTACGAAATACACCAACCACTCCAATTTGGAACGAATTGCGTTGGAACTTGAATTGTCCAATATCTTTCACCTATTGATATCGGATCGAGCCCAAAACTTGGGAAACAACATAATATGGTGGGAGGAGTCATTTGGTGAGTTTTGAGTGAAATCCAATTGCTAGAACTATGCATTACACCAACCGCTCCAATTCGGAACGAACTGCCTTTCAAGTTGAATTGTCCAATTTCTTACCTCTAACTATATCGGATCGAGCCCAAAACTTGGCCAACATCATAATATGGTGGGAGGAGTCATTTGGTGAGTTTTGAGTGAAATCCAATTGCGAGAACTATGCATTACACCAACCGCTCCAATTCGGAACGAACTGCCTTTCAAGTTGAATTGTCCAATTTCTTACCTCTAACTATATCGGATCGAGCACAAAACTTGGCCAACATCATAATATGGTGGGAGGAGTCACTTGGTGAGTTTTGAGTGAAATCCAATCGCTACAACTATGCGATACACCAACCACTCCAATTTGGAACGAACTTCTTTTCAAGTTGAATTGTCCAATTTCTTACCTCAATTGATATCGGATAGAGCCCAAAACCTGGGAAACACCATAATATGGTGGGAGGAGTCCTTTGGTGAGTTTTGAGTGAAATCCAATCATTAGAACTATGCAATACACCAACCACCCCAATTTGGAACGAACTGCGTTGGAACTTGACTTGTCGAATTTCTTACCCCTATTGATATTGGATCGAGCCGAAAACATGGGAAACATCATAATATGGTGGGAGGAGTCATTTGGTGAGTTTTGAGTGAAATCCAATCGCTAGAACTATGCAATACACCAACCGCTCCAACTTGGAACGAACAACGTTGGAACTTGAATTGTCCAATTTCTTGCACCTATTGATTTCGGATCGAGCCCAAAACTTGGGCAACATCATAATATGGTGGGAGGAGTCACTTGGGGAGTTTTGAGTGAAATCCAATCGCTCGAACTATGCAAACCACCAACCACTCCAATTTGGAACGAACTGTCTTTCAAGTTGAATTGTCCAATATCTTACCTCTACTGATATCGGATCGAGCCGAAAACTTGGCAAACATCATAATATGCTGGGAGGAGTCATTTGGTGAGTTTTGGGGGAAATGCAATTGATAGAACTATGAAATACACCAACCACTCCAATTTGGAATGAACTGCCTTTCAAGTTGAATTGTCCTATTTCTGTCACCTATTGATTTCGGATCGAGCACAAAACTTGGGCAACATGATAATATGGTGGGAGGAGTGATTTGGTGAGTTTTGAGTGAAATCCAATCGCTAGAACTATGCAATAAACCAACCATTCCAATTTGGAACGAACTACCTTTGAACTAGAATTGCCCAATTTCTTACACCTATGGATATCGAAGCGAGCCCAAAGCTTGGGCAACATCATAATATGGTGGGAGGAGTCATTTGGGGAGTTTTGAGTGAAATCTAATCGCTAGAACTATGCAACACACCAAGCATTCCAATTTGGAACGAACAACGTTGGAACATGAGTTGTCCAATTTCTATCACCTATTGATTTCGGATCGAGCACAAAACTTGGTCAACATCATAATATGGTGGGAGGAATGATTTGGTGAGTTTTGAGTG
The DNA here is from genome assembly GCF_002207925.1 of Prunus avium. The sequence continues at coordinate 119,486 of NW_018921333.1, forward strand.
AAATCCAATCGCTAGAACTATGCAATAATCCAACCATTCCAATTTGGAACGAACTACCTTTGAACTAGAATTGCCCAATTTCTTACACCTATGGATATCGGAGCGGGCCCAAAGCTTGGGCAACATCATAATATGGTGGGAGGAGTCATTTGGGGAGTTTTGAGTGAAATCTAATCGCTAGAACTATGCAACACACCAAGCACTCCAATTTGGAACGAACAACGTTGGAACATGAATTGTCCAATTTCTGTCACCTATTGATTTCGGATCGAGCACAAAACTTGGGCAACATCATAATATGGTTGGAGGAGTGATTTGGTGAGTTTTGAGTGAAATCCAATCGCTAGAACTATGCAATAAACCAACTGTGGGAGCAAATATTTTCGTCTCCAATCAGAGCACGCCACGTGGAAAAGAAGATTATCCCTTAAATTAATTAATTAAACCATTTATTAGGATAATTAATTAATCAGGATAATATCTTAGTTATATGGTATTATCTCATAATTAATAAAGATAATATCATTAATTGGGATATTATCATAATAAAGGGATATTATCTTATAATTAATGAGATAATATCAATAATTTGGTTATTATCTTATCAAAGGGATAATCTCCTAATTATTAGATATTATCTTATAATTAACGAGATAATTCAAATATTATCAAGTCCGACTCGATCTCTACGAAACCCTAGCCCCGAGGCTCCTATAAATAGATGGGTTTATTCATCATTCCAGGTACATCTAAAAACCCGAGAAAATACCCGAAGCTCTCTCTCCCTCTCCACTCTCCACTCTCCATATTTTCTCCACACGGCTCCGGCCACCACACACGGCTCCGGCCGCCCGGTTTACACCATACAAACTCCGTACCCTTTGCTTAGCTATTGTTTTCCTACAAACACTCGCCCACCACACACGGCTCCGCCCACCCGGTTTACACCATACAAACTCCGTACCCTTTGCTTAGCTATTGTTTTCCTACAAACACTCGAACTAACTTAGGCATCGGAGGGCCTTTGGCCAACACCCCCCGGGTGTGGTCTATTTACTCCAGTCTGTTTTACAGGAATCGAGGAAGAGAGAGAAGGAAGATCGAAGGTTCAAGGATCTAGAAGCGAATATTCTCCCGTGAAATATTTGCACAAACACCAACCATTCCAATTTGGAACGAACTACCTTTGAACTAGAATTGCCCAATTTCTTACACCTATGGATATCGGATTGGGCCCAAAGCTTGGGCAACATCATAATATGGTGGGAGGAGTCATTTGGTGAGTTTTGAGGGAAATCCAATCGCTAGAACTATGCAATACACCAACCACTCCAATTTGGAACGAACTGCCTTTCAAATTGAATTGTCCAATTTCTTACACCTATTGATATCGGATCGAGCCCAAAACCTCGAAAACATCATAATATGGTGGGAGGAGTCATTTGGTGTTTTTTGAGTGAAATCCAATCGTTAGAACTATGCAATACACCAACCACTCCAATTAGGAACGAACTGCGATGGAACTTGAATTGTCCAATTTCTTACACCTATTGATATTGGATCGAAACGAAAACTTTGGAAACATCATAATATGCTGGGAGGAGTCATTTGGTGAGTTTTGAGTGAAATCCAATTGCTAGAACTACGAAATACACCAACCACTCCAATTTGGAACGAATTGCGTTGGAACTTGAATTGTCCAATATCTTTCACCTATTGATATCGGATCGAGCCCAAAACTTGGGAAACAACATAATATGGTGGGAGGAGTCATTTGGTGAGTTTTGAGTGAAATCCAATTGCTAGAACTATCCAACCGCTCCAATTCGGAACGAACTGCCTTTCAAGTTGAATTGTCCAATTTCTTACCTCTAACTATATCGGATCGAGCACAAAACTTGGCCAACATCATAATATGGTGGGAGGAGTCACTTGGTGAGTTTTGAGTGAAATCCAATCGCTACAACTATGCGATACACCAACCACTCCAATTTGGAACGAACTTCTTTTCAAGTTGAATTGTCCAATTTCTTACCTCAATTGATATCGGATAGAGCCCAAAACCTGGGAAACACCATAATATGGTGGGAGGAGTCCTTTGGTGAGTTTTGAGTGAAATCCAATCGTTAGAACTATGCAATACACCAACCACCCCAATTTGGAACGAACTGCGTTGGAACTTGACTTGTCCAATTTCTTACCCCTATTGATATTGGATCGAGCCGAAAACATGGGAAACATCATAATATGGTGGGAGGAGTCACTTGGTGAGTTTTGAGGGAAATGTAATTGATAGAACTATGCAATACACTAACCACTCCAATTTGGAATGAACTGCCTTTCAAGTTGAATTGTCCAATTTCTTACTTCTATTGATATTGGATCGAGCCCAAAACTTGGGCAACATCATAATATGGTGGGAGGAGTCATTTGGGGAGTTTTGAGTGAAATCTAATCGCTAGAACTATGCAACACACCAAGCACTCCAATTTGGAACGAACAACGTTGGAACATGAATTGTCCAATTTCTGTCACCTATTGATTTCGGATCGAGCACAAAACTTGGGCAACATCATAATATGGTGGGAGGAGTGATTTGGTGAGTTTTGAGTGAAATCCAATTGCTAGAACTATGCAATAAACCAACCATTCCAATTTGGAACGAACTACCTTTGAACTAGAATTGCCCAATTTCTTACACCTATGGATATCGGATCGTGCCCAAAGCTTGGGCAACATCATAATATGGTGGGAGGAGTCATTTGGGGAGTTTTGAGTGAAATCTAATCGCTAGAACTATGCAACACACCAAGCATTCCAATTTGGAACGAACAACGTTGGAACATGAATTGTCCAATTTCTGTCACCTATTGATTTCGGATCGAGCACAAAACTTGGGCAACATCATAATATGGTGGGAGGAGGGATTTGGTGAGTTTTG
>NW_018921333.1:124815-145031 GCF_002207925.1 Prunus avium
CTGCAGGCTTTGGGCACGACAAATCAAAAATTAAAAATATTGGGTTAAAGCTGAAAATATGACGGTCAAGTTACAAAATTCGCAAAAAGAGACGTCTAAAAAATAACCAACGTCGGGTTTGAAAAAGAAAACACATCGGTTAATTAAAATTAATTCAAACACGGTTAATAAGTTTTAACAACAACGACGGTAAAGAAAATAATCAAAGACGTACAATAAAGAGTAACACGACGGTAGAGAGCTCAAACCGACGAATTTAAGGATACCATTGATTGATGATTACCATTGTAAAAACAATGTTGCACGTCAGTTATAATAAAACAATTGAAGTCTCGGAGAATACACACGTCAAAAAAGGTTATAAAAGAGACTTAACAAAGACTAGCCACGTCATGGAATAAACAAATCACTGACGTAGTAAGTTATATAACAACGTCGAATAATTGGATTCTTGGGACATAGTAAAGTTCTAATCACAACCTTCATTTTACAATAACCGATGTCAAATCCATAATTCAAGGTGTTTCCTTACTTCTTAACGACGGTTAGGCTAAAAGCAATGACGTCTCAGAGATTACACACGTCTAAGTGGCTCACAAAAGAGACTTTTAAAATGGCAACCACGTCAAAGCCTATAAAAACCGATGTTGTAAATAATTAACCACGTCCCGAAATGTGACTCCTAGGCCATAGTAAATAGATTAAACATGACAAATATTTTAATTAACCGACGTGCAATATTAAATCCACGTCATTTATTTCTCTGTTCAAGCCGTCAAAATCATTTTCAACGTCTGTGGTAACCTAAAGGGTCGTGGTTATTTGTTTGTTACGTCAGTCCAAGTAAATATGTGCCATGTTAAAGCTTTCAAATGTCACTTTTTTTGACAAAAGTGACGTCTTATTTACCATGTTATATGATTTAGACGTCAGTTTTTTTTATTAAGTGAACGTAGTATATATTAACCATGACGGTTTCTACGTTTTACATGTCGGTTTTATTTCAATTAGAGACGTTGATAATCATTTTTACGTCGGATTTGTAGTTGTTCTTGACATTTAACATTATTTAAATGTCTGTGTTTTACTAAAACCATCGTCTAATATAGTCGAAGTTGTCTTTTTAAGCTATTTATGTATGAATTAGACGTTGGTTTTAGTATTTTTGTGACGTGTAATATATTAACGACGTCGGTTATTTTCCATCGTTATTTTATGTATTAAAAGATGGCGGTCGATTTCACGTCGGTTTTAGAACATGTTACACGACGGTGGATTCCCGTTGTCTATTTCAATTTCTGTAGTAGTGACAGTAGGCAGCGTGCGCGCAACAGACATTGTGCACACTTGATTTTTTTTGATTTTATGTTTTTCTGATATAATATTTTTTTCATAAATAAAAAGATCTATGGTTGTGTTGAAGTTTTTGCCCCCCGGTTTAAAAAAAAAAGAAAAAGAAAAAGAAAAAAAAGAAATCAATGTTTGGTTTTGGAGAAAAATAATGAATATTTTTTTCCTAATTAAGGAAAACCCAGTTTTCTGATTTTCATTTTCCGATTGTTTTTTCCTTTAGCAATTACTGTTCTAACTTTCAGTGAAGACGACGGATTAAAAATAATTAACCATGGTAAATCAGTGAAGACGACAAATTTTTAAAAAAAATGACGTAGTATTTTATTTCAAACGGCGGTATGAAACTACCGTTGTTGTGTAACATTCTAACGTCGGTAACGAGGAAAAGCGTCGTATAACAAAAAGTTGTTTGTAATTGAAAGTTGAACAGAAAAAATTAAAACGTCCTAAAATAAAAACCCAAACGACGTGGTAGTTCAATTAAGATGACGGTTTAAAGAAAATACTGAAGTAGTAAATTCTTTCAAACGTCGGTAATAAATTACGTATTAAAAAAATCTTAGATTGGAATAAATCAACTTACATATTCACTATATTTCTCATGTCCTCGTCAACAAAGCGGTTTGGCAATGAATCCATGTAATAGACAGTCTCCTTAGATGGTCTCACAATTAACAATACCCAATGACCCCAACACATAATGATCCATATACGTTAAATAGTACAAAGAAAAATATTACAAGGAAAATAGGTTAAATAGTTAAGGGGACTAACCCTGGATTATAAGGCACCAAGAAAAATTGATTCCCATCTGTGTTTTTCAGGCGGTGTGACAGATGTTTTGTTTGGTAAGATAAAGTACCAGATTGAGAGCTGACTTGTCCAAGGTCGATGAGGCCAACAGGTTTACCATATTTGCCATTTTTAAATAGTCAAATAAGTACAAAAATATATGAAATTCAATTAAATGAGATTTTAATTTAAAAGAAACGGAAATGTAAAATAAAAAAATAAAAAAAAAGGATTTCTAGAATTACCTCATGTAAACTACAATCACTGTGGCTCAAATCTCAACTATGGAAGCAAACTGTAAAATATCTTCACACAAGAGGAAGGTATCATGCTCAGTGCCAAAAACTTCCTCTGGAATGTGAACTTTCACGGTCTCGTTAGCAGGCTACAAATTGGCATATGGCTAACATATGAGGTGGCATGTCTAGCTTTGAGAGATCCTGTTACAAGAAATAAATAAAGAAATATAAGTTAGTTTGTATATCAAGTAAAATAAACGACTCTACCTAAACCAACCAAACCTACTTGGTATATAACATAAACGACGGTTTCTAGAACGGAATTCTGTCAACATAATTTCCCTCTCTGCTCTGACTGCCTCCAAAACACTTTCCTTTGCCCTAGCCTCAATCCTCAATGTCTCTTCTCTAATTGCCTCCATAAGACTTTCCTTCAATTTGTCAGCAAATTTTACTCTCTGCTGTCTCGGCAAATTGAAGAATTGAGTTGGGGAAACCCCAGCTCCAACACCTCTAACTCTCCCACCATGCTCGGGGGTTCCCAAAGCCAAAGTCAAAATATCGTTGCTCCCTGAGACAGTCAAAGTGCCCTCGGAGACTTGTTTTTGTAAATCATCCTAAAAGAGAGAGAGAGAGAGAGAGAGAGAGAGAGAGAGAGAGTGTGTGTGTGTGTTAGTAATTGAACATATTGTAAAACAGATAAATAAACCGACGTAATATTTCAATGATGATGACGGTTTTTTTTAAAAACTGACGTAGTATTGATTTCAAATGGCGGTAATAAAATACCGTCATTGTGTATCAATTCCAATGTCGGTAGAAAAAACCTATAATAAAAAGTTGTCAAAATGAAAATTAGACCAAAAATCAAAAACCTATACCGTCATGGTATTTCAATGAAGATGACGGGCTCTATAAAAAAAACCGACGTAGTACATCCTTTCAAACGGCGGTAACAAATTACCGTCATTTTATACGCATTCTAACGTCTATATGAGATAAAACCGTCATAAATTTTAATGCAGAGATGTAAAAACTTAACAAAAATATACATTCTTTTCCAGAAATTGTGCACCACAAATTTCAGAGAAATAGATAGAGAGAGGGAGAGTGTGTGCGTGAGTAAACGAAGGTAGTTATCTTTGAAACGGTGGAAAATAGAAACCGTCGTGGTGTTTAAATTCTAACGACGGTTATTTAAACATGCGTGGATCTGGGATGTTTCCCTGCTTATCTTCTCTTGCCTTCTTCCATAGCAGAGAACGATCGATTTCTTCACCGGACATGGTTTCTTCTAATTCATCCTCCAAACCCACATACCCTTTTCGAGACAACTTATGGTTGTACTCGCATTTTTTCCTCCTCTTTTCAAGACAACCTTGAAGCTACAAAGGCATCCCACTGGGATTTCTCTATGAATTTATATAGCTGAGGGGATTCACTTCTCCTTGTCATTTGTGAATGGAAGGATAAATTGCCTCGTTAAGGTAGACTTGAAATCCTTCCATTTTTTGGCGGCAAACGATAGCACCAGCTTCCTGCACCCTTGCCCAACAACATAAGCAATTTGAACAGCTTCCCAAATTTGCTCCTTCAGGTCCTTCGACAATTGAGACTGCAATGTAAGACTGCATCTCAATAGCAGCCTTGCCACGTGGTCTGCCCCTTTTATTGTACTCAACCACGGGCTTAATCTTTTGAATTTTCCTCTTCACAACACGGCTCATTATGCTGATACCGCGAGTCGATTTTGGCTCCTCATCAAATGTGGCTGAGCTCGGGTCTTTCTCAAAGGTGTTAGTAAATCTCATCCTCTTCGCGGGTTTGCTTTGAACTAATTTGGCTTCAACCATTTGAGCCTTTGAAACTGCAAGGTCCTTGCTAGGACCTTTTGACACTTGAGCCTCCTTGCTTTGAGATTTCGAAACCATTTTTAATTAACCTGCAAGAGAAACAACAATGGTTAATTAAACAAATTGACGTAATAATAAATAGAAGATGTTGGAAAAAAGACCACCGTGATATTCAATTTCGGACGACGGTCGTAAAACATCACCATCGTCGTACCAAAAATAACACGACGGCAACAAGAGAACACTATCGTCTTATTAAATAGTTCTCTCCCACCACAGTATAACAATAGGACGACGGTTTTATCTCTTTCATGTTGTATTAATTGATATACCACGTCAGTTGTTAAGTCTAAAAACCGTCGTGCATTACGTATTAAAACGTCGAAAACAAAAGACAATCGTCGTCTTATTGAGAGGTGATATAGGAAAACCCGCATAGTTCTCTCTCCCATGAGACGATGGTTTTATCTTATTTTCGACGTATTAATTGTCACACCATGACAGTTATTAACCACCGTCGTGCAGTTTGCATTAGATCAGATTTAAGTACCGTTGTGGTGTGTCGATTCTAACGTCGCAAACAAGACAGAACTGTCATCTTAATAAGAGGTGATACAGTAAAAACCTCACAGTTCTCTCTCCCACTAGATGACGGTTTTATCTTATTGCCGACGTATTAATTTTATACCACGACGGTCATTAACCACCGTCGTGCAGTTTGCAACTGAACAAAACCGTCGTACACAGGACAAAACTGTCGTCTTCAGGCATTCTGAGAGTAATGGACCAATGAATTTAATCAAACCAGTGAAAGATTTTGTCATTTTGAATGGAATCTTGTTTCTAGACTCGTTCTTTCAAAACCCTCTTCAAATGAAATGAAAAAAAGTTTTGGAACAAACTGCGTTGCAACTTGTATTGTGCAATTTCATACACCTATTGATTTCGGCTCAAGCCCAAAACTTGGGCAACAACGTAATATGGTGGGAGGAGTCATTTGGTGAGCTTTGAGTGAAATCCATTCGCTAGAACTATGCAATACACCAAGCACTACAATTTGGAACGAACTGCCTTTCAAATTGAATTGTCCAATTTCTTACCTCTACTGATATCGGATCGAGCCCAAACCTTGGGCAACATCCTAATATGGTGGGAGGAGTCATTTGGTGATTTTTGAGTGAAATCCAAACGCTAGAACTATGCAACACACCAACCACTCCAATTTGGAACGAACTGTCCTTCAAGTTGAATTGTCCAATTTCTTACCTCTACTGATATCGGATTGAGCCTAAAACTTGGGCAACATCATAATATGGTGGGAAGAGTCATTTGGAGAGTTTTGAGAGAAATCCAATCGCTAGAACTATGCAACACACCAACCACTCCAATTTGGAACGAACTGTCCTTCAAGTTGAATTGTCCAATTTCTTATCTCTACTGATATCGGATTGAGCCTAAAACTTGGGCAACATCAAAATATGGGGGGAGGAGTCATTTGGTGAGTTTTGAGTGAAATCCAATCGCAAGAACTATGCAATACACCAACCACTCCAATTTGGAACGAACTGCCTCTCAAATTGAATTGTCCAATTTCTTACACCTATTGATATCGGATCGAGTCCAAAACCTGGGAAACACCATAATATCATCGGAGGAGTCATTTGGGGAGTTTAGAGTGAAATCCAATAGCTAGAACTATGCAATACACCAACCACTCCAATTTGGAACGAACTGCCTTTCAAGTTGAATTGTCCAATTTCTTACCTCTATTGATATCGGATCAAGCCCAAAACTTGGGCAACATCATAATATGGTGGGAGGAGTCATTTTGTGAGTTTTGAGTGAAATCCAATTGCTAGAACTATGCAATACACCTACCACTCCAATTTGGAATGAACTGCCTTTCAAGTTGAATTGTCCAACTTCTTACGTCTATTGACATCGGATCAAGCCCAAAACTTGGGCAACAACATAATATGGTGGGAGGAGTCATTTGGTGTGTTTTGAGTGAAATCCAATAGCTAGAACTTTGCAATACACCAACCACTCCAATTTGGAACGAACTGCCTTCCAAGTTGAATTGTCCAATTTCTTACCTCCATTGATATCGGATCGAGCCCAAAACATGGGAAACATCATAATACGGGGGGAGGAGTCATTTCGCGAGTTTTTAGTGAAATCCAATCGCTAGAACTATGCAATACACCACCCACTCAAATTTGGAATGACCTGCCTTGGAACTTGAATTGTCCAATTTGTCACACCTATTGAAATCGGATCGAGCCCAAAACTTGGGCAACATCATAATACGGTGGGAGGAGTCATTTGGGGAGTTGTGAGTGAAATCCAATCGCTAGAACTATGCAATACACCGACCACTCCAATTTGAAACGAACTGCCTTTGAAATTGAATTGTCCAATTTCTTACACCTATTGATATCGGATCGAGCCCAAAACCTTGGCAACATCATAATATGGGGGGGAGGAGTCATTTGGAAAGTTTTGAGGGAAATCCAATCGCTAGAAATATGTAATACACCAACCACTCCAACTTGGAACGAACTGCCTTTCAATTTGAATTGCCCAATTTCTTACACTTATTGATTTCAGATCGAGCCCAAAAGTTGGGCAACATCATAACATGGTGGGAGGAGTCGTTTGGTGAGTTTTGAGGGAAATCCAATCACTAGAACTATGCAATACACCAACCACTCCAATTTGGAACGAACTGCGTTGGAACTTCAATTGTCCAAATTCTTACACCTATTGATTTCGGATCGAGCCGAAAACTTGGGAAAGATCATAACATGGTGGGAGGAGTCATTTGTTGAGTTTTGAGTGAAATCTAACCGCTAGAACTGTGCAATACACCAACCACTCCAATTTGGAACGAACAGCGTTGGAACTTGAATTGTCCAATTTGTTACCCCTATTGATTTCGCATTGAGCCCAAAACATGGCCGATATCATAATATGGCGGGAGGAGTCATTTGGTGAGTTTTGAGTGAAATCCAATCGCTAGAACTATGCAATCCACAAACCACTCGAATTTGGTGAGAATTGTCCAATTTCTTACAACTATTGATATCGGATCGAGCCCAAAACTTGGGCAAAATCATAATATGGTGGGAGGAGTCATTTGGTGAGTTTTGAGTGAAATCCAGACGCTAGAACTATGTAATACGCCAACCACTCCAATTTCAAACGAACTGGCTTTTAAATTGAATTGTCCAATTTCTTACAACTATTGATATCGGATCCAGCCCAAAACTTGGGCAACAACATAATATGGTGGGAGGAGTCATTTGGTGAGTTTTGAGTGAAATCCAGACGCTAGAACTATGTAATACGCCAACCACTCCAATTTGGAACGAACAACGTTGGAACTTGAATTGTCCGATTTGTTACACCTTTTGATTTCGGATCGAGCCCAAAACATGGGCACCAACCACTCCAATTTGGGACGAACTGCATTGGAACTTGCATTGTCCAATTTCTTACACCTATCGATTTCGGATCGAGCCCAAAACTTGGGCAACAACATAATATGGTGCGAGGAGTCATTTGGTGAGTTTTGAGTGAAATCCCATTGCTAGAACGATGAAATAAATCAACCACTCCAATTTGGTACGAACTGTCTTCCAAATTGAATTGTCCAAGTTGTTACACCTATTGATATCGGATCGAACCCAAAACTTGGGCGACACCGTAATATGGTGGGAGGAGCCATTCGGTGAGTTTTGAGTGAAATCCAATCGCTAGAACTATGCAATACACCAACCACTCCAATTTGGAACGAACTGCCTTTCAAATTCAATTGTCCAATTTGATACACCTATTGATATCAGATCGAGCCGAAAACTTGCGCAACATCATAATATGGTGGGAGGAGTCATTTAGCGAGTTTTGAGTGAAATCCAATCGCTTGAACTATGCAATACACCAAACACTCCAATCAGGGACCGAACTGCGTTGGAACTTGAATTGTCCAATTTATTACACCTATTGATACCGGATCGAGCCCAAAACTTTGGCAACATCATAACATGGTGGGAGGAGTCATTTGGTGAGTTTTGAGGGAAATCCAATCACTAGAACTATGCAATACACCAACCACTCTAATTTGGAACGAACTGCCTTTCAAATTGAATTGCCCAATTTCTTACACCTATTGATATCGGATCGAGCCCAAAACTTGGGCAACATCAAAATATGGTGGGAGGAGTGATTGAGTGAGTTTTGAGTGAAATCCAAATGCACAAACTATGCAATACCCCAACCACTTCAATTTGGAACGAACTGCCTTCCAAATTGAATTGCCCAATTTCTTACACTTATTGATTTCAGATGGAGCCCAAAACTTGGGCAACATCATAACATGGTGGGAGGAGTCATTTGGTGAGTTTTGAGGGAAATCCAATCACTAGAACTATGCAATACCCCAACCACTCTAATTTGGAACGAACTGCCTTTCAAATTGAATTGCCCAATTTCTTACACCTATTGATATCGGATCGAGCCCAAAACTTGGGTAACAACATAATATGGTGGGAAGAGGCATTTGGTGAGTTTTGAGTGAAATCCAATCCCTAGAACTATGTAATACACCAACCACTCCAATTTGAAACGAACTGCGTTGGTAGTTGAATTGTCCAATTTGTTACACCTATTGATTTCAGATCGAACCCAAAACTTGGGCAACAACATAATTTGGTGGGAGGAGTCATTTGGTGAGTTTTGAGTGAAATCCAAACACTAGAACTACGCAATACACCAACCACTCCAATTTTGTTACGAACTGTGTTGGAAGTTGAATTGTCCAATTTGTTACACCTATTGATTTCGCATCGAGCCCAAAACATGGGCAACACCATAATATGGTGGGAGGAGTCATTTGGTGAGTTTTTAGTGAAATTCAATCGCTAGAACTATGCAATACACCAACCACTCCAATTTGGAACAAATTTCCTTTTAAATTGAATTGTCCAATTTCTTACAACTAATGATATCGGGTCAAGCCCAAAACTTGGGCAACATCATAATATGGTGGGAGGAGTCATTCGGTGAGTTTTGAGTGAAATCCAATCGCTAGAACTGTGCAATACACCAACCACTCCAATTTCAAACGAACTGGCTTTTAAATTGAATTGTCCAATTTCTTACAACTATTGATATCGAGTCGAGCCCAAAACTTGGGCAACATCATAATATGGTGGGAGGAGTCATTTGGTGAGTTTTGAGTGAAATCCAATTGCTAGAACTATGCAATACACCAACCACTCCAATTTCGAACGAACTGGCTTTTAAATTGAATTGTCCAATTTCTTACAACTATTGATATCGGGTCGAGCCCAAAACTGGGGCAACATCATAATATGGTGGGAGGAGTCATTTGGTAAGTTTTGAGTGAAATCCAATCGCTAGACCTTTGCAATACACCAACCACTCCAATTTGGAACGAACTGCCTTTCAAATTGAGTTGTCCAATTTCTTACACCTATCGATATCGGATCGAGCTCAAAACTTGGGCAACATCATAATATGGTGGGAGGACTGTTTTGGTGAGTTTTGAGTGAACTCCAATCGCTAGAACTATGGAATACCCCAACCACTCCAATTTGGAACGAACTGCGTTTTAACTTGAATTGTCCAATTTGTTACACCTATTGATTTCGCATCGAGCCCAAAACATGGCCGATATCATAATATGGCGGGAGGAGTCATTTGGTGAGTTTGTAGTGAACTCCAATCGCTAGAACTATGGAATACCCCAACCACTCCAATTTGGAACGAACTGCGTTTTAACTTGAATTGTCCAATTTGTTACACCTATTGATTGCGGATCGAGCCCAAAACTTGGGCACCATCATAATATAGTGGGTGGAGTCATTTGGTGAGTTTTGAGTGAAATCCAATTGCTAGAACTATGAAATACACCAACAACTCCAATTTGGAACGAACTGTGTTGGAACTTGAAATGTCCAATTTCTTACAATTATTGATTTCGGATCGAGCCCAAAACTTGGGCAACATCATAACATGGTGGAAGGAGTCATATGGTGAGTTTTGAGTGAAATCCAATCGCTAGAACTATGCAATATACCAACCACTCCAATTTGGAAAGAACTGCGTTGGAACTTCAATTGTCCAAATTCTTACACCTATTGATTTCGGATCAAGCCCAAAACTTGGGCAAGATCATAACATGGTGGGAGGAGTCATTTGGTGAGTTTTGAGTGAAATCCAATCGCTAGTACTGTGCAATACACCAACCACTCCAATTTGGAACGAACAGCGTTGGAACTTGAATTGTCCAATTTGTTACACCTGTTGATTTCTAATCGAGCCCAAAACATGGCCGATATCATAATATGGCGGGAGGAGTCATTTGGTGAGTTTGTAGTGAAATCCAATCGCTAGAACTATGCAATCCACAAACCACTCGAATTTGGAACGAACTGCCTTTTAAATTGAATTGTCCAATTTCTTACAGCTATTGATATCGGATCGAGCCCAAAACTTGGGCAAAATCATAATATGGTGGGAGGAGTTATTTGTGAGTTTTGAGGGAAATCCAAATGCTAGAACTATGTAATACGCCAACCAATCCAATTTGGAACGAACAGCGTTGGAACTTGAATTGTCCAATTTCCTACACCAATTTATTTCGGATCGAGCCCAAAACTTGTGCAACATCATAGTATGGTAGGAGGAGTCATTTGGGGAGTTTTGAGTGAAATCCAATTGCTAGAACGATGCAATTTGGCACGAACTGCCTTCCAAATTGAAATGTCCAATTACTTACACCTAGTGGGAGGAGTCGTTTGGTGAGTTTTGAGAGAAATCCAATTGCTAGAGCTAGGCAATACACCACCCACTCCAATTTGGAACGAACTGCGTTGGAACTTGAATTGTCGAATTTCTTACACCTTTTGATTTTGGATCGAGCCCAAAACTTGGGAAACATCATAATATGGTGGGAGGAGTCATTTGGTGAGTTTTGAGTGAAATCCAATTGCTAGAACGATGCAATAAATCAACCACTCCAATTTGGTACGAACTGCCTTACAAATTGAATTGTCCAATTTCTTACACCTAGTGATATCGAATCGAGCCCAAAAGTTGGGCAACATCTTAATATGGTGGGAGGAGTCAGTTGGTGAGTTTTGATTGAAATCCAATTGCTAGAACTATGCAATACACCAACCACTCCAATTTCGAACGAGCTTCCTTTGAACTTGAATTGTCCAATTTCTTACACCTATTGATTTCGGATCGAGCCCAAAACTTGGGCAACAACATAATACGGTGGGAGTAGTGATTTGGTGAGTTTTGAGTGAATTCCAAACGCTAGAACTATGCAATACACCAACCACTCCAATTTGGAAGGAACTGCCTTTCAAATTGAATTGTCAGATTTCTTACACCTATTCATATCGGATCCAGCCCAAAACTTGGGCAACGTCATAATCTGGTGGGAGGAGTCAGTTGGTTAGTTTTGAGTGAAATCCAATCGCTAGAACTATGCAATACACCACCCACTCCAATTTGCGATGACCTGCCTTGGAACTTGAATTGTCCAATTTGTTACACCTATTGATTTTGTATCGAGCCCAAAGCTGGGGCACCATCTAATACGGTGGGATTAGTCATTTGGTGAGTTTTGAGTGAAATCCAATTGCTAGAACTATGAAATACACCAACCACTCCAATTTGGAACGAACTGCGTTGGAACGAACTACGTTGGAAGTTGAAATGTCCAATTTCTTACAATTATTGATATCGGATCGAGCCCAAAACTGAGGCTACATCATAACATGGTGGGCGGAGTCATTTGGTGTGTTCTGAGTGAAATCCAAACGCTAGAACTATGAATTTCCCCAACCACTCCAATTTGGAACGAACTGCCGTTGAACTTGAATTGTCCAATTTCTTACACCTATTGATTTCGGATCGAATCCAAAACGTGGGCAACATCATAATATGGGGGGAGGAGTCATTTGGAGTGTTTTGAGTGAAATCCAATCGCTAGAAGTATTGAATACACCAACCACTCCAATTAGGAACGAACTGCCGTTGAACTTGAATTGTCCAATTTCTTACACCTATTGATTTCGGATCGAGCCCAAAACAAGGGCAACAACATAATATGGTGGGAGGAGTGATTTGGTGATTTTTTAGTGAAATCCAAATGCTAGAACTATGCAATACACCAACCACTCCGATTTCGAACGTGCTGCCTTTGAACTTGTATTGTCCAATTTCTTACACCTACTGATATCGGATCGTTCCCAAAACTTGGGCAACAACATCATATGTTGGGAGGAGTGATTTGGGGAGTTTTGAAAGAAATCCATACGCTAGAACTATGCAATACACCAACCACTCCAATTTCGAACGAGCTGCCTTTGAACTTGTATTGTCCAATTTCTTACACCTATTGATATCGGATCGTTCCCAAAACTTGGGCAACAACATCATATGTTGGGAGGAGTGATTTGGGGAGTTTTGAGAGAAATCCAAGCGCTAGAACTATGCAATACACCAACCACTCCAATTTGGAACGAACTGCATTGCAACTCGAATTGTCTAATTTCTTACACCTATTGATTTCGGATCAAGCCCAAAACATGGCCAACATCATAATATGGTGGGAGGAGTCATTTGGTGAGTTTTGAGTGAAATCCAATCACTAAAATTAAGCAATAAACCAACCACTCCAATTTGGTACGAACTGCCTTTCTAATTGAATTGTCCAATTTCTTACACCGATTGATATCGGATCGAGCCCAAAACTTGGGCAACAACATAATATGGTGGGAGGAGTCATTTGGTGGGTTTTGAGTGAAATCCAATCGCTAGAACTATGCAATACACCAACCACTCCAATTTGGTACGAACTGCCTTTGAAATTGAATTGTCCAATTTCTGACACCTATTCATATCGGATCAAGTCCAAAACTTGGGCAACATCATAATATGGTGGGAGGAGTCATTTGGTGAGTTTTGAGTGAAATCCAATCGCTAGAACTATGCAATTCACCAAATACTCCAATTTGGAACGATCTGCCTTTGAAATTGAATTGTCCAATTTCTTACACCTATTGATATCGGATCGAGCCCAAAACTTGGGCAACCCCATAATATTGTGGGAGGAGTCAGTTGGTGAGTTTTGAGTGAAATCCAATCACTAGAACTATGCAATACACCAACCACTCCAATTTGTAACGAACTGCGTTGGAACGGGAATTGTCCAAT
Source organism: Prunus avium (assembly GCF_002207925.1). Next base: position 138,311 of record NW_018921333.1, read on the forward strand.
TAAAAACACCTATTGATTTCGGATCGAGCTCAAAACTTGGGCAACATCATAATATGGTGGGAGGAGTCATTTGATGAGTTTTGAGTGAAATCCAATCACTAGAACTAGGCAATAAACCAACCACTCCAATTTGGTACGAACTGCCTTTCAAATTGGCTTGTGAAATTTCTTACACCTATTGATATCGGATCGTGCCCAAAACTTGGGCAACAACATAAGACGGTGGGAGTAGTGATTTGGTGAGTTTTGAGGGAAATCCAAATGCTAGAACTATGCAATACACCAACCACTCCAATTTGGAACGAACTGCATTTCAAATTTAATTGACAGATTTGTTACACATATTGATATCGGATCTAGCCCAAAACTTGGGCAAGATCATAATATTGGTGGGAGGAGTCAGTTGGTGAGTTTTGAGTGAAATCCAATCACTAGAACTCTGAAATACACCGACCACTCCAATTTGGAACGAACTGCGTTGGAACTTGAATTGTCAAATTTCTTACACCTATTGATTTCAGATCGACCCCAAAACTTGGGCAACATCTTAATATGGTGGGAGGAGTCATTTGGTGAGTTTTGAGTGATATCCAATCACTTGAACTACGCAATAAACCAACCACTCAAATTTGGTACGAACTGCCTTTCAAATTGGATTGTGCAATTTCTTACACCTATTGATATTGGATCGAGCCCAAACCTTGGGCAACAAAATAATACGGTGGGAGAAGTGATTTGGTGGGTTTTGATTGAAATCCAATCGCTAGAACTATGCAATACACCAACCACAACAATTTGGAACGAACTGCGTTGGTTTGTTTTGAGAGAAATCCAATCGCTTACACCTATTGATTTCGGATCGACCCCAAAATTTGGGCAACATCATAATATGGTGGGAGGAGTCATTTGGTGAGTTTTGAGTGAAATCGAAACGCACGAACTATGCAATACACCAACCACTCCAATTTGGAACGAACTTCTTTTCAAATTGAATTGTCCAATTTCTTAAACCTATTGATATCGGATCGGCCCAAAACTTGGGCAACATCGTAATATGGGGGGAGAAGTTAGTTCGTTAGTTTTGAGTGAAATCCAATCGCTAGAACTATGCAAAACACCAACCACTCCAAGTTGGAACAAACTGCGTTGGTTTGTTTTGAGAGAAATCCAATCGCTAGAACTATGCAATACACCAACCAGTCCAATTTGAAAACAACTGCGTTGGAACTTGAATCGTCCAATTTCTTACACCTATTGATTTCGTATCGAGCCCAAAAGTTGGACAACATCATAATATTGTGGGTGGAGTCAGTTGGTGAGTTTTGAGTGAAATCCAATCGCTAGAACTATGCAATAAACCAACCACTCCAATTTGGTACGAACTGCCTTCCAATTTGAATTGTCCAATTTCTTACACCTATTGATATCGGATCGAGCCCAAAACTTGGGAAACATCGTAATATGGTGGGAGGAGTCACTTGGTGAGTTTTGAGAGAAATCCAATTGCTAGAACTATGCAATACACCAAACACTCCAATTTGGAACGAACTGCCTTCCCAATTGAATTGTCCAATTTCTTACACCTATTGACATCGGATCGAGTCCAAAACTTGGGCAACAACATAATATAGTGGGAGGAGCCATTTGGTGAGTTTTGACTGAAATCGAATCGCTAAAACTATGCAATACACCAACCACTCCAATCTGGAACGAACTGCGTCGGAACTTGAATCGTCCAATTTCCTACACCTATTTATTTCGGATCGGGCCCAAAACTTGGGAAACATCATTATATGGTGGGAGGAGTCATTTGGTGAGTTTTGAGTGAAATCCAATTGCTAGAACGATGCAATTTGGTACGAACTGCCTTCCAAATTGAATTGTCAAATTTCTTACACCAATTGATATCTGATCGAGCCCAAAACTTCGGCAACATCATAATATGTTGGGAGGAGTCATTTGGTGAGTTTTGAGTGAAATCCAAATGCTAGAACTGTGCAATACACCAACCACTCAAATTTTGAACGAGCTGCCTTAGAACTTGAATTGTCCAATTTCTTACACCTATTGATATCGGATCGATTCAAAAACTTTGGCAACAACATAATACGGTGGGAGTAGTGATTTGGTGAGTTTTGAGTGAAATCCAAACGCTAGAACTATGCCATACACCAACCACTCCAATTTGGAAGGAACTGCCTTTCAAATTGAATTGTCAGATTTCTTACCCCTATTGATATCGGATCGAGCCCAAAACTTGTGCAACATCATAATGTGGTGGGAGGAGTCTGTTGGTGAGTTTAGAGTGAAATCCAGATGCTAGAACTTTGTAATACACCAACCACTCCAATTTGGAACGAACTGCGTTGGGACTTGAATTGTCCAATTTCTTACACCTATTGATTTCGGATCGAGCCCAAAATTTGGGCAACACTATAATATGGTGGGAGGTGTCAGTTGGTGAGTTTTGATTGAAATGCAATCGCTAGAAGTATACAATACACCAATCACTCCAATTTGGAGCGAACTACCTTTGAAATTGAATTGTACAATTTCTTACACCCATTGATATCGGATCGAGCCCAATACTTGGGCAACATCATAATATGGTGGAAGGAGCTAGTCGATGAGTTTTTTGTGAAATCCAGTCGCTAGAACTATGCAATACACCAACCACTCCAATTTGGAACGAACTGCCTTTCAAATTGAATTGTCCAATTTGTTACACCTATTGATATCGGATCGAGCCCAAAACTTGGGCAACATCACAATATGGTGGGAGGAGTCATTAAGCGAGTTTTGAGTGAAATCCAATCGCTAGAACTATGCAATACACCAACCACTCCAATTTGGAACGAACAGCGTTGGAACTTGAATTGTCCAATTTCTTACACCTATTGATTCCGGATCGAGCCCAAAACTTGTGTAACATCATAATGTGGTGGGAGGAGTCAGGTGGTGAGTTTGGAGTGAAATCCAATCGTTAGAACTATGCAATACACCAACCACTCCAGTTTGGAACGGGAATTGTCCAATTTCTTACACCTATTGATTTCGGATCGAGCTCAAAACTTGGCCACTCCAATTAGGAACGAACTGCCTTGGAACGGGAATTGTCCAATTTCTTACACCTATTGATTTCGGATCGACCCCAAAACATGGGCAACATCATAACATGGTGGGAGGAGTCATTTGGTGAGTTTTGAATGAAAACCAATCACTAGAACTATGCAATAAACCAACCACTCCAATTTGGTACGAACTGCCTTTCAAATTGACTTGTTCAATTTCTTACACCTATTGATATCCGATCGAGCCCAACATAAGACGGTGGGAGTAGTGATTTGGTCAGCTTTGAGTGAAATCCAAATGCTAGAACTTTGCAATACACCAACCACTCCAATTTGGAACGAACTGCCTGTCAAATTGAATTGTCAGATTTCTTACTCCTATCGATATCGGATCGAGCCCAAAACTTGGGCAACATCATAATGTTGGTGGGAGGAGTCAGTTGGTGAGTGTTGAGTGAAATCCAATCTCTAGAACTCTGCAATACACCAACCAGTCCAATTTGGAACGAACTGCGTTGGAACTTGAATTGTCCAATTTCTTACACCTATTGATTTCGGATCGACCCCAAAACATGGGCAACATCATAACATGGTGGGAGGAGTCATTTGGTGAGTTTTGAGTGAAATCCAATCACTAGAACTATGCAATAAACCAACCACTCAAATTTGGTACGAACTGCCTTTCAAATTGAATTGTGCAATTTCTTGCCCCTTTGGATATCGGATCGAGCCCAAAACTTGGGCAACAACATAATACGGTGGGAGTAGTGATTTGGTGCGTTTTCACTGAAATCGAAACGCTAGAACTATGCAATACACCAACCACTCCAATGTCGAACGTACTGCCTTTGAACTTGAATTGTCCAATTTCTTACACCTATTGATATCAGATCGAGCCAAAAACTTGGGCAACATTATAATATGTTTGGAGGAGTCATTTGGGGACTTTTGAGTGAAATCCAATCGCTAGAACTATGCAATACACCAAATACTCCAATTTGGAACGAACTGCCTTGGAAATTGAATCGTCCAATTTCTTAGACCTATTGATATCGGATCGAGCCCAAAACTTGGGCAACATCATAATATGGTGGGAGGAGTCAGTTGGTGAGTTTTAAGTGAAATCCAATCGCTGAAACTATGCAATACACCAACCACCACTACAAGAAAATGGGCCTTAGTTGACACTTCATAGTTTACGCTTTTTGCAAAAGCATCACCTATTCTATGAAGTTTTGTCGCTTTTTAAAAAGCGTCAACTACATAGTAGGTTTTCATGACGTTTTACAAAAGACGTCAACTATATATCACTTTCCTTGACATTTAATAAAGAACATTGATGGGCATATTTTATATTATATATTTAACCCTATTCTTAGTATATTTTGGTTAATATTTTGGAAGAATTTTGATACTTTGAATTATATTTCCAATATAGAACTTTCGACTTCCTCCGGATCAAAACATAATCAAATGGATGAATTTTGGAGTAATTCCAGTTGGAGGACGTTCGTGAGTCACTTAGCTTGATCGTATCAAAATTTCAGATTTTTCTACCAAGCGGTTATTCTCTGGCAATAAAATAAAGGAGCAATGCGCGGTGCTGGAATAGTGACGGTTTGGGCTTTTATTGCATTTTGGAGCCCAAGATGACCTCAAATGGGTTCGTGGCCTTCTGGAGAAGCGTTCAGAACATTTTTATCTTTAAAACAAGCTATCTTGGGCCGGATTTGGAGGAGATTTGAGACTAAAACGTGGCTGGGCAGATTGTTGGCAGATTCTCCTAGTCCAATTTGGACTTTATTTCCTAGTTTTATTTTATTTTAACCTAGTTTCCTTGTGGAGATTGGGGAGCTGAGTTTTAGGAGGTATATAAGTTATGTTTCAGATATTTTTAGGAGCTCTCTTTTGGCTTTTGGAACGCGACTTTTGCTAGGGTTTTTGAAGAACTTCTACTTCAAGGTGTTTTTATTCTTATTCATGTGAATGATATTTTCTTTGGTTTTAGTTATGATTATGCGTAACTAACTCTCTTTTGCTAGGGTGAAGCCTTGAACCTTAGCATGAATATGTGATTTTTATTTAATTGCTTATGATTGAGTGCATGCATGCTTTGAATTGTTAATCACTGTTTTAAACTATCTATTTGTCTTAATGCTTGATCACCATTAGGATTTTTAGAAAAGTAATTGGAAGCAATTTTGGTCGGAAGGTTCCCTGGAATTGACGCTGGCTTCTAGTGATTAATAATTGTAATTTCACTTAAGATGAACACCACGTCTTAAGGGTTGCATGGTTTTTCAAAGGGTTTTCACAAAACTTAATGAGTCTTTCATGTTCATATTTGATCCGAACGTCCGGACGGGTTGCATGTTAGATATATGTTCTATGTTGGAGGTTCCAAGTAGAATATAAATTAGGAAAACCTAACCTTCAAAGTGGCATATGCAAATCATAAGTAATTGGTAAAAATTCATAGGATTGCTAGGTGAAAAAATTCATAAGATTGCTAGGTGAAGGTGAAACCCTAGTGACTCTATATCACTTTTTCTTGACATTTTATAAAAAACGTCAATTAAAACCCTTGTTTGACACTTTCTAAAAACACCATTAGAAGAAAAGAGAAAAAGAGAAAAAGAGAAAAAAACAAAAACAAAAATAAAAGCTGACACTTTATAAACAAGCTAGTCTCAGACCAAAAAAAAAAAAACGATAGCATTAAGTTTAAGAAGCTGTTGTGGGCGGGCACTAAAAATAAAAGCGGGATCTGATTTTTCACAAGTGAAACCCCAATTTTTCAAAAGCTCTCTCTCTTTCTGACTCTAACTCTCGCTCTCTCACTTTCATTTTCATTATCGCTCTATTTCTCTCCTCTCGTTCCTTCTCACTCTCACTATTTCTCTCTTAGCTTTCGCTCTATCTTTCTCACTCTTGCTCTGTCTCTCTTTCTCTATCGTTGTGGCTAGCTCGTGCTCTCTCAGTGGCTCACTCACCCCTCGCTCAGTCTCTCTTCCTCCATTGTAAGCCCTAATTATGTTTTTTGTAATATCTATTTTCGATTTATATAGAAATTGGGGAAGTTTCTGAAATAAGAATTTCTAGGTCTTTTTCTAGGAGTATGATTTGTTTTTTAGGTTTAATTTTTTAATTTTTATGGATTTTAAGTTGAAGAGTGTGGTAATGGTGATGCTTGTTATTCTTTTCTCGGTCATCCAGTTTTAGATGGAGCCATTTACACTTATCTAGCCTTTGCTCTATCTTTTACTTATCTGAATTTGTATACATCCAGTTCTTTGCATAATTTCTACTTTTTGAGGACTCTTATACCAAATTGGAAGAGCACTTGAAATGTTTGGTCTGCTTTCATTCACTGATATGAATTTGATGTTTATAGGTGTTCAATTTTTTTATGTATCCAGGGTTCTATTGCTTGCAAAAGGGACTGTTGTTCAAATCATTTATAAAACTAATTTTTCATTTTGATGCATGTCTCTTCTTGATTCTCCGTGTTTTGGACAGAATTGGGGGTTAGATTCTTCTTTTCATGCTGGGTAGTATTGTTGTTGATATATTTTTCACGAATTTCAGTTTTGTTTTTTATTTTTTTAATTTCCAAGGTCTTGCTGGGAAGGCAACAAATCAATATTATG